>OZ026608.1:362380-504880 GCA_964020085.1 Micromussa lordhowensis | reverse complement strand
TATACTCATGGTCTCAGTGAACTTTTTCTCCCTGTTCTGGAGACTGTCTTGATTCGAATTTAGACTTTCAGACGTACTAGTCATCTTCGAATCATCTCCATGAGAAATGAAGATGACTATCTTAGCAGAGGTAAATTGAGTGTTTCACCTTTTCTCTCTGGTTGTTTTCTTTCATCCCTCTTTCCACTTTCCTTTGACCGCTGCGAGGCCGCGAAAGCACAGGACTCTAAATTTCATTGAAGATGGTGTCACTTTAATTGCGGTTATCACTTGTAATGCCAACTACTTAGCTATAATAACAGAGTTCAGCGTCTGACTATTGGTTTTTCGACTGCCATGCCTTTTTATGTTTTCTTATGTCTTGTTACATGTAAAAGCAATGACAGTTAAAAAATAATAGCCTTTTTTATATCAGTTCGATATTTTAAAAGAATAACTTTAGTTACGAAATAGACCGTTTAGGGGCCCAAAAACACCTACCCGAATTATTGACACCATAATATGAAGCGCTGAAGCCGTGGTAAGACCCCTCCTTGTCTGATTTGAATACCATAAATATCTGGTTTGAGGAGATGCAGATTCCTTCCTTTGGGGGAGGGTGACCTCCGTATAGCACTTCCAATGCCTCCCCTGTCGCATTATATCCGTCATACACATATAACGCGTCTGTGTTATCCTCATTTTGCAAACTAAAGCTTGAAAATATTAAATAGATTCGTTGCGCTGTGATAACCGTGACTCCCCAGAAGCAGTACTGTCCATCCGGGTAATTCCTTGGATAGTTTGGTGACTGGAAAGTGCCATTGGCTGCCGTTAAGGTTTCGTTGCATCCTGGAATAAATAAAATAATTGTTTTGGATTATTATCATTTTGGTTTTCCTTAGTATGTTGCTGTATATCATGTTTCTCCTGTCAGTTTCAGTTGCTTCGTCAGTGCCAATTTGAATTTTAGACAACTGCACCAAGCAACAAACCCAATTTTACATACATTTTTACTTCGTTATTTTGTTTTCTTGGCGCAGCTGTAAACTAGCTAGTACGTGCTGCAGACTCTGCTTCTCAAGTCAGTGGGACGCACTGTGTCTTCTGTCGCCTTTTTAAGAATCTACGGAGGTGATTATTCTATCCAACTGAGAAAAGGCCATAGAAGCTCTAGGGCTGTTGTTGATTAATTACAGTTGCGCAAGATAGAAAAAGAAACACCAAAAACAAAACATTTTTCTCTATGGCCTATTATTGATAAATAATGGCGGAGCCACTGGCCGGTTGTACTAAAAGATTAAGGTTGTTCGCTCTTTGTTTTGTTCCACTTTCGTGGGTGACTCGAGGCCTCACTGTCCTCCGGCAACATTTAGCTAGAGCTCGCCGTGTTAATGTCAAACAAACGACTTACAATCTCAGGACGAACATGAATCAGTTTTAAAAAAAAAAATACAGAAAAGGCACCCTATCATAGTCTTTAGTACTTCCTGTAAAAAGTAGACGATGGAATTTCAGGGTACAAAAGCTGTTTTATAATGTTTTTTCTACCTATCTTTGGCGGCCCTTTAGTTGTTGATGTCCACGGGTTTCCCCTGGGTGTCGTTTTTATGAGCGTATGTGCCGTAGGAGTAATCGGAGATAAATGCGTTACTTCTGGAGTCTGCAGGGTCATAGAAATAACGGTGGACGAGGACGTCATTTCCGAAGCTTGTGTAGAGAACGATGATGTCACCTTAAAGGTTTTTGCAGTCGTGGTAGGAACAACAGGCGAGGTCGTCACTTTTGAAGTTTGTGTTGTCGAAGAAGTAACAGTGGACGATGACGTCACTTTTGAGCCTATAGAGGTTTTGGAAGTAATTACCTTTTGTTTCCAATAACTATTACAATTTACACGTATGTGTACTGATTTTGCCGTAACAAAAAGGTTAAAAATACGCTGAACGACAAAATTGAACGAAAGAAAACTGAACTAGGGATTATCTGTGCTGTCGTGCGTTGTCACGTGGTACCAAACAACCAATAAGAATTGAGAGGTGCTTACTTTCAAGTTAGTTTATTGTATTACGGACAAAACGGCGAAAGCTGATAGTACTTACCGGGTTTTTTACCAACAAAATAAGAAGCGCTGAAGCCGGTGTATGAGTCTGTCTTGTCTGATATGAATATTAAAAACATCCGGCTAGATGAAGAGTAGATTCCCTCCTTTGGGGGAGGGTGACCTCCGTAAAACACTGTTTCATTTTCTCCATCATACACACGTAGCTCGTCAGTGAATTTCTCAGCTTGCAAGCTAAAGTTTTTGAATACTAAGTGTATTTGTTGTGTTGTGTTGACAATGATCTTCCACGAGCAACCTATTTGTCAACTTGAAGTTGACGCTTAAAGCGTTAACCCTTCGTTATAGACAAAGCTTCACAAACCTGTTACGACAGTTAGTTTACCTTTATCAACTAACTAAGTGTTTCATTTCCCGCCTACGCAGTCGAGCAGTGTTTCTAAAAACTAATACCTTTGAGGAAGATATATGGTCGCTGCTACAATTAAAAATAATTGTCTCCTATATATTTGGTAGTTTTAACTGGTAAAGAGGTATTTGACTTGGTAAACCGTGAAGATGGCATTGCTCTATAATTGTCACGTACAATGGTTTTGCTGTGGAATGTCACAAAGTCCTTTTTTAGTTTCAGAGTTCAGCTGATTGGGTGAAATGTTAGCTCTAATTTATGTTTCTCACCCTGGTAGTAACAATAATAAATGGTAGGGTGGATTTTTCCCGCGTTGGAAGGATACGAGCCGTTTCGTTGATCGTCGTTGTTCCGGTCACTTGTAGAATAATATATCCACTCCAGACTAGCTACTGCCCACTTCACCATCTGGCATTTGGCGGACTCGTAAGCCAGCAAAAAAAAGGGAGATTTAGAAGGAAGGAGGATAGGATGGTCTTTGTCTCCGTCTGTTCTACAGCAAAAATGAATCTCTGTGAATTTCCAGTAAACGCCATCAGGGAGAAATCCATCTTTGTCATTTATATTCGGCTGTTTTTCGTTGTCTTTCCAGAAGACCCATCCTGATGTCAAACCTTTAGGGCAGTTCTTGTTTTTATAAATACAGTATTTTCCTGAAACGAGTGTTAGTTTTAATTAACGACCAGTTATTTTCGTTTTTTATGCTATCATACAAAATTATGGTCAGAAAAATGCAAATGACTGGACTATGTTGTTAACAATTCTTTGGTTTGACCATTCCAGTTAAAGAACATACATAATTAATAGGCTGCGAGATATAGATTCCTTTAAATTGATCATCTCGTAGGGTGAAAGAGGGTAGGCTAATTGCTCTACGACAAACCTCCGGCAAAGTTAAAAGTAACTTCATTTCAAGGCAACGTTGTTTTAGCAAAAGGCATGGTTGACTCCGTAATCTTACTCACCACATAAAACTAGTCGTGGTATTTTTTTTTAAATACTTTTTTTATTTCCTTTCTAAATTTAATTACATTTTACAGCTGGACAGGCCCACGGATAGCTATTTTAGTCTAGACGGGTCAGTCTAAATTTAAAAGAATCTATATCTCGTCAGCTTGGAATGAAATAAATTTTTACTATGTTCAGGAGATATATTACTGGAAAATCCCTTCACGGACTCAAATAATTAATTCAAAAACGATGTCACCAGTTCCAGGTAGCTTTGTATGAGGGATAGGCATGCGACGACAGAAACCGAATGTATCTGATATTTGTCACTGCTATGTTGGCGGCCCATTTGAAGAACACACATTCACAACACTGAAGCCAAATTTCAAGTTTGAGAGTTTTGCGAACTTTTCGCTAATTTTTCCACTATGGTATTTTTCTATGCGCAATAAGCTGGAGTCATACCTCAACTTGTTTCAGTGTTGTACTGTACCAGCGCACAGCGGCAATGATGAGCCGTTTAATCATCAACTCAAGAGAAGGTACACGTCAGACTCTCTCAGCATACCGTCAAATTATCAGAAAAAGGTGTTGGTCTACAGACGACCCAAGTGGCTCATCAGGCCGGAACTTATCCCGGTTTCAGCAGCATGAAGCCACTAGGTTTATTTCTACTCCTCCCTGTATGGGATGCTAGTCCATCGCAGGGTTACCCCTTAAGCATTAAATTCGCCGGTACCCATTTATGCATCTGGGTGGAGAGAGGCACCGTGAGAGTAAAGTGTCTTGCCCAAGAACACAGCATAATGTCCCCGGCCAGTGCCTGAACTCAGACCGCTTGCTCCGGAGTCGAGCGCACTGACTATGAGGCCACTGCGCCTCCCAAAACCCAAAATTATCAGAACTACAACAAAAATGCGTGAAACATTACTCAGCGACTTCTGGCGGCTCTAAAAACACACGTGTCACATGTGCGGCAGTAAAAAAAGAAAAGACATCAAGCTGAAAATTAAATCAAATGAACTACGCCAGGAGCCATGATCGGGGATGGAGAAAGTAACATTTTGAGGAAGGACTTGGCCCCATGATGTGCATCAATTTGCTATTTTTAGAACAAAAAAACATCGTACACGACGAACCTCGTGGCCACTCGGGTCTATCCTTGTCATCAAGTGTATCTTCTTTCATACAAAACGATCTATTAACTGTAATTTTGTCCACTTTTCCGTCTATGTGGAATTGCGGAGACCTTGAGTTGTTTGTTTTGTAATGATCGTCAAAAGAATTTGTGTCCTGTAGCCTCCATCCCGTCCGCCAACGAAAGCCATCAGCCTGAGGACACCCGGCTATAGGTTTAGGTATTCCGTATGTTCCAGCTGGCCATTTAATAGACCCTGTGAATAAATCGTACGGTCAAGGGACAGTCGACAAAACTTTAAAATATCACACTTAAAGAAAAGGTTATTTCAACACTAAAGAGTTAGTCCAAGAAATAAATAATACTTTCAGTAATAAGAGTTTAATAAATAACGAATTTTAAGAACGCTATTGCAGTGTTCTAAATCGTACGGTCAAGGGACAGTCGACAAAACTTTAAAATATCACACTTAAAGAAAAGGTTATTTCAACACTAAAGAGTTAGTCCAAGAAATAAATAATACTTTCAGTAATAAGAGTTTAATAAATAACGAATTTTAAGAACGCTATTGCAGTGTTCTACGCATGCCTATTCAACTCATCACCCAATCGGTCCAAAAGAGGCTACCGCTACTACTACTTCCTGGCTGTGCTCCAATGTGCTATGACCCGCAGTTTATTTTATACATTTACATATCTGCTTCAGTTGGTCATATATAATGGCGGGAGACCTCTGTCGAGCTTTTGGATTAAATTTAAATATAGCAGATTGATATCAATTCACCATCTAAAGCTTAACATGGTTCCATAAGTATGATCTAAAAAGAGAGATTTTTATGTGTAACATCATCTTACTATGTATGCTTAGTTAAGACTACATTTGATTATGTAGAATCTGTTATCATGAGAATGATCATGACTTTTCAGTTGTTTGGTATTGTTCCAGATTTGTTGATTGGCTGTCTCGCATGATCTCACGAAAAATAATTTGAATATAATAACAAGAGTTTGTATGGGAATGCAACGAGCGTACAGAAGACAGCAGATAGAGAAATGGCAACATAGTGTAAGCGTTTCCTCGCTTGCATTGTCTATTCTTATGCTGTTCTGGAAGTTTTAGCCGCCTGTAGATGTTTCATTTTTCCCGCTCGAAAGGAACTAGTAGTCGTCTGCATGCAGGCTATGGAGGCTTAGGCTGTTTGAAGTTTTAGCGACTGTATATGTATCATACATGATATAAAGAGGATATGAAAAGCTACAACACGATTATTCCCGTTCAAACTTACGTTATTACTCTTCAGTCAAGTTCCTGTGTTATAGACAAAAGCGTGGATAGCCGTTCGATGTAAGACGATTCGGACGACTGAGTTCGATTGCATGGGGTTGACTGAATTTGACAAAACAAATGTTCCATGCCCGTCGCACTAATGATCACCGGTTGTTTACTTCAGGTCAAGTTTCCCAGAATATCCCGCCAAATTTACATGATTCCAACATATAGCAACATATAGCAGTTATCAGTGAACTCAATCTTATCGACATAAATTGTCGAGCGGAAACTCCATTTCAATCTAATTTTACCGACTTCAATTCGATTCGATTCTTCGATTCGATTGCATTAAAGTATACTTCCTATACAGCCCCTTGCATTTAGAATTTTCCTTCGGTTGCTATAATTTATCTTTTTGAGAAATTCCTTTAAAACTTGGGTGCATTTGGCCGCCCGGCTCAAGATGATCCACGCAAAACAAAGTTCAGTAACTCCTCACGAAGTCCTGTAATAAACTTAGAATACCTTCGAAATTGATATGCGGAATGCTGTGCGTTTATCTCACCGTAGAGTTTCAAAAGGAACACGACCCTTGTTAGAATTCTAATTTAGCAGCCTTTTCCAGAAGCTGTCAAGGTGCCATTTAATTAACAATGGTTAGCTATAAAACGTGTACAATACTTCGTCAAAAGAAACATACCTTGCTTTATATAGAGAGATGAAACGAGCGAACCTGGTTTTTAAAAATTATATATTCCCAATGTAATTGTGCTCACGTCACATCAGTTTTGTAGCACTTCTTCTGTCTGTTGTTCCTCTTTCTCTGATACCACGTCACGTTTGAAGTTACGTTTGAAGTACGTACTTACGAGGGTTGGTACATCCGCTTACAAGGTTTTCTAAAACCTGAAGTTTTTTTCGCTTCTTTTCGAATGGTCGCTACTTTCGGAAGGTCGTTGCTTTCAAACCTATACGGTGTATCGTCTTTTCAAGTTAAATACGATCACTATCATGACCAGGTCTTTGGATTGAGTTCAATTATCGCCCTTACAGTTATCATTTTAACTTATTATCAGAACCTATGCCAACAAATGTTGTCAAACACAGCAATGTAGCTTAAGTTACGAGCTGCGATTGCTTACATTTTCCCAACTTGTTATGTCGAACGTCAAGTGTACATGCTCTTTAAACCTACCTAATGATTGCATGCTGAACAGGACAGTTGTCACACATAAAGTTTGTAACAGCATCGTGTCTGGTTCCATAAACAATATACCAATGTGAAGCTAATTAAACAGCGAACGCAAAGAGTTCCATGTTTACGCCATAATGACCTTTAGGTTTCTCGGAATTACAAGCACCTCGGGCTGAAATGTGTGTTATATAGATCATGCATAAATTAATATATCATACATTACAAACAAAGTGTCCAGCGGATATCTCGTGGCGAAACAAAACTTCAGAAACAAACAAAGTCTTACTTACATGTATAGTAAGTATAAACCATGTATAAACCAGGGCCGAGTTGTTCAAAGCCCGGTCAAGCTAACCCAGGGTTAGCGAGAATTTTGAGTTTAAATTTGCAAATGTTTGGTGAGATTTTCTGTACATATTATTTACCCTTCAGTTTTGAGTTTGAGTAATCTCTAACTACACAAAACATAAGTAGTGGAACACATTCTATACAAGAAAAATACATACTTCAGTTAACTTTTAATCTTGGGTTAGCGTTAACAGGCTTTCGAACAACCCGGCCCAGTTTGCCAAGTTGGCCTACGCAAAATAGGCTCACTTGAGCCATTCAAAGGTGAAATCAACCTATTTTAATGATATTTTTCCAATGGATGGAGTCCATGAAAAATTGTATTTTTTCTCAGGAACGTCCTCGAAAATGAACGTGACAATAAGATGCGAAGGACAAAAAGCTATTTATATCCAAGTATGTTCCTCTTTATTTCAGCTTTAATCTGTACAGTTTAATCAGATATGATGAATTATATTGGTATATTTGCTGAGAAGTTGTCAGGCATGAAAAAACGAGATGGTGCAATGCGTAAAACTGAGAACGTTTCCACATCGCCAAAGAAATCTCTGTATTGCGAACTTGCAATCTGCACTCCAGGCTTCCTTTTCCAATCGGAGCTGTAAAAAGACACAGAAAAAGCAATTGTTGACTATGTGTTTAGGTTTGGTCAGAAAAATAGTTTTTGTCTGGAAAGCAAGCGCTCTAATCTTAATAAGTATAATACATTCACCAGGATTAACTGATTCCTGAAAGAAGCAATATTTGCCAAATCAGTTTAACGATGACAACATTTCCATTCCACTGTTTGTAAAAATTTTGCTTTCAATACGAGATAAAGTATTAGTAAGAAATGGTTCTGAACTTATAGAGCCGACTGGCCTCAAGATTTTTACAACTGGCCATTACCGGGTTATGTATGGCAAATATTGTTTCTCGCTAGCCTCGAGTTCAAATCCTCGGTCATGCTTTGTAAATAGCCAACTGGTCCGGTTCCTAACTAACGGCTCCTTTGTTTCAGTGGCATGCCTGTAAACTAGCTAGCTTAGTGCTTGTATAGCTAAGTGCATGACCAACCACTATAGATAAGATGCACATTTACGTTGACGTACCCGGCGCAAGATATATCACGCTGACAGACTTAACAGTGACAATCTAAGAACCTAACAATTGTCTTCAAATCCAATAATAATTACAATCTTTTAGAACTAGAAAATGCAAGAGGGTTTTGATTACCTGTGATGCTTTCGTATCATAAATCTGTATTTTCAAATGACGCTGTTGATTCGCTGTTTAACCTAAAAAGCAGTAAAACACAAGCCTTTATATATCAGCAGTGGTGGTGTCGTTTGTTTCAAAACAGCAACCGGACTGAACGAACTCAAGAACGTACAACTGTACCTTGTTACTCTATCAAATATCTGAATTATTTTAAAGGACTATTTAATTTCTTGCAAAAAAAGTAATAAAAACACCTTAAATAAATTTCATCGTCTGGTCTTTCCATTTTTTTCCTTCTTTTCCTGAAACAAACAGATTCACAAAAACAGAATTTTTTTTAGGAAACAAATGGCAAAGTATAATTAATACTAATTCACTTTTGATATTCCAATTTTAAAACCTTAAATGAAAAATAAGAGATAAGCCCGATTCTAAAACTGTTGGATTGATTTAATTTGCTGTTACCTTATATAACAGATTCCAGCTACAAGCAGGGCAGCTAGAAGAATTGATGACACCACAGGAACAACAACAGCTACCACATTTAAATCTGCAAACAGGAACGTACCATAAACTAAAGGTATCTAGATCAAGCCCAAATAACTGCAATAAGCGACAAAAAAGGTTGGGACACTAAGGAAATGACACTGTATGATATTTACTCTCTTAAAGGCATCTACCGATGATTCTCTGATACACCTCGCCATACACCCCACCCACCCCCCCTCCCCCAAAACACACACACCCCAATGCTGTGCAGGTGATGAGGTCTGCGTAGTCTAAGAGATGGAAAAACTAACACTGTTGAGGAGGGAACTGTTTCCAGTACTCTCGAAAACAGAATCTTACAGTAAAGTGTCTCAACACTTCTTTCGGTTATTGCAGAAGGATGATAACTTCAATGTACGATAAATATGACAATTAACGCATTTAAAGTAGACCAATGAATGTCAATTATGTAATATGCTACCCATACCCTCCTGGTTACATCTCAAATAGTCTATAGTCTTGGACTCAATGATCATTTTCTCACTATTCTAGAAACTGTCTTGACTCGAATTTGACCTTTCAGGTGTACTAGTCACCTTCGAGTCACCTCTATGAGAAGTGAAGATTATCACCTTAGCAGAGGAAAATTGAGTCATTTTTACCTTTTCTCTGTGCTTGTTTTCTTTCATTCTTCTTTCCACTTTCCTTTGACGGCTCATATGCTGAATATAATCCTGGAGTATTTGGGGCCGCGATGGCACAGGGCTCTAATTTTCGTGGAAGATAGTGTCACTTTTTAAATTTTTAATTTTAAAAATTGCAACTTATGGAAGGGTATCACTTGCATGCCAAGTACCCAACTATAATAACAGTGTGTATTGTCTGACTATTGGTTCGTCGAATGCCAAGCTTTCTTATGTGCAATCAGAATGAATAAATACTCGCCTCTTTTATGTCAGTTCGATATTTTAAATAAAACATCATTTATTTCGCAAAAACGGCCGTACAAGGGCCAATAAACACTTACCCGAATTTCTAACACCATAATATGAAGCGCTGAAGCCGTAGAACGATCCCGCCTTGTCTGATTTGAATACCATAAATATCTTGTTTGAGGAGATGCAGATTCCTTCCTGTGGGGGAGGGTGATCGCCGTAAAACACTTGTAATGCCTCCCCTGTCGCATTATCTCCATCATACACATATAACGCGTCTGTGTTATCCTCATTTTGCAAACTAAAGCTTGAGAAGATTAAGTAGATTTGTTGCGCTGTGACAACCGTGATTCTCCAGAAGCAGTACTGTCCATTCCGGTACTTTCTTGGACAGTTTAGTGACTGGAAAGTGCCATTGGCTGCAGTTAGGGTTTCGTTATATCCTGGAATAAAAGAGTTGTTTTGGATTGTCAATCATTCTGGCCATTCGATTTAGATTTTCCTCAGTATGTAGCAATCTCAGTTACCATGTCACTATCAATTTGAATTTTAGATAACTGCACTTAGCAACAAACCTCATTCATAAGGAGACAATAATTCTATTTAACTGTGATAATTTCGTAGATACGCAAGTACGTTTTTCCCTGTTTAATATGCGCAAGGCAGAACTCTGAAAACAAAACTGTTTTTGTGTATGGTCCACGATAGGTAAATGATGGCGGAGCCACTGGCCAATTGTTCGCTCTCGGTTTTGTTCAACTTCCGTGGTTGACTCAGGGCATCACCGTCGCCAGCTATTAGTCTATAGCAACTTAGAGCTCGTGGTCTTAATGTCAAACAAACCATTTACGAAAATCTCACGACGAACACGAATCATTTTTCCCCAAAAAAGCAGAAAAGGCTCGCTACCATAACCCTTAGTACTACTTATAAAAAGTAGACTCTTGAAAAGTGGGGTACTAAAACTGTTTTATCATTTTTTTCTACCTATCTTTGGCGACACTTTAGTTGTTGATGTCCACGGTTTTCCTCTGGGTGTCGTTTTTATCATCGTATCTGCTGTAGGAGTAATCGGAGATAAATGCGTTACTTCTGGAGTCTGCGGGGTCATAGAAATAACATAAGACGAGGACGCCATTTCCGAAGCTTGTGTAGAGGACGATGACGTTAACGTTGAGGTGTTTGCAGTCGTGGTAGGAACAAAAGACGAGGTCGTCACTTTTGAAGTTTGTGTTATTGAAGAAGTAACAGTGGACGATGACGTCACTTTTGAGCCTATAGAGGTTTTAGAAGTAAGGAACTGCGGTGACGTTATACGTGCTGACAGGGTTGGTGCTTTCGTAGTTGTGACTCGAGGAACTAATATATATGACGGAAACAGTAAGTTAATTTGACAAGAGAATAGTACAAAAGTTTTGAAAGGTTATCATTTCCCAATAGAACACTGCATATAGTTACATTTTGGCTCCAAAAACTATTACAATTTACACGTATGTGTACTGATTTTTGCCGTGACAAAAAGGTTAAAAATACGCTGAACGACAAAATTGAACGAAAGAAAACTAAACTAGGGATTATCTGTGCTGTCGTAGGTTGTCACGTGGTACCAAACAACCAATAAGAACTGAGAGGTTCTTACTTTTTTTTAAGTAAACTGAATATAACAAACAAAACTCCGGAAGCTAATAAGACTTACCCGTTTTGTTGCCAACATCATAAGAAGCGCTGAAGCCGGTGTACGAGTCTGTCTTGTCTGATTTGAATATTAAAAACATCCGGCTTGATAAAGAGTAGATTCCCTCCTTAGGGGGAGGGTGACTTCCGTAAAACACTCCCAACACCTCCCCTGTTTCATTTTCTCCATCATAAACACGTAGCTCGTCAGTGAATTTCTCTGTTTGCAAGCTAAAGCTTTTAAATACTAAGTGTATTTGTTGTGTTTTGTTAACAATGATCTTCCACGAACAGTACTGTCCATTCGGATAATGTTTTGGATAGTTTGGTGACTTGAGGGTGCCACTGACGGCCGTCAAGGTTTTGTTACATCCTTAAAAACAAAACAAAAAAAGGAACTCTTTGTCAACTTCAAGTCGATGTTTAAAGCGTAAGCTTTTCGTCAAAGCAAAGACACGGACGAACGGTTAATGCTCAAAACGTCAGTTTCAACACACTACGGCGGTTAATTTATCGTTATCAGTTTCAAGTCGATGAATACACCTTATTCCAAAATGGCTGCCATTTTAGTGTTCTTTTGTTTGCTTGCAAATTAGCCCTTGTTGCCTCGTTCAAGGGAAAATATTCTTTTGAATTTCGAGTTTAAGAATGAGGCAACAAGGGCTAATTTTAAGGCAAACAAAAGACCACTAAAATAGTGGCCATTTTGGAATAAGGTCTGTATAGGTAATCTTATGAATGCCAGTACAATTAAGGATTTATTCTACGGATGATATTTGAAATTTCTCCCAAAATTGCACCAGCCTTTAGCCGAGTACAATTAGAAAGGCTTTTCAAATATCACGAAAAACCTTAATTGCTTAATTGCTCGAGTACTCATTTCACCCCCAAAAAATTACGAACGCGCCTGCTTTAATTTGCACTGCGGTGCTAATTAAAAATGAACGATAAATTGGCCCGCTCTTAGTCAATCGCGATGGAGTTATTTTCGCAGTGATTCTAGAAACTAATTGCCACTTTAATTTTACTGGAAAAAATATGGTCGCTGTTACTATTAAAAATAATCTCTTCCTATATATCTGGGAGTTTTAACTGGTGGAGAGGTTTGGAATTGGAATTGGTAAACTATGAGAGTGACATTGCTCTATAGAGAAGGATGAATTCGTTTGATAATTGTCATCTATAGTGGTTTTGCTATGGGGAGTCATGCAGTCCTTTTTCGATTTCAGAGTTCAGCTGCTTAGGAAAAATCTTCGCACTAATATATGTTTTCTCACCCTGGTAGTAGCAGTAATAAATGGTGGGGTGCATTTTTCCAGCGTTGTAAGGATACGAGCCATTTCGTTGGTCGTCCTCCTTGTTATGTGTAAAATAATATATCCACTCCAGACTAGCTACTGCCCAGTAAACCATCTGGCATTTCGCGGACTCGTAAGCCAGGAGAAAAAATGGAGATTGAGAAGGAAGCAGGATAGGTTGGTCTTTATCTCCGTCTGTTCTACAACAGAAGCGAATCTCTGTAAACGTCCAGTAAACGCCATCAGGAAGAAATCCATCATGTTTATCGTTATCATAGCTGTCCTCCCAGAAGACCCATCCAAATGTCAAACCTTTAGGGCAAGGATCGTTTCCTTTATAAATGCAGTATTTCCCTGCAATGAGTGTAAGATTCCATTTAAGAAATAACTATATCGAGCTGAATGTTGAATAGAACACAGCGGCGGATAACGGGGATGACCGGTACCCTGCAGAATCAATGGGGCATGCGCCAAAAATGTTGCAATTTCAGAGTTGGAATCTAATTGAAAACTGTTACACCACAGATACTAGCAATGCTACAAAGTACACAATACAAAGAAGAACCCGTCCAGAGGGAAGGGAGGCGCGGTTCACTCGTGGTAAGTGCGCTCGACTCCGGATCGAGCGGTCTGGGGTCGAGCCCCTAGTCGGGGACATTGTGTTGTGTTCTTGGGCAAGACACGTTACTCTCGCAGTGCCTCTCTCCATCCAGGTGTACAAATGGATACCAGCGAATTTAATGCTGGGGGTAATCCTGCGATGGACTAGCATCCCATCCAGGGGGAGAAGAAATATTGCTAGTCGCTTCATGCTGCTGACCCTTTTCACCCCTTTAGAGCGTTTGGCTTTATTTTTGCCATAACATTCACAATCTTTTTCAGTTTTTGTATGCTTTTCTTCTCCAAAAGGGGTCGTGGCAAACTACCCATCCACCCCCCCCCCAACCTAAATCGTCCCTGAAAACAAGCTAGCTAAGAAAGCATCGCACATGACGAACCTCGTGGCCACGTGGGTCGCTTATACATGAAGTCCTTTGTGGCGTCTTCTTTCATGCAGAACGATCTATTAACTGTGATGTTATCTACTGTTCCATCAATGTGGAATTCCAGTGACCTTGAGTTGTTTGATTCTGAACCGATATTTTGATAATGGTATATATCACGCTGAAGCCTCCATCCCGTCTGCCAACGAAAGCCTGCAGCCCGAGGACACCCGGCTTTAGGTTTGGGTAATCCATATGTTTCAGCTGGCCATTGAATAGAGCCTGTAAATTAATCTCAAGGTGAACGGACAATCGACAAATCTCTACAATGCCATCAAAGCCAATAAAACAGAAATGCCATACACTATGATGTAAGAATATTCACAAGAGTTAAGAGTATTCAGCCTGGGCCGGAAAAACAATATTGTTATATCAAAAAGAGTGTAAAAAGGATATAAAAAGCCGCCAAAATGTGATTATTACACGTTCAAAACCTGCGTTGTTACTCTCCAGGTCATGTATAACGGCACAAAAGCGTAGAAATCCGTTCGATTTGCATAAATAGTATACGTTTTGAGCGATTGAGTTCGATTGGCGTCCACTGAACTTGCGTAAACAAATGCTCCATACCCGCGCACTAGTGATCACGGATTGGATACTTCAGTTCAACGTTCCGAGAATATCCCGCCAAATTTACATGATTCCTAGCAAATATATCTTGTTAGACGTTTTGGTGTGTAGTATCACTGTGTATTTTTACGATTTGTGCAGTACTTTGATCAGCCCGTAGGGCGAGTGAAAATACAAACAACGAGTAAAAATTCTCAGCGATACCACACATCAAAGCGTCTAATAAAAGGTTTGTTATCCAACGATTTCTTTTTCTAAAATTCAAATTTTACAAAATAACAATGGTTAGTTTTAAAACGTGTACCATACTCTACCGAAAGAAACATTCCTTGTTTTATCTAGTGAGATGAAAATATCGAACCTGGTATAATGTAATTATACATCCCCCTTGAAATTGTGTCACGTCACATCTGTTTTGTACCGCTTCTTCTGTCTGTTGTTCCTCTTTCTCTGATACCAAGTCAGGTTTGTAGTGCGTACTTGACTGAAAGGCAGCGTTGCTATCCGAGGGTCAGTACATCCGCTAACAAGATTTCCTAAAAACCCTCGCTTCTTTTAAAATGGTCGCTACTTTCGAAAGTCGTTACTTTTCAGTAGAAGTATACGATGTATGCACGGCCATCTTTTTCTGTTAAATGCGATAATTATCGCGGCCAGGATCACTTTTTGTCTTTCGCTACGTCTTTTGATTGAACTAAATGATTTCTCTTACAGTTATTTCCCTAACCTGTTATCAGAAACAATGCTAACTAATGTTGTCAAAGACAGGAATGTAGTTTCAGCCTCGAGCCACGATTGTTTACATTTTTCCAGCTTGTTATGTCTATGGAGTCTCATCTACATGCTAATTAAACCTACCTGATGATTGCAGACTGAACAGAACAGTTACTACACATAAAGTTTGCAATAGCATCGTGTCTGGTTCCATAAACGTATACCAGTGCAGCTAAGTTAAACAGCGAGCGCAAAGAGTTCCATGTTTACGCCATAATGGCCTTTCGGTTTCTCAGAAATACAAGCACGTCCAGGCTGAAATGTGCATTACATAGATCATGAATAAATTAATATATTATACATTACAAATACATAGAAACTACAGTTACTCGAGTTTCACGTTTTTAAAAAGCAATCATTAGACTGTTTGTTTCGCAGAACTTTCATTAAACGAAACCTAGTCTTCGAAATCTCTCGAAAAAGGCAATAAATTCGACTGTCTTAAATATGCTAAATCTTATATAAGCTGAGACTGTAACACCTTGCGAATGAATAAATTAGATTGCGTAACTATCCGCCGGAATTTTGCTAATTAGTTTCCTTAAACACAATAAAGTCGCACGGGAACTTTCTCCCGGACACTGTGCACATATCAGTAGTCTCCTTCGCAACCTTTTTTTTGGGGGATGTCTGCGAAGGGGACTAGCGGGCATCTCGTGGACAAAAAAACTTAAACAACAAGCGCCCGATTGCAAGCCAAGTGAGACTCACTTGGGCGCTTCAAAAGCGAAATCAACCGATTCTATAGAAATAATCTGTCAGGATCCCTCACAGCAACTTGAGTTCTTTGTTATCATCACTAAGTAGGATTTAGCTTGCTGTGCTTATTGTATATATATTAAATTCAAATCACAATCAAAGGCCTCGCGACTGACACAACAATAAAACACAAAAACAAAAGGTGCACTACTCAGAAGCGTACCAATGAAGCACAAAACAGAGAAGTCCGTTACTTTGTAACTAAAAATTAAGACAAAGAGTGCTATCCAGTAAGGTAAGCACTTGACTTATATTTATACCTAATCGTGACTTTTTGGCACGCTTCGGCGTCATATCAGGTGCGTCTGGTCGTATCAAGGCTCTTTTTTTTTTGCAATCAAACGCAAAAAAAGTGACAGGCGGGTGTATTAAGGTAAACTTATTACTGTCGCGTTATTTTGCACGCGTTGAGAAACCTGGAATACAATAGAGAAAATGTGCGAGTAGCTTGCATGTGCCGGAAAAGTTGAACCAGGTTCAATTTTTTTCCGCAGACGCAAGCCGTCCATACATTTCCTTACGCGAAAGATCGACTAAATGATGACGCACCAACATCACGAGTAGCCGTGCTAATAAATCAGTCATTACAGTACAAGTGTGAGACCGCAAGTGGCGTTATTTCAAACCACCAGGACTACAGTTAATTCATTATAATTGATGATCAAAGACAATATTGTGTGTTTGCCTGGTTTATTTGATAAAATGACTACACACTTAAACATACATTAATACTTCATGCAAGCTGAGTGATATGGCAGCAAGTGGCTACAGCAAGACTGAGTATAAGCTAGTGTTAACTTAGAAAACGCTACCCAAAACGTACCAAAATTAAGTCGCAAGAAAAATAATAGTATGGCACACAGGCAGCTTATTTTTAAGTTCAAGTTCAATTTCAATTTCAATTCAAACAACTTGCATTGACAGCGTTAGGCCAACAGTACATTTTCACCAAAAAGTTATTTGAAGGTCCATCTTGTTGCTCATGATTGGTGAACAGTTGCAAATATAGTAAACTTAAAACACGATTATCAGGATGATCATGGTGTCAGAGCTATCTGTCTTCATCGTTGCAGAATGCGTTAGGAATCTTGGAACAGCAAAACATCTCTGTCATAAAGCAAGAGAGCAAAGGTATAAACATCTTAAACATGCTTTGAAACTTCTGTGACGGGAGGGAGAGGGTTATCTGTCGCTGCATTTTGAGTTTCGAGGGCAAGGGATATGAGCTTCAATATTTTGCATCACTGGAAAATACATGCAACAAAGTCAACTACTAGCATTTAACATCAAAATTAACACTTTCTATTCAAAGTGACTGAAGTGCCTTTGTCTTGTCATGTATGTACTTGCTCCTGATGTCCCTTTGTGGTTGCAGCTTGACAGCCCAGGGTCACCACTAATTGGCATCTTACAATGGTCAAATGTTGTGTACGTTTGATGGTGTCTCTATGCGCCACTGATATACTGTACATGAGTTTCATGTATCAAGATATTTACCGGTCATTGGACAAGTTTTCCGCTGCTGTGGGTAAATCATCGGTTTGCCTGAAAATTAAAGAAAAGATTGGATAATTTAAAAAATGACAAGCAACTTTCAAGAAAAACAGTTCAACGAGGAAGTAAATTTGTTCCACGTCTATTTCACTTTGACGTCAGACAATTAGGGTAAAGAAAACTAGACGCCTCTAAGAGCGTTTACTCAGGCTTCGTACCGCAAGTAATCGTACCCGAACACAACAAAACTATACATTGTATTGCGTCTAGATACCCGTCAGCCGGGAAGTGTTTTCAGAAAACTAGTACCAGATACCCGGCAGTCTGAAATTATTATAGAATTTCCACGAAATACCTCATTACTTAGAATAGTAGATCTTTGTTTAGAAATGTCAAGCGATTTCAGGTGTATTATTTTGGCTTTGTAGTTGAGGAAAAATTCGAGCTTGGGCATACTATGATATCTCGATGTTTTGACATTTTGTCCACAATGAAATTTTTTTTCAGAAATATCAAGCGACTCTAAATAATGTTTTGGTGTTCTCCCAGGCATAGTACCAAAATCGTGACTTTCGAGCAAGGTTGTTCAAAATACTAGCTGCCCAGCGGTCAAAAATTCATAGATAGTCAATTTCCACAAAAATTATCGTTATAATTTGAAACCTCCCGAGAGTATTTAAGTATTTTGATCTTTGGTCATAAGAACCACGCGTTTTTATTCAATGATTTGAGTTTGCAAGCTGTCCGACGAACTTTGTGTGACTCACCTGCACGGTTTTTCAAAAACAACTATATACCCGCCAGTCAGAAATTCTTTCCATTCTGGCGTTGCATTGTGTCTAGGTTTCGTACCGCAAGTAAGCGTACCAGAACACAGCAAAAACTTTACAATGCATTTAAGCAATTTAAGCGGTTTTAAGCAATATAATTCGTGGGCCAACCCGTTCTGAAAGTGATCAACATCTTCATCTTCATCTTTCTCTCTCCCAAACTTTCTTCGCAAAACACAACATTCTCACGAAAAGCGAGAGCTGTCATATTCTCATCCCCAGTTTCCTCGCACTACGTCAGGAACGCCTGGGACCATGACTCCCCATTTGGCGACCAAATACGACGACGAACGACATGCATTTTCCTACGGAAGCCTGAGTAAAAACGCAAAAGCCGATAATATCCTGATTCACACGAATACCGTAAAGGGGGCTTTGCCACAAATGGTTGCGCGTCACGTAAGCGAGGCGTTACCAATGTCCGACTAAAGAGCTTAATAACCCATTAGGTTTATTTAATTATGTTTAGAGTCTGTGCCCGCGATGATACAGCGTGCATTATATTACTAAATATGTTGAGAACGTTAATGATGAGGCTACTGGAATTTGCATGCTGCGAAGTTCCTCTGTTCATCCAGGAATCGAAAAGTTGTCCTATGACGTTGTTCATCATCGTTCAACAGCAGGGAGGTCCATATCCACACTCTCGATTTTTAGAGCTAGAAAGAGCCTACCTTCACTTCGCACACCCTTCCCCATATTTTCTCGCACTTTGTATCTACTTCTTTTATCTTAGTCTTATTTCTTGGGAAGGAAGTGTGGATGGTGTGGTGTTGGGGCTTATTTCGGTACATTCACAGAGAAACCACATGTTTTGTTTTCTTTTTTACTGACCTCTTAAATACGACCGGTTTAATATTAAGGTCCTTGCCATATCTCCTGGATAAAAAGAAAGCAACACACTATTATTTATCGGACAATACTGAACGTTCCAAGGTGTCAAATGAGTATTTCTCTTGGTGCAATTCCCTCAACTGGTGGTACAACTGTATCAATATCTCTGTATGGGAGAATTTTGCAATACGTATGTTAGTTGGATAATTATGGAAGTGCATTCCATCAAAGCTCCAAGCTGCAATACTCCTTTCTAGCTCTTGCACATGTAGACATTTGGGGATTTCTTGTTAGAATTGAATGCTATATTGAGACACCCAAGCCGGCTAAATTTAAATTATACGGTTTTATCTTAACATGTTTATTTGGTTTGCATGAGTTAGTTCTCTCGACCTTTTCCTTGCCTTTTTATTTAGAACAAGGCAGCCCAACAACCGGCGTGTTTAGTCTCACCTTTTCCAGAAAAAGAGGCCAACCAACAGCAACACCAGTATCAAAATACACAGCATCACGGGTACAACAATGGCGACAACGTTACCACCTGTAGAAAGTTAAGAAGTACTTGTCAATAAACTCAGAGTTATGAGATTACGATATTAAAAAAAAAAACACTATTATAGTTTAGGTCGTTTTCCACACGCAGCATGCGTTTTCAATTTAGTCACAGTAGGGACCTTATCACCTGTGATGGACTAGTATCCCATCCAGGGGGGAGTAGAAATATTCCTAGTTGCTGAATGCTACAGAAACCGGGATGAGCTCCAGCCTGATGGACCACTGTGCTCGAAAACAGACCTTTTTTCTTATTTACCTTTTTACCAATCTAAGTATCTTGTTGAGTTATTTCACTCTTTCGTTTCCTTTACAAACTAGGCTTTATTCTGACGTTTCTTTTTATTTGAAGAAAATTTCGTAAATTTTGTTTTAGACTGAAAAAGGAGAATGTCCAAAGATACTTCTTTCAAAGCGCGATAAAAACTAACGTGTTTGACTAGGAAGACCGACCCATTCCCCCAGGCCAGCCAGGGATCAAGGCATTACGTCATGTCAAAGAGGAACAGTGTTAACGAACAACACTCTTGTTACCTTTTCTCGCCTTATTTTCACCTCGATTCGCTTCCGGTCCGAACTCCATCGTTGGCATACTAACAACTGACGTCGTTCCCGGTGATGGTGAAGTTGGAGCAGGAGTGGGCACTTAAAAATAAATAAGACGAGTTTGAACAACAGTCGTTTGTCGCGTGTGGCGATCTGAACGACCACAAACAACTTTGCTAACAAGCACCAGGCCTGTGATTACTATATTTTTTGCAACCTTCTTTTGGCGGACTGCCAAAGAACTCTTTAAACGTAAACCAAGAAACAAGTCGTCAAATTGAAATTGACATCAAAAGTCTCTGGACAGAATATGGGAACACAAAACACCAAACTGTCCAATAAGGAAACTAAATTATGTTGTTCTTTAAGTGTAAATCGTGTTTTATATTCGGTGTTATCAATTATTGCAATTATGTTTTTGGTCCACGAATCAAGGGGGTTATTTTCGGGGGAAGAGGCTATTTTTGGAAATTTAGTTACGTATAGGAAGCCACTCATGAATTATTCGATCTCATTGTACCGTTTCCTTCGCCCGGGGGTGGGGAGGGGTACTCCCTTATATGGGCTATATAGGTATGTGCGGCCCCAAACGGTATGGTTTTTCAGCCGTTCTGGTCATAAATAGGGCATCGTTTTGGCCATTTTGGTCTCAAATAGGGTATGGTTTTCTCACTCTAGTCTTGAATTGGGTATGAGTTCAAAAGAAACTTCATTTTCATCATTATCGACAAGACCATCATCAAAAGCCCTTCATAAATTATGTTTAGGGCAACGGTCATAAATAGGGCGCTGAATTTTTGTTCAGATCATAAGTAGGGTAGGGAAAAGTCGCAGATTTTGGTCATAAATAGGGTTTTGGTAACCGGGCCGCACACCCCCACTATATTTTTCTGGGAGTACCCCCCCCCCCCCGGTTCCTTCGTAACAAGGGTTATCCTATAACCTCTTTCAGCCAAGAATGAATAAACCAAAAACACAGTTTAATATTTGGATGGTTAAAGAGGTGCTTTATGGTGCTGAAGGTTTACAAATTTTGTCATAAGAAATGCTTTTGAATCCAAAGTCATGTTACGCATAGTTCTCTTTTTTCCTGATTGTAACAATTGGGGAAATCATAGTTGATGTACAAAGCAACGTAAAGTCCAAAATGGTAGACTTCGTGCGTTGATACTTAATGAGGATTTCGATCTTGGTCTACTTTTCAACTGCCTGTAGTTATAACTATATTGTACGTTACCAAAGCAGCCGTAGATCTCCATCCTCATTGATATATGATTGTGCCACTCAACAGGGCTTATTCGAATATAGCGTGCTGTAATGGGCGGGTTCAGAACATTGTATACAATCGTGTTGCTGTCTTGATTTCCATAAAATACCTGATCACGAGAGACAAGAGAGTTCAATTGGGTTTGTCAAATGCGAAATGTTAACCCTATAATTGCTTCTCTGATCCACAAGATGTACAAAAGTTCGACCTTCTACTAATTACCGACAACTTTTACAATAACCGGGGAGGGAGGGGACGCCAAAGGCCTTTTCCCGTTTCTCCCTTATCGCTGAGAAATATAAGCCCGAAGGGCTTAAATCGTCTCGTCTTAGTCCAGCAAAACCGACATCCACTGTCAGCCCCGTACCTCTTTCCCTTACAACGCTCATCTTCACTCACACACTTAGATATCATATCGTAGATAAGAATATTCCGGCGACAAAATGTTGAAAGCACTCTCTACACCACTAACTATGCTCTACAGTAGGCAACTACCATACCTTTGCCGAACTCCTTACAGACTCGTTGTAAAACAGAAACGCTACTCCGTTATCGCTGTACTGTAATCTGTATCTGGTCACCCACTCGTCACGCCCATTCCTCCCCTGAGTGGCCACACGAGTCACTCGGTTCACAGTACCAAGATCCACTTGAAGCCACTGGTTAAAGTCATTAGTGAGAGCGGACCACCCTCCCCGCTCGCTTCCATCTGCTTTAAAATTCAGTCTTGCTTCACTGGCAGCGTGAGTGTCATCCAGTTGTGAAGATGAGCTTATCTGGACATCAGTTATTCCTTCGTTTTCCATGCCCAGTGCTGCAGCGCAACCTTTTTTTTTCATGTAGGAGAAAATAATTTACGTTTATGTACTAAGTGCAGCAATTGTTTTAAACCAAAAATTTCTTAAGCTCTGTCTTGATTTGTCATTTTGTCGCACAGTGACAGTATTAGTATACGTTTTCCCCAATTCTTTTACAGTAAGGACACTGCAGCCTTGAACACTTGACATTTTCTGTACGTTTTCCTATTTGTTAGCCAATATTCCAAGTTTAAATTTTAATTTCTTTGATATATTTTTTTGAGCTGACATGAATTGTTATATACCAACAAATAAACTTGTTATTTGATCCTGGAAATTGCTTGAGCTCTTACCTGGACAACCGTAGATCTCAATCCTCATTGATATGTGATTGTGCCATTCAACTGGTAGGAATCGGATGTAGCGAGCTGTTAAAGGTAGTTTCAAAATGTTGTAAACAACGGTATCGCTGTTTTGATTTCCACGAAACACCTAAACGCAACAGAAACGTAATGTGTTGCGTGTTAGATAACTGACAAATAATAAGGTTATACACCAAACACCAAAATACCAGATTGAGCGCTCAGGAAGCTTTTTTAGCTTTCAAGACCACTTTAGGGAGAACTGAATGGAAAGGAATTATTTCCTTCAGGTTGTTAATGAGACTTTTTGTTAATGAACTTAAAAGAGAAGGTTAGTTTAAATGGGACAATGACTCTTAAAAAATTTACAATTACTACAAGATAATTTATTTCCCTGTTAATAAATTGTTGTGGCGTACCATTTTGGGAAGCAAAACGTCCGATAATTGAAATATATATGTGTTTCAGGTTTTCAGTTACAGTACATGGTTTGACGCTGGTTGACACGATTGTAATACGTCCAGTCAGATTAGGTATTTCCTACTTTTTCCAGGCCACTGGAGGCTAAGCACGAAATAACCTTAAAAAGAACATGATTGAAGTCACCGTTGCTAAGCTGGTCCCTGGCTGCTTATACACCCAAAAGTTATCGCCGTCGTTACTGTACTGTATCTTGTACATTGTCACCCACTGTTCGACCCCATTCTTCCCTTGAGTTGCAACACGTGACACTTTGGTGTAGCTACCGAGATCCACCTGAAGCCATTGATCAAGATCATCTTTTTTAGCTGACCAGGCTCCCTCCATACTTCCATGTGCTTTTTGATGCAGCCTTGCTTGCCCCGGAGAGTTGTTACCATCCAACGTTGAAGATGCTCTTAGTTGGGCATTCGTGATGTCTCCACTCTCCATGCCAAGAGGTATTATACAACCTAAGGTAGTCGAGCAAGGAAAAGAGAAAAGTGTCGTTCCCTAGTAAACGCTAATAATATAACAGTATTGGAATGGCTTCCTCTACCTCATATATATGACCTCTCCTTGGTTTTGTACTTTACCACTGCAATATGTTTTGTTTAGTTTTACTGTGATTTGCAGTTGTGCTTACGGAGACCTGCTCTTTTCAGATTCGGAACATTACTAATTTCTTTTGATTTTTGGTTAGTATTTCACATCAACTATCCTAGAGTTAAAGCAAAAAAACTGATAAAGCTACAATTAATAAATTATTATAAGATAAAAAATATACCTGGGCAGCCATAGATTTCTATTCTCATTGATATATGGTTATGCCATTCAATGGGCAATACCCGAAAGTAACGAGCAGTGATTGCCTGACTTAGTTTGTTTAATACCACAGTATCACTGTCTTTGTTTCCTTCGAACACCTGAAAAGAACAGAAAGTGGGAACGGAAAGTAAGGGGGCATTCGGATTGGCTGAACAAAAATTCAAAACATTACCCTTGCTTTCAAGTTATTATACTTAACTGGGATCATGTGATAAGCTACTGAATGGGTATTTTAAGTAACGATGACGATGGTGTTTATGAATTCAAATCATGTATATAATCATCTAGTAATTACAGTGTACCTATGGCATATTAGCAGACACACCCATTTGTGAAGTATATATGAAATAATACCCATTATTAAAAACTAGATCATTGGATAATGCAATTCGAGAGTTTTCATTGGCTTAGCCATCATGGTATATGAGCCATTATACCATGATCTACAAAAGTGGTGAGCGTATGCGTGGTTTTTTGGGCCTTTTTGTTTTTATTGTAGTCTAGTTTTCTATATTTTGGGGGCGTTTTTAATAAAACAATTATTCCACTCGCGCTTGCTGGATATGAGATGATCATAGCCAACTCGGCGCTACGCGCCTCGTTGGCTATCTATCATCTCATATCCAACGCGCGCTCATGGAATAATTGTTAATTATTCCAATACATTGCAAATCCACGGATGTTGTTGGTTTTGTTTTTGGATGTTTTCTACTAACGAACACATGGGAAAGTTTCTGACTGTTATCTTTTTTTAATTTTAGACTATATTTAAACTACACGCCCACTGTTTTTTATAAGAAAAAACGTCATTTTAGCATGAAATTGCATTTTTCTCTAGTGTGAGAAGAAAGCCATGTTTCATAGCCCATGGCTGATGGATTTTGTGGTTGGGTTAGTGGATTCAGTCTTCGATGTGGAAGTGCAGGTTTTTATTTTTAGGAAAAATATCTTTGAGGAAATTCCAATTACAAAGGTGTATACTGTTAGAGATGGAATCAATTTCTTTTTAATCGCGCTAGACAGAAATTTTCGGGGGACAAGTAAGACTGACCATTGGGACAGTACGTAACAGTTTATGCTTGCCGAAAGTTCTTGGTAGAAAATTCGGTCTGTTAGCCTGCTATGGTTAAATTGACAGTAAGGGAATACCTTTGCTGAACTATTTTCTGCCTTCCTATAAAACTGAAAAGCCACTCCAGCATAGCTATACTGTATCCTATATTTGGTCACCCACTCATTGAATCCATTTCTGCCTTGGGTTGCCACTCGTGTCACTGTTGTGTAACTGCCAAGATCCACCTGTAGCCATTGGTTAAAGTCATCTCTAAGAGCTGACCAGCCTCCACTATTGCTTAAATCTGATCTGGTGTGCAACCTTGCCTGCTTTGGAGAACGGCTGTTATCCAGTTGAGAAGAAGCGTGTATTTGTGCATCAGAGATTACTCTATTTTCCATACCAAGAGGTGCTACGCAAGCTAAATTTGTTGAAAAACAACAAGCTTGTTTTATCGGCAGCAGTACATCGAACAACTATTTTATTTTACTTCCTAAGCTATAAAGCGTTTTCACTCACGTGGCCAGCACACATGCAAATTTATTGGAACATAAGGAAGTGACTACGTAACAAAAGAGTTTCAACTCCCGTAGGATTGGTTTGATACACAAACATGGCCGCCATTTCATTGTTTTGCAACACCAATATGGCTGCCATGACGTCATCTGAAAACGCTGCATGAATTGAGCTTGTGAAGTTCATTTTACCATTTTGGCGGTCATTTGTTTTCGTTACATAACGCATTCCGATAATGAAAGATGAAGGTCTAACACATAACCACTTATACATAACCAGTTTGAATAATACAAAACACCACAGCAGTAATGTAGAGTACCTGGACAGCCGTAGATCTCGATCCTCATGGATATGTGTCTGTGCCATGTTAGTGGTCTTACTCGAATATATCGCGCGGTGATTGGTGGGTTGAGTCTGTTGTACATAATGGTGTCAGCGTCTTGATTTCCAAGGAACAGCTAATGAAAAATAACAGGACAGGGAGAGATTTAGCATTTGGTATAGTTGTTTTTTTTTTGTTAACAATAAACCGTTATTTACACAGAGAGAAAAAAAGGCCATACACAATAATAAGAAAAGTTTAACAGTGTAACTGTGTTGAAGTTTCATTTAATACCGCTCTGAGTTCTTGACCAATCAGAAGCAAAGCCAAAACCAAGCTAAACTTGGCTTATGCGTGTTTTTCTGCTCTTTGTGCGGGCTGCATGAGTTTAAGGTGGATGGTACCAGTTTTCAGGTTTTTTAAATATGTAAACTTTGAAAGGAAAGAACAAAAAATCAACTCAACGTCATAACAAAATTTGTGTATGACCCGATTGCAAAATTTGTTCTCGTCCAAAAACGACAATTATTTTGTCACCAACTGTTACCATGGCAACGATACTTGATGATTGGTCAGACCTACTTTTGAGCTTCGAACGCTTATATCTTGAAAACTAACCTGGTGACCCCCAATTTTTTTCACATTAGTTTCTTTGTCATTTGAAAATGAAACTACATGATCATTTAAAAAAATTTCTACGAAGCGGATTTTCTATAAACGTTAAAAACGGCAGTTTATCAATAATGAAAAATTCCTTTCGTAGAAATTTTTAAAAATTCACCTGATGTCTCCTTTCAATGAGGGGAAAACATCCTAACAATAAAAATATAGGGTCACCGGGCTCGTTCTCTTGCAAAAGCCTTCGCGAGTTCAACAATTTCCACGCGCGTTACCGCGTAGTTCAAAATCTTGATTTTATATGGTTGGCATTTACTCATGCTCCCTTTTGACTACTGCTGACCCATGCGCCCAAGTACACGCGCGCACTTATCGTCGGTGTGTTTTCGAACAGTGCTTCGCAAGTCTTCACTTCACGGACAATGTCGAGGATTTAGTTTGGAAGTGTTGCCGTTGGTCTCACTTTTAAGGATTTCCTCACAACGTTTCGTCTGGTTTGCCATGTTTTGTCGACAAACCGAAGCTGTCAAACGAAAGGTTCCAAATCTAAGACAGAACACTTGTCAGCTTGAATCGCGTATCACACAGACCCTCTAGAATGAAAACTTTCATATGGTTGAATGTCCATTACGGAATTTTTTTTTTTTGCCCTCCTGAAAGTTAGCGGTAATCGTCAATCTTTTGCCTGTTTTACTCTTCCATCAGCGAAAAATCAACGCAGGTTTGGCAAGGAAAGTCGCTGTAAGTAAATTCAGTTGAGTGTTATTTGCTTGATTGTTTGTAGCCGTGGCGCTGTATCCCTGGATTCCTGTGTTTCTGTCGCCGTAAAATTAGTATTAGTCGAATTTACCTCTGATCGTTGCTGTATTTAGGATAATTTCTGTGGAATACACTTGAAGAATTTCGTCGCTTTCTGCTTTCCAATTTACGGTAGAAAAGTCTGATTTCAAGTGACTTTAATGGCAACGACTGACCGAAAATTGTTTTATAGTAAAACTTCAAACTTCGCATGAAATTTCACACCGGAAAAACAATATTGGAGAACTTAACAGGTGACATAAATGCAACCAAAATAAAGTAGATCGAAAAATATTTGTTCTTTAATACATCTTTCCTTGTCTATTATCTGAGTTACTCGTTCAGTCGTTGGGAAGATTTTTTTACAAATCGTTAGTAGACGGCCGGCGCGCCACCCGATTTGACAAAGTTGAGTAAACAAACCCATTTGTAATCGGCTGCAAAACCAATTTACTGCAGGAAAAAAGTAAACACGTTATTTGCCGGCTTAGGGTCGGTCCGTATGGTGAAGAACCTGTAGTTTTCAAATTGTTACTGATCGCGATCGCCGACAGGATTGATCGCCACACTGATGGAAACTTAAGCCTTGAATTTCGGGCATTGAGCTACAAAAAGTGTTTTTCTAACGCATACTGAATTGCTTAACAACTGACGCCCAAAGGACAACTTTCGTTTTGATCCAATCTCGGACAGACAGGGAGAAAAAACACCTGGTGGGCAATAGTTTTTGTGCCGCCTTATTTGTTTTGGTTTTTCTGTATTTTTAAATCTCGTGGACAAATCTCGCGCGTGAGGTGCGCAGTCGTCACCAGACTTCCCGCGTCCGGAAAACTGGTACCATCCACCTTAAGTTGTTATTGATTACATTATTGTGTAATTTGCACTCTAGTGATTGGCCCGATTACCTAACCACTCCTCTGCCCCTCTTCATGACTTTGTTCATATCAAATGCCCACCTTCGCTGAAGTTCTTTGTGACTCCTTAAAAAACTGGAATGTTTCTCCGTCATCACTGTACTGTACCCTGTATTGGGTTACCCACTGGCTATTTCCATTCCTACCCTGAGTCGCTACTTTTGTCACTGTGGCATAACTACCAAGGTCCACCTGAAGCCATTGATTTACATCATTTATACGAGATGACCAACTCCCTTGCTTGTATCCAGCTTTCTTAAAATGTAATCTGGCCTGTACTGCAGCATGATTGCTATCCCATTGTGAAGAGGCGGTTATTTGTGCATCGGAGATCGCTCCACTATCCATTCCAAGTGGTGCATCACATCCTGGATTTGTTAAGAGACAGGAGAGATGATAGCAGGGTAAAGTACATAATTCATACATTGCACCAAAAATATTACATGTATACTGAAAACTGCTTGAGATGTGTTTGACTTCATAGAGTGGTGCACTGGTTGTAGGAGCTGCTGGCGTAAGGGTTGGATAGAAGAAAATGATACCTCCAAATTTAACATATACGTGCAGAGTCCTCTAGGTACTGTAGTCCTAAAATTCCAAAGGCGCATGATGCTCCACATGACCAACTGTGACCAGTGCTGCGACAGAAACTGATCGCTGGATTCTAAGACTTGAGATTGATAAATACCTGGACAACCATACACCTCCATCCTCATTGAAATGTGACTGTGCCACTCTACCGGCAAGAGTCGGATGTAACGTGTCGTTATTGGTGGACTCAATATGTTGTACTTAACAGTAGCGCTGTCTTGATTTCCATCAAAGACCTAGACAAAGATAAATTTCAAAAACACTTTGCATTCACCATTCAAACCATTAGCTTAGATAGCATGCTAACTACATAGTCGGCCCGGTAAGTTTCACTTGATTGCAAGTTCTTTTTTGAGAATTTACAGGGATATTATAAAGTGATCCTAGCAAAGAATGATTCCAGTTTGGGAATACCTTTGTTGACTTCTCTCCTCGTGTCTTATAAGTTTGAAAATTCATTCCGTTATCACTGTATTGTAACCTGTATTTGGTCACCCACTGATCGTCGTCGTATCTTCCTTGAGTCGCTACACCTGTCACTCCGGTGTAACTACCAAAATCCACCTGAATCCATTGATTAACATCATCACTGAGAGCTGACCAGCCTCCTGCTCTGCTGCCATCTCCCTTGAAATGTAATCTGCCCTGTGCTGCGATGTGGTTGCCGTCTTGTTGTGAAGAGGCGCTTATTTGGTAATCGGAGATTGATCCAAAAGCCATTCCAAGAGGTGCTTTGCAACCTAAATTTGAAAAACGGGAAAACTGACATTTTCATTAGGTTTTAACAAGTTATCCAGTTTTAAATCAGAGGTTTGCTTCTTTAGTGAGACATTCAATACTTGTTTTGTTTGGTTTGTTTGATTTATGTCTTAATTAATACGAAAACAATTTCACCATGAACCTTTTTTGAATGCTACCCGCTCTGTTTACTTATTTAGCTGAGTTTTCGTCATAAAGTATACATAAGCTGTGATTGTGTTGTCGACAAATGCCATTTGCTGTTCTATTTCATGTAATATTTGTAGGTCTGTGTCAATAGACTTTGACTGGCACTCAAAGACTGTTGAGTAATAGAAATCGTACGAATCACGTCCCCTGTAATAATTTGCGACTTTTTCTTCATGGGAGTTATAATAATCTTTTGTCTGTGGAAACCTCATTGTTTGCATGGACTGAGCTACTTCCTATAATTCCCCCGAACATCATTTTCTTTACACCCTTCACATATAACTTCCAGAGTTCCCATACGACCGATGGAAAAGGACTTTCGTCATCAAAGCTAACGTCAAAAATTGGACCGTCAATCCAAACGTAAAATCGCCACATACAAGGAGAAGAATGCAATAGGTACTTTAACGTAAACTCTCTAGAGATGTTTTGTGCCCTTTCCAAGACAAGTAGATCATCGTTAAGAATACCTGGACATCCATAGATCTCTATCCGCATCGATATGTGACTGTACCACTCGACAGGTTTGAATCGAATATAACGTGCTGTGATTGGCGGAGTCAGTGTATTGTACACAGCTGTATCAGAATCCCGATTTCCAATGAACACCTTGCAAAAAATGTACGAAAAGCCAACCGTTACTTGAAAATACGACTCAGAGAAACAAAATACGTAGAATACGTGTGGTCATTGGTATAGTCAGATGATATTTTCGTGAGTACCTCGAAAATGTTTTCTTTAATGATAAATATTCTCAGCCTGTAATTTGGGATACCTTCGCTCCACCGTTTCCTGGTTCCTCGTAAACATGAAATGTATCCCCGTCGTCACTGAACTGCAATTTGTACTTGATCACCCACTGGTTGAAACCATTCCTCCCCTGAGTCGCTACGCGAGTCACCCGGGTGTAAGTACCAAGATCCACCTGAAGCCATTGGTTCAGATCATTTGTGAGAGCTGACCAGCTACCCCACTTGCTTCCATCTGCTTTGGAATAAATCCTCGCCTGCTTGGCTGAATGGCTGCTGTCCAGTTGTGAAGAGGCGTCAATTTGTGTATCAGCGATTGCTTCGTTTTCCATGCCAAGAGGTGTCACACAACCTAATAGTATGTTAATTGAGCAAAAACGTAGTATGTGTATGGAATCAGTTAAATTATCAACACACCTTACTATTGGTCACGAGTACATAAGTCACCTACAAACAACTTACTTTAAATAATGATCTTGTCGTGCGCATTACCGTGCACTGTATCCAGTTTCAAATAATATTTACCTTGCTACTCTTTTCTCCATGTGGGGCAAGAAATAAATGATGAGGAATATTCTGCTCGTGCGCAGTACAGTGCGCACGCATCTCACTCATTTTAAAAGCTGTAAAATACCTGGACAACCATAGAGCTCCATCCTCATCGAAATGTGGTTCTTCCATTCTACTGGTAAAAGCCGAATGTAGCGTGCTGTTATTGGTGGAATCAATTTGTTGTACACCACAGTGTCACTGTCTTGATTTCCATTAAACACCTTAAAATACAGATTCGAAATAATAACTGAATTTTGTTTTCCATCCTTAACTCTGACACCAATTGTTTCTTTTGTGTTTTTCTGTTTTTTGTCTGTTGTCATAACCATATCTTACTTGCCATGTGTGTCACATGGATACAGCTACTAACATGAAGCCATTAGATCAAGATCATTTCATTCCGGTCAGACGTTCTTTTTGCATTGCAGTTTGTAGCAGACTTCTAGTGTAACTGTATATTGGCGTTTTAAGAAATACAGAACCCGTAAGGAGTAATCATTACTTTATCAAACAATTTAGAGAAGAAGCCACATCAGCTTTCGCTGGTTTTCTTCCGGTCCTCTTTCCTGGTCGAATAGGAATTTGGAGATGCTGCGTTTTTTTGTCTTTCTTTGTCAGTGTATTAAACTAATGTTCATGTAACATGCAGTAACCGGCCACCGCTAGGGTGCTGTCAAGGATACAATTTGAGTGACATCCCAGCTACGTTTCTAAAGGTTAACACTAATACCTTTGCTGAGCTGTTAGCTCCTTCCTTGTACAAATCAAAGGTCACTCCGTCATCGCTGTACTGCAAAGAGTATTTGGTCACCCACTCGTTGAATGCATTTCTTCCTTGTGTGGCGACACGAGTCACTCGGCTGTAACTACTCAGATCCACCTGGAGCCATTGATGAAGATCATTAATAAATGCTGACCAGCCTCCACGCTGATATCCACTCATCTTAAAATGTAACCTGGCCTGTCTTGCAGAGTGGTTGTCATCCAGTTGTGAAGAGGCAGTTATTTGGTCATCGGAGATTGCTTCACTTTCCATTCCGAGAGGTTCTATACAGGCTATATTTGTTCAAGCATGAAGGCGTTATTAACACAGGTTTCATCGACAATTCACAGTATAATAACATAATGCATCATCATAATATATAAAATGACCTTGGCAGCATTCTAATCTTAGCAACTTGCTTACTTTTTTTTATATTTTTGGAAGTTAATACCGATAGAAAATCATTGAAATTAGAGTATTGGTAGTCGGATTTTGGTTTGCAATGACAGCAGTCACAAACATTTATAGAAAATACCTGGACAGCCATAAATCTCCATTCTCATTGATATCTTGTTGTTCCATTCTACTGGTACTAATCGGATGTATCGTGCTGTAACTGGTGGGCTCAGTTTGTTCTGTACAATAGTGTCGCTGTCTTGATTTCCATCAAACACCTACACGTGACAGAAAACAAGGTTAATTAGTTCGAAAATGCACAGGTAAGTCTCTGTGTTATGCTTGCCGGAATGTTCGTCTTCTTTTTTGTTAGGTTCAGATGATCTGATTTGCAGTACGATAGGTGTTATCTTTTCATGCTTTTCAATATATTCAGAAAGCGTTTTCAAAACCTTTAGACTTGCAAATCGTTTAATGAAACTGCCTTGGCCTTTCTTACACCATTTTCATTAGTTTAGAGTACGAACGTCATATTTCGATCCTCTCTAGCTCAAGAAATCTGTATTGGCTCTGGATAAAGGTTTACAAGTTTCTCTAATATGTACAATTAATATACTTCTATTTTAGTAGTCTAAACTTCGCCTAGCTACTACCCAAGGGAGAGGTTAGCCGGTTTCAAGCCTGGGTAAAGGACGAGGGTTGGGTGTGGACCCCAATCCCATTCCGTAAAACTATCTCTTTGCTACAAAAATATCAAGAAGACTGACTTTAACACAGTTAGTTTTAGGAAAGGAAGACCATCCTAAGGGAAGAATATAATGTGAAGCAGCAGAAGCCTTAAAGACGCCATATCTTTCTATCAAGTTTTAAGGATTGGCCCGTAGAATGTTTAGTAATATGATGAAAAGAAAGTTCCTGTTATGTTACAGACTCGTGAAACAACTGAAGAGGTCAGCGGCAGGTGGCATACCTTCGGAATACTTTCACCTAATTTCCTGTAGAATATGAAGTTTCCTTCATCGTCACTGTACTGCAACTTGTATTTGGTCACCCACTCATTGTATGCATTCCTTCCTTGAGTCGCTAAGCGAGTTACTCGGGTATAACTACCAAGATCTACCTGAAGCCACTGGTTAAGATCAGTTGGGAGAGCGGACCAAGCTCCGGCCTTACTTTCATATGCTTTAAAATTCAATCTGGCCTGTACAGCGGAGTGGTTGCCATCAACTCGTGAAGATGCCGTTATTTGCGCATCTGTGATCGTTCTATCTTCCATACCGAGCGGTGCAACACATCCTGGATTATTTAAGATAAAATAGTTGTTACATGAAACTGTTTTAAGTACGCTTTAAGAGATATATGAAGTCTTTGCTGACTGTCAGACACATACGAAATACGATGTGCTGTTTTAGTTTCTTTAATTTCTATCTCTTTCTAATATCATCCATTGACTAAGATGGCTGACTAGGAGATTTTCTCAACACGAGCTCAACAATCATTAGACGTATTTTAAGATACCTGGACATCCATAGAGTTCCATTCTCATTGATATACAGAATTGCCAGGACACTGGCCTCACTCGTACATAGCGTGCTGTAATTGGATAGTTCAATGTGTTGTATATAATGTTGTCAGGGTCTTGGTTTCCACTGAAAACCTGACAAATAACATCGCAAAAAGTAATTAGTAACCAAACTTCCTTTAAAAGGAGAATTAAATTGAAAGGTGTGACCCTCTTGTGCAAGTCATTATTCAGGTTCAAGCTCGACTACTACATTTATCTTTCTCATTGCTATGAAAATGTTATGAACTTGGAAAACAATCAAATAGTAGAAGTTCCTCTCGGCCTGTTTTGTTAGTGCATCACGATATATTTTTTACTTTGACGGGGGCTTTCACTACCACTATTTATCAGTTTATCCTACAATGATATTATCACGCAAATGCCCGATCATTGGTGAACACATTTTGGCCATTGTGGTGACATAAAAGGGGACCATAGCTACAGTACAACGTCAAACACTATTAATTCTGGGTTAAAGTACCAATAGCTAAAAGCGAGCTCGGTGACATATCATTGCAAAAATTAACAACATTGTAAGATACAAATTTTTCTCAAATTAAAGATATTCTCTGGAGGGAATTTGGACCCACGTTACATCTGTGAAAATTTAAGGTGGCTTAGCTACTCCAAACATCCTCCCCTTCTACCTTCCCACCCCACTCCCAAGTAAAGTCTTGTTAAAGGGAGGCTGTTCCGAAAGCTTTAGAACATTTGCCTGAATTCGTTAGCCCTTTTTGTTCTATAATCCTTTAGTTTATTGCCTCCCCAAGTGTTTTTATACTTATTAAAGTTTCCTCGTACGCAATTTTGTTCTTCGTATAAAAAGACCGTGTGGAAGAAGGTCATTCTATACGTAACCGTTACGCTACCGCTAACTAAGAGAAAAGCTGACGCGGTAAAAATACCTTTGGTGAACTGTCGCCTGGCTCTCGATAAAAATGAAAGTTCACTCCATCATTACCGTAATCTATTCTGTAGCTGGTCACCCACTGATCGTGACCATTCCTTCCCTGAGTCGCTACACGTGTCACTATGGTATAACTACCAAGATCCACCTGAAGCCATTGATTGAGATCACATGAGCGAGATGACCAGCCTCCTCTCTTGAGCCCAGCCAACTTCGTATTCAGCCTGGCCCGTGCCGGGGAATGATTGTCATCCCACTGTGAAGAGGCGGTTATTTGGGCATCGGATATAGCTCCATCTTCCATGCCAAGAGATGCAATGCAGCCTAGATTTATCGAACAAAGACAGAGCTACATTCATGAAATATATTAAACCATCAACATATAATTGAATTATTTGAGTAGTCACTATAGTTTCATACATTTTAGCAGATTGAAAGCAAGTGAATAGGAGATGAGTAGTTCACAAACTTAAACTTGTAGTACATCCCTGTTAGATTGTTAATTTCTACAGTGTTCTGCATTTATCTCAGACTTCTATCATCCATATCATGATGCTAACAGTTACAAGGGGTCAGGTCACACTACTGATGGTGATTCTGCTTATGTTCGTTGTGTGTGGGCTTAATGTGTAGAGCAAAATCAATTTACTGGCGAAATCGTGGCCTCATAACAAACAAGGATACCTTCCAAGCGTTGTAAATGAGACTTTCATACATGTTGATATATAAAATGCGGTAGGTTTAAATATTCTCTAGTCTTATTAATCTTTCCCTCATGTTTTATGTGTTTCGCTATAATTTTTCTACAGTTTTCATCCGTTGTTGTGCTGTTTCTGGTAACAGTCGGTCAGTGTTGAAATTTTGATCCAGCGACCTTAAGCTTCATTGGCAGCTATTTCCGGGTATACCGTACTTCCATGTAACTAACATTAAGTGCTGTAGTGTCAATTTTGTACTTCTCCGTGACTTTGGACTTCTCATTGCAATATTGCGCTTACTTTAAAGATCGGTGCTGCCAAGGGCACTAAAATTTCAGGCACTTTCGTTTTATATAAGAAATCACTGGGAAATACCTGGACAACCGTAGATCTCTAATCTCATTGACACGACATGGTGAAACTCTACCGGCACAATCCTGACGTAACGTGCGGTGAATGGTGGGTTCAAATTGTTGTAAACAACAGTGGCACTGTCATCATTTCCATCAAACACCTAAACGCAAAACTTTGTCTCGGTTACGGTAGCTAACTTTCAAACGAAACGAGACTTAATGAGTGTTACTGGGATTCGTCCAATAGCGCATGTATACTGATGCAATCCGCACTGTCATCGATTCACTGCTATCGTACACTTAAGCCATTAGTCAGGTGTGCAAAGGTCGAAGGTCGTCTACAAAATAGTGAAAATTGCCGCCTTCGTGTTATTAACAAGATGACGTGTTTCTTTTTTAGACAGTCAGTGCCATCTCTTTTGTACTATTTCGTGCAGTGAAGTAGATTTTTTTAGGGATAAATAACATTTAAACAGCACTGATTTTTCGGTGAAATGCACGACGCAGTTGTGATAACATGACCTTACCTTGGCGGAGTTTTCATGTGGTTCCCTGTAAAACTGGAAAAACGCTTTGTCAACACTGTACCGTAGTGTATATTTGGTAACCCACTGGTCGAATCCATCTCTTCCCTGAGTCGCCACACGAGTCACACGGATGAAACTACCAAGATTCACCTGAAGCCATGGATTGAGATCAGTTTGGAGAGGTATCCATCCTCCTTGCTTAACTCCGCTTATCTTCATATTCAATCTGCCTCGCTGTGGCGCATAGTTGTCATCTTGTTGTGAAGACGCGCTTATTTGGTTATCAGAGATTGCTCCTTTCTCCATACCAACAGGTGCTAGGCAATCTGAAATGATCAGTACAAGCAAACAATAACGATAACTTGGATAACGCACGAGAATAGACCTACTCTCTCCAGGAGTGTTTTGACATTTCAGCGAGTATCAATGAATACTACTTGCGGATTTAGCAGCATTTTCTTATTGCCACTTTTGGAAAATCGCGTTTGTTAAGTAGCTAAAATGTGTACCCCATAGGGCCCAAGCCATCTGCATAAAGTAAAGATTTTCTCATTATATTCAGAGAAGAAAAAGTCACATTAAAAACAATTCATAATAAGTCATCTAAAGCAAATGCGAGCTTGTTCTGTTTGGTTCAGCTTGTTTATTTCTTGGTTCTCTTGTTTGTCATAACAAGTTTGAACATTTAGATTGTCGTTACTTTCGAGATTTTGTTAACAGCCGTTGAATTTCATCGATACTTTCGGAGGGATTGGGACTCTTTTCTGAAATGGCTTAAATTGGGACCTAAATGGTGTCTTTATAACAAGGCTGATTGGAACAGTATGACAAAAATACCTGGACAACCAAAAAGCTCTATCCTCATTGAAATGCGATTGTTCCAATGTGTTGGTACAACTCGGATGTAGCGTGTTACGATTGTTCCTCTCAGTTTGTTGTAAACAACACTGTCACTCTCTTGATTTCCATCAAACACCTGAAAACATCAGTAACGAAAATATGCACTAAACAATCAGTGACGCATCTAAGAGAGGGAGGCGGCGGGAATAACTGCCCCCCTCCCTCCCAACCATCCTTTCGACTCAAACATGTGAGCCTCATCGCCATCTTCTTCATCAGTCCTGGATCTGGTTATGGGACGTGTAAGGACTTTATTGATCGCTTGTACAGTTAGTCAAATAAGTGTCTTGATTACCCAGTGACCCTGCACAACAGTTTCTTAAGAAACTGAAGGCTATGTTCTATCTCTAAAACTGCTGCCGCGAATTACCCCTAACCCGAAAATAGTAGATGGAGATGGAGATGATGCCCTTGGGAAGTTTGGAAAGCACTCAAGAAGCTAAAGATACTCTCTTTCTCTCTCTATCTTTAGCTTTTTTTGCGCCTCCCCACGGGCATCATAACGTGATGATACACGCTAAAACACGAATTAATGAATCAATGAATAAATGTATATTTCGTTGACAACGTGCAAATACCTTTGCTGAACTGTCTCCAACGTCCTTGTAAAACTGGAAGGTCACTCCGTCATCACTATGCTGCAACTTGTATTTCGTCACTGACTCGTTGTATGCATTGCTTCCTTGGGTCGCCACACGAGTCACTCGCGTATCACTACCAAGATCCACCTGAAGCCACGGGTTAAGATCGTTAGTGAGAGGTGACCAAGCTCCAGCCTTAGAGTGCAACCTGGCCTGTATTGCGGAGTGGCTTTCATCCAGTTGGGAGGACGCGCTTATTTGGTCATCAGAGATTGACTTCCTTTCCATGCCAAGAGGTGCCGTACAAGCTATAATTGAAATTGGCAGACAACTCGCCACGGTGAATCTCAATATAATAGTTATTTTACAACTAGACTGCTTGAGATGTCTATCGGGTTTAAAGCACCGAAAGGTTTTACCCTATAGAGGTCTTTTACAGCTCTCACTTGAAGTTAGTACTGGTGTCTACTTGTAATCCTGTTTAGATTTTCATATAGATGTACGTATGTACCTTGACAGCCGTAGATTTCTACTCTCATTGATACGTAAATGTTCCACTGTACAGGCAATATCCGGATGAAGTGTGTTGTGATTGGCTGACTGAGTTTATTGTATACAATGGAGACAGCGTCTTGATTTCCGCTAAACACCTGCTCATAAAAAGAAAATGTAAAAATTTAGACTTCGAAATACGGTTGCGAAACAAAATTATTTTTGAACACAAAAAAATCTGGTTTTACTTTAGCAGAAGTGTCTCTTGGCTCTTGATAAAACTGGAAGATTAATCCCTCATCACTATATTGTAACCTGTAGCTGGTTACCCAGGACCCTCGTACTGATTGTGAAGAACCTCGAGTTGACACGCGTGTCACTATTTTGTAACTACCCAGATCTATTTGAAGCCATGGTTTGAGATCGTTCAAAGCTGCAGTCCAACCCAAATTATTCAACCTGGCCCGTGCTGGAGAATAATTGTTATTGTTGACTGAAGAGGCAGTTATCTGGGAATCGGGTATCACTCCACTTTCCATGCCAAGAGGTTCCATGCAACCTGAAGTTATTGAAACAAAGTAATCAGGCCGTAACCTTGTATTTTTTGTTAGAAACGCTGCTTATCCGCGCGAAAGGCTGAACTGTTAAGAATATGAATTTTACAAGACTTAGCCACAGTAAACTTTTAAGCTGTTACAATTGTCAGTATTGTGCCATTTAAGTATTTATACCATGCCTTAAAATTAAATCCAATCAGAATACTTGAAAATAGTTATATACTAGACGGTGGTACACACAGCCTTCCCATCGTGTGATGCGCGTATGTCGTATTGTTTGAGTTGGCTAATGTATTTTCTATGTTATGGTATAAATAGTTATTCAAAGCTTTATCGTGGTTTACCATGCAATATTCCATTTGGCATTGCATTTCCTTGGTAATGCTCGTGTGTATAAATAGTTATTCAACGCTTTATCGTGGTTTACCATGGAATATTCCATTTGACACTTGCATTTCCTTGGTAATACTCGTGTGTGTATAATATAATATCGTGGGATATTCCGTGGTTTACTACTCGAAAGTGTTACATAGCTGGAATATACGTAATGTCCCTTTAAATAAAAAATCCCATTCAAGATGTCTTTGTTGGTGTGAAAGTGATTAAATTTGTGGATACTGCACTTGTAACAACCGTGCATGAACTTGGACCTTAAGTATACTCATGGCAATATTAAGAATTGTATAGAATACCTTGACAACCATATAGCTCAATTCTCATTGATATGTGACCTGTCCATGTCAATGGCCTCACCCTGATATACCGTGTTGTGATTGTTGAGTTCAGTTCGTTATAAACAACTGTGTTGCTGTCTTGATTTCCTTTGAATACCTACGCCAAGAAGAAAAAAACAGTTTCATTTCTTTGGAATCTAAAAATTCACCGTATTAATCTCTATGTTTTAAGGGAACCCTGCCATCTCATTTTATTTACTGAGCTAAGCATTTCATCTCCTTATAGGATGGTTTTGACATTGCGCCATTGAGCCTCCCAGTAGCTCTCCTGTTAAAGCGACCGATAGGTGTACTGAAGGTCCTGGGTTCGACCTCTGTCTGCGACTCAGAGCCTCGTCACAATTGAGCTGCACTGACAGCAACTACGTGTCTATGGGTCTCTGGATACCTTCTATAAAGGACGGCTGTACAGAAGAGCTCCGTCCGAAAGAGATACCTTTTTCAGCCTTGAGGTAAACGAGGACTTCAATAGTTAAGGAATAGAAACGAGAAGGGAAATCTTTCAGTATGGGTTGGGTGGTAAGGTCAAAGAAAAGGGGAGTTTGAAAAACGTTACAGCTGATTGGTTTTTCATTGCTGATGACTTTCTTCGAATAACGCAGTCTACGCGATAGTCTTCCCACTTCATTTTATAAACTGTCACGTTTAGTTCTAAAAAAAGCCTGGCTGCGAATCCGATCGCGCGCGTCGTAATATCGAGTAATTGTATACCCTTCCGGGGGTTGTAGAACCATCGTCTAAAAAAAGCTAAATCAACATTTTTACCATGAACAAATCCCAATAGCAACACATTCTTGCTATAACTGCTATTTCTTTGTCTCTAAACATACAACGAGATTGCCAGTAGTCAGCCAATAAATTCTACCAAAATTTATCAGATATGCCCAAATAATCTTCTGACTGTTGAGATTTACCTAAAAGAAGTACAAGAACTGAAAACACGTATATTTGGATACATCATGCTTGGGGGTTCTGGATCTTCTTGAAGCTATTTAGGAAAGTAACCCCCTCTTCCCCACGAGATTACCTTTGCCGAGGAGTTCCATGTTTCCTTATAAAATTGGAAGATCACTCCGTCATTGCTATACTGCAAGTTGAAACTCTTTACAAACTGCCTCCACCTCCATGAATGCCTTCCTTGAGTCGCTACACCTGCCACTGTGGTAAAACTGCCAAGATCCACCTGAAGCCACTGATTGAGATCATTTGGACGAGTAGACCATCCTCCCTGCTTTATTCCCTGTTGTTTAAAATGAAGCCTCCCCTGTTTCGCCGCGTGATTATCATCCCATTGTGAAGATGCGCTTATTTGGGCATCAGCGATCTCACCATTCTCCATTCCAAGAGGTGCTACAAATGTGGAATTAAGAAATGAAGGATCGGGATAGCTACCTGGCGGGAATGACTCTTACGTAAAGGAGAGGGAATACTTGTTTCGACTGTTTAATGTCCTTATATTTTTACCTATTAAGATATCTTTTTACGGTTTCAAGCGACGAAATTTACTAGAGACTTTACAAAAAAAATTGTTCGCCCCTGAGATCTTTTGATGTTTAGGTCTTTATCGTCCCTTTACCCTGTTAAAGCTCTAATTTCTCTGTCTGGTTTACCCTAGCTGGTATAAGAATGGTCTCTTTTAGGGGTTTCTTAAGCTGCTACTGCCACCGTTGCTGCATGCTACTGCCACTGCCGTTGCTACTGCCACTGCTAGTACTACTACCGCTGCCGCCTCTATTACTGCTACTGCTATCTTTATTGCTGATGCTACCTGTACAAAAGATATTGTGTTTTAGGATCGTGGGAATGTCGCTAGGTCTATAAATATTAGCATAATTATTCAGTTTTGTGTGTCATCGTAGAACAGCAAGTAAACAGGTATTATCGAGTGGAACAGTTCGAAAGTTGTTGTTGTTTTTTTTTTTTTGGGGGGGGGGTTGCCGTTTCGTCCCACCACTACCGATACCACCATCACATACATTTATTGAAGCTCCCCATAGGGGCTTTTTTTAGCCACTATTCATAACACTCATAATGATATGCGAAGTTGAAATACACTTAACAATGGGTATTTCATGGCTGGTTGAGCATTCTCACGTGCGATTATGTAATTGCTGATGATAAATTCTGGTTTGGCGCGAAAATAATTCATTCTAGCTTAGTTTTTCAGCGGAGCCACGAAGAGGTGAACGGCCCACCCTCCCACCCAAAACTCGCGTGGGTCGTATCTTTAACACTTCCTAAGCCAAGCTGTCCCAGCTTGACTTACTCCGCTGATCAATCATTTTTTCCACACCTTATTACAACTGAGCATGAATATGAATGTTGGTGAATAGAATACAATGCAAAAAGTAGTCATGAATAAATTACTTTACAATAGTATAAAAATCAACATGGATAAAAAGTAGAATAGAGTAAATAAAGCTAAACCTTTATGTGACTACTGCTGCTTATGTGACTTTACTGCCACTACTACTGCTACTGCTACTGCTACTGCTACTGGTATTGCCACTCCATCACCTCAATCACCGCTACTCTTAAGTCAAACCATACGTGGCTATATTCTTACGTGGTCGATGCTTTTGGAGAAGAATTCTCAAAGAGATCTCGCTGGGTCCTTTGCTCCGAACATGCTGGTCTTGTGTGACCCAATGTGGCTTGTTCGTCTGGGCGTAACCAGCTAGAGCAAATGAACCTCGAAAGTTTACTAGGATGGGATCCTTGGCGCCTAGTCTCCTGAGAGCGCCTAAAGCTGGTGTCACATACCGAGATCCCTCGTCTTGAATGGCGACTAAAACGATCTTACTGCAGTCAAAAGAAAGTCAGTGCCTTAGAATAGGTATTTCTATTTATCAATAAATGGCCAGCTAATGCCTCTTCTTATGGATAAATCGACCATCAATTCATTATAACATTATTATCTGGCGAGCTCCGCGGGTGCGCAAGGTGAGGCTATCTTTCCGCTCGGGATTACACGCTGTTCCTCTCAGGAAAATGGTGTTTTTAATAAAGTGAAATAAGGCTAAGTCTTCATACAAGCCAAGTTATCCATCAGGCCAGTGCTTATCCCGGTTTCAGTAACATGAAACTACCAGGAGTATTTCTACTCCCCCCTGGATGGGATGGCTGCAGTCCATTGCAGGATTATCCCCAGCATTAAATTTGCCGGTGCCCAATTGTACACCTGGGCGGAGAGAGGAAAAGCTTTTTCTCGCCCCATTCTCCCCGCCCTCCGTCGTCCTTTCGCGTTTTCCCGTGGGCCTACAACAAGTGAGCCTGCCCGCAGGCTACTACCCAGAAGTTTCGTTCGGATTATTTCTCTTAAATATATATGTCAAGAAATCCGAAAAAAAACTAGAAATAACAACAACAACAGAGACAAAATAGCTTCATCCGTCCTAAACTTACCTTCCACTCACGGCATTAAGTTCTGTGCTTAATCTGATCCCTTCATACGAACTTCTGTGAGTGTCATAACTTCTTGACCGCAACACTGCCCCTATATTCGAAAAACACATGTCAGTAATCCAATCAAACAGAACTTCGATTTGCCATGATCGTGAATAAGATAAATACGCTTTCTTGTGAGTAATTCAACCATGCAAGTCGAATTGTTGGAACTGATAAAAGACGTGACATGGTTATTTGTAATGCCTTCACTTCGCTGTAGGTATGAAGTATACGTTTTGTAACTTTTCTGTTGTTAAATCTACTACTACAATAGACATATACTATCTTGTCCGGAATACTTAAATTATATTCTTTTTCGTTTTAGAAAATAGCGCAGAGAAAATACGCCCACTGATTAGTTAAAAATCGTGTTCCTATTAAACAATTAGACCGCGTAACATGCTTCGCCCTCGTCAACTATCACGCATGGAAATCAAGAGCGAACAATCTAATTGTTTTAGTATAAATCTACTAGTTGTTCAAAACGTTATCTAAATCCTCTTCACAGACACCTCGAAAACGCGAAGGAGCGGCCATCATTTTGTTAACAAGCACACACTGCTACGCTGCTCACTATCTACTCACAGAATAGATAGCGAGTAGCGAAGTCAATCAAAGAACGCCATTCGTGATAGAACGCCAGCAGATTTAAAATAACACTCGATAGAAACACGGAACATACATACATACATCACTTTTATTTACCCCTTTTATATTTCGTAAATGTTTCTTGCATTTTGATTGGTACTTATTTTATTATCAATTGGAAGAGAGACGCATAGATGATGGCATGATTAACATTTGTTTTCGTTTCTTTATCGATCACATAAGACGTCAAAATGTGGTGAGGACGTTTGAAGTTATCGCTTCGTGCACCACCTTTTTTCCCACCTCATTTTGGCGTCATCTGTGATCTGTTACTGAACAGACGTACGGCAATATGGAATCTATTATTGACTATTTAAGCCATAGAGCACTTTTCCCGTGTTTATGCAAACTCTCGACTACGTCTCGGGTTTGCATAACTTTGGAGAATTCTCCCAACCCTCCGAGTGTTTAGATGAGGCTATATATAAAATACGCGCGAATCTAAAACGTCACAACCGTGTTTACATACTCTCATCTAAACACACCCATCGACCAATGAGCGCGCGCGTACAAGTGGCTCAGTTATTTTATAAATTAATATAGTGACCACTTTATATTGAACGTGCCCTACTACACCTGTTGCAGCATCCACAATGACGACATTATGGCCCCTCCCATGAACCGAATGATCCTTTCCATTCACCATGATGTAAGCACGACCACATGCATATGTAACAAAAGTCTTTCCTGGATCGTCACAACCCTCGCTTCGAATGTAAATATTCAGAAAGGAAACTGCAGGAAACAAAAACATTACAAATTTCATGACTTGTCTCTAATAGTCATTCACTCCATAAAATGGCAACCGACCTCGCTAAAAAGTAGCACTCATCCTTGTAACGAAAATATCAACTCTCTTTTCTCTTATTAAAAACCTACATCAAAAGTTCCAGTGGTGTCCGACTAGACTAAATAACGTTCCTACTATCCATTTCCTTTTCTGAAATTAATTGATTATAATTGTCTCATGGCCAGCACGCAGAAGCGAAATGACTGTTTTATTAAATTCCACAAACTTCCATGTACATGGAAGTTTGTCGTCGGATTCGCTCCGACGAAGGGCTAACGCTCGAAACGTCAGCTTCCGAATCTCTTTACGGTGGACAATTCACATTATCAACCCAGTTGATAAAACCAAATTAAATTTCCATGTACATATACTGCAGCCGTTAATAAATTGAATTTTTTTAAATTGCTCAAACATTAAGGGTACCCAGGACCCCTCCGGAAGGCGAGCTTTGACCTTGAAGGAGCAGTAGGGGACTAAAGAGTACGAGAAGTAGCACGAGTACAACTTATCACTGATTCTAGTTCTTAGCCTTATCACATCACATATCCATCTCATTCCATGAGCTACATGAGTCTCGAACCACACATGAAGAGCGAGTGCTCTAGAAACGTCACTGGTTTGAAATTCTCAAATCGTACTTCTACTCAACCTCGTACTCTAATCTCGAAGTCTAATCTAAAGGTCTCTAATCATTATTGAAGTAGAGCGTAACCCAGGCGGATTGTCCATATTTCCCATGCCTGTCTCTCTTCACATAATCAGTATTCTATTTCTCGAGTGTCATAAATGTTAAGATTTAGTTATTTAACCCTATTGACTTTAAGACACTTTTACTAAAAATTACAGAGATGCAGTAAGTATTTGAACTTCTTGTAAAACATTTCAGCGAAAAAGACTGCATAAGTTAACTTACCAGAACAATTGAGATAATGGTAGACGGCCTGGAAACCAGTATAAGAACTCTTGTTATCTGACTTGAATATTACAAGCAAACTGTTTGAGGAAGAATATATTCCTTTGGGGGGAGGATTGCCGCCATAAAACACTCCCAACACCTCCCCTGTCTCACTGTCTCCATCGTACACATAAACAGCATCCGTATTGTTTTCAGCTTGTAAAGTAAAGCTTGTGAAAATCAAGTACACTTGATGGGAGGGGCTGACCGTGATCCTCCAGGAGCAGTACTGATCATCTGGGTACTGTTGTGGGTAGTTAGGAGAATGAAAGCCACCATTGTCTGCACGAAACGTCTCGTTACATCCATCGCACACTAAGAAACAAATATATGTATACAATTGATTTTCCAACCAGAAATTCTTTCTTAGAAATTCAACCAAGCAGGGTGTTTTGACTGGTAATGGTTTTCTAAACTTAATTTGGCAACTGAGTTCCTTCCGCCCAATACTAGAAAGATTTAGCATACTGCAGAATATTACGAGTTCCTGCACAGCCTGGGTGGATCCTTTTGTCCCAGCTTACTAGTCCAAAGCCCGGATAAAGGGGGGAGGTTGGGAATGGGGCAAGTAACCCCCATCCTGTAAGAAGGTCGTGCTACAGAAACCACGTAAACCGAAAAGAGTGGAGAAATTACTGGCATCGGTAAAAAGAATAGAAATGGATCGCCTTGTAATAACAAAAAAATCGCAACTGAGGTCATTGGAAAATATGATCACTTTTTACGGTACTTCCAAGCACCTGCCCTTCAAGTCTCGTCCTTTAACGTCTTCAGGCACCAAATTTTAACTAAAGGTCTTAAAGGCATCCTATTTAACATGTTTTTGATTTTTTGTTTTCTAGATACGTTCAAATGCTTGAAGCTTTGATACGTCTTGGTGGTCTATACTCAGTTGTTATCATTACCGGTAAGACACTTCTGTGCTTCATCATACACCCAACACCATCCTCCCATCCCCTCGGTTTGCGATTCTTCCCCACCCCCCTACAGTTTGTTCTTCTCAGTTCATTAAATGACCCCTTGGATTCCGGCGTCTCGGAACATTTCGCCGAGTCACTGATAATGGAACATACATACATACATACTTTATTTGTAACTCCTGAAAGGGGCCTTTCGTGCAGTCACAAAACAAAACATGGGTCATGTGCGCGTTCGAGAACGCTTTTTGTCACGACAAGCAGCTTTCTTTTTCAGCTTGAGATCAGCACAGAAAAGGCTTTTAAAACGAACAATCCGCATGCACGAGTCTAATCAGTCGTTGGTATAGCATTGGTCAGTAAAACAGCGGAACTGAGTTTTGCGCTTTCAAGACATGCATTCTTGTTCTTCGACATTTTCCTGTTTGATAAAAGGGGGTAAGTAAAGAAACTGTGCTGCTAGGCGCTCCGACGAAGGGCTAACGCTCGAAACGTTAGTTTTCGAATCTCTTTACGGTGGCCAATTCACATTATCAACTCAGTTGACAAAACCAAATTATATTATTTTCCTGTTTGGTCAGGAAAACGCGCCTCCTTTTTTCGTCGTTATTATTTCGGATCTCAAAAGTCAAGAGTCAAATTCCTTGACGGCTAAACTTCAGAATACCCCACAACTCACTCCCTCCTTAAATCTACTGCTGCCGCAGTCCCGCAGTCGACATAATTTACATATTAAATCATTAAAATATATATAAAAACCACGAATATACCTCGTTCTTTCATCCACTGCGGGACTGCGGACCGCGGTAGCACTACAGTTTAACACTTAGTTTAATATTTATTCATCGACTACGGGACTGCGGACCGCGGCAGCACCTCAGTTTAACACTTAGTTTAATACTTATTCATCGACTACGGGACTGCGGACCGCGGTAGCACTTCAGTTTAACACTTAGTATATACATATAACCTTGCTAGCCGACTGCGGATCGCGGACAACGGCAGCAGTAGATTTAAGGAGGGCGTGAGTTGCGGGGTATTCTGAAGTTGCTCAAATTTGCAATAAGCTTTTTCAAGTTCAGTTTTCAGAATATTAAAGAAATTATTAATTATATTTAGAATAAATGATTTGGTAAGCATTCTATGTACGGAGTAGATTCTTACCTGAAGGTCCCATACTAAATAGCAAGATCAACAGGCTCACAGCTTTCCATAGCAGCATCTCCATCACCTCTCCGATCCAAAGATGCTGTCGTATAAAACCAAAATATTCAAAGCCTGTCCGCAAAAGAAGAAGCAAAGAAAATCGTATCCGAGGTGCGCAACTAATGAAAAAGCCTGAGCTGTCTAGATACAGACAACTACAACGTGACCTGAGGTCAAGAAGTGCGTGATGACAAGGTTTGGCAGCCGGCCACTTTTGCTTAGTATTGAATTATGAGAAGTTGTTATGTAGTAGGGGAAGTCAGGCAAAGGACCAAAACCTAAAAACCACCAAAAACCGAACTTGAAACGCTGTAAAGGGAAGGAACACTGCAACAGATATCAATACCGAAAGACCGGATATTTTACGGTGCAAAATCCAAAAGAACGATGTAAAAAAAGACCAAAACAGTAAAACAGAAAACCCAATGCGAGCAGAATTTTTTTCACCGGAAGTTCGTCATATTCCGTTCAAATTAGTCCTGAACGGTATGCATTTCCGCTTTTCTTGAGGTCCACAGGATGCTGAAGGCAGACTATAAACATTTACGTTCACAGTTAGAGCTACATTAGTTTTCTCCTTTAGTGTATATCTGAGTAACCACATTCAATATGGACACATGTCTAGCCTTCGAAAACAGCCGTCCTTCTTCGCTCCCGGCCCGAGTGGCCTTTCGTCACTCGGGACGGCTGTTTTCGCAGGCTAACACATGTCTCACTTGCCGTAGATGAAGGAGGGGTCTTTGTTTTTTTCGGTTCCTTTTTTATAGCTGAAGCGTTACGTAAGCTTACCTTGATTCAACGTACGGTGAAAACTAAAACGGAGGAAGATGCGAATGCAAACACATCCGGTGAATCATATAACCAGGGAAGTCAAGCACATCCGGTGAATTAAACAGAACCAGGAAAAGTCAAACACAACCGATTGTTGAACAAGACCGGACGAAGCTCGGAGGATGGCCGAGTGAAATTTTGCTTATCTGTTTGCTTTTTTGGTATTAGTTGATCTTTTACCGTAAAATCTGTACGTGGAACATTTTGGGCGCGAAATCTATAGCTGCCCCTGCGTAACTAGTGCCAGTCCCAAAACGCGCATTAAACTAAAGAGTAACATCTTATTGTTTTCCTGGAAATGAGTACTGTTTTACAGAACAAAAAAACTATGCGGGAAAATGTGTAAATATGCGATTTAATTTTGAAGTCAAGGCCATGCTACGTGGGGCCATTTTTCTTTCAACTAGCAAAGAACGTTGGGGTCCCGAAAGAAAAAATTCTAGTGTATTTGTATCTTCTCTTAGTGCGAGTAGCAAGGTAGCACTACTAACCTTAAATGCAGTGGCCCATTCCTTGGATTGCAACACAAAGATCCACGGAATGGGCCACTACATTTAATATATCTATCCTTTTTGCATTTAGTATATGCACCCCCTCCCCCCACCTCAGATAAGCAATGGAATTCGTCAGGGGAAGGGCAAAAATATAAGGGCAAGGTCAGAAATACAGGACTTCCAAAGACAAATGGAAAAACATATAATTTCGAATGCTTCAGTGGTGATCTTGAGGGGTTAGTCCATTTCTAATGAATTCTTGAGAGGTTAGCCAATTTTGTGTGGCTTTCTTTAGGGGTTAACTCATTTTTAATGAATATTTCCTTAGAGGTTGAGATGAATTCAATGGATTTCTTTAGGGGTGAAATGATGCACTTCAGGTGCAGGATATCAAATCTAATAGTCCGATATTGCCTTTAACTTATAAATGGTGCTTCTATAAAGGTGTGAATATCAAGATGACCATACGATGGTTTTTGCTTTGTAACATTATCTATTGACCCTATGTTTCATGTGAAAAACATGCAAGCCAGTTAAACTGTTCTTTGTTTTTTAGTTGTTTGTTTTTGTTTCAGTCGCTAGTCATTCCAAATGTAGTTATCACTGGAGTCCACTTCAAAGTAATGAACATGGCCAAGCAACTTAACCATGAAAAAAAAACAACAACCATGGAAGTTCAGGCTGTCTAGATACAACTTTGTTGACAACTGTGCACTGGTTTGAAAGCTACCCTTAAAAATCAATGATGAGTCCTGATGACAGAGACTGCATGGGTATGCCTCTCAATCAATTCTATAAATGCCTGCCAAAAACCACCACATTATTTTTTAACAAGAGTTTAATTGTCATTCATGGCAATAAATTGTAGCCATGTTTTATATAAGTCATGTCCATATTGTGTTTCAGTCTCATCTTTAATGAAAGCATTTAGACTTTGGTCTTAGTCCTTATACTACATTTCAGTGATGCTGCTCTTGTAAATGGCTGTAAATTTGAAGCAATGTGCACATGTTCAGCAACCTAGGGAAAAAACATACACAGATAATTAGAAACACCAGCTACATGCATGCTACAAACAAACGTCTCCCTATGTGACACAGAAATCTCTTTATTTTTGTCCCAGAAAAAACAGAATTCATATTAAGTCTACCATAACAATGACACCTTCATATTTAATACAGAGACTGACAGCTCTGGTGACCTTTAATTCCTGTAACCCTTTAATTCCCAGAAGTGATCAAAATCTAATTTCTCATCACAATTCCAATATATCTTTACGGATGCAGGTGACAAGAGTAAAGAAAATAATCAACAAAGTGATAATTATTGGCTTGATGTAACACCAACTTGTCAGAACTGACATTTAAAGAATTGTATGGCCGTCATGGTTAGTGCGCTCGACTCCGGAGCGAGCGGTCCGGGTTCAAGCCCTGGCCTGGGACATTGCGTTGTGTTCTTAGGCAAGACACTTTACTCTCACGGTGCCTCTCTCCACCCAGGTGTAAAAATGGGTACCGGCAAATTTAATGTTGGGGGTAACCCTGCGATGGACTGGCATCCCATCCAGGGGGGAGTAGAAACATTCCTAGTTGCTTCATGCCACGGAAACCGGGATAAGCTCCGGCCTGATGGGCCACTTGGCTCGTATGCAGACTTTACCTATGGCCATCAGTATAGGGTTGAATACTGCAAACATTAGAGGCTTCACTGTACTAATTTTACTGGAATTCAAAAAACCTAAACAATACACACACTTTACTCATTTACTTACTTACAGTGTACAACCATTTTAAGATTAGGTTACTGTTTTAAATTTACACCACTTAAATACAAATGTGATAACACACATTATTAAAAACTAGATCATTGGATAATGCAGTTCGAGAGTTTTCATTGGCTTAGCCATCATGGTATATGAGCCATTATACCATGATCTACAAAAATGGCTAGCGTATGCGTTGTTTTTTGGGGTCTTTTTATTATTGTAGTCTAGTTTTTTATATTTTGGGGGCGTTTTTAATAAAACAATTATTCCACTTGCGCTTGTTGGATATGAGATGATTATAGCCAACTCGGCGCTACGCGCCTCGTTGGCTATCTATCATATCATATCCAACGCGCGCTCATGGAATAATTGTTAATTATAGTATTTACAAGCAGTGTGTATAATGCAATATTTATCAGCTGCATAACCCCTCAGCTGCCTGTGAATGGTTCAAATCCTCAAATTAATGAAATGAGATGGTTACCAAACTGAGTACAATGTATATGCCATAATTATGTGGTCATGTATATTCTCCAATCAATATTTGAATTTTGAATCAAATTTCAAGTCGAACATTGATTTACATGTATTCATACTGTATTGTAGCCAAGGTTGAAAGCAAATTTTCATTAATTCACACTGACTCATTTCCACATATCAACAAACTGTCTAGTGATCACCCTGCAATTTCTTCTTAACTTATCACTGCAAAGTCTGACATTAGTACTGTTCATGTTCATTTGACATTAAGTATTTTACATGATGCACATGTATATTTGCAGGTTAAGTAGTGATTTTAAAAATATCTCTCAATAAATATTATGAAAATTATACATTATGAAGACCAGGGTGCAAAACTGACTACTGACCCCTTCTGGGCATTGAATAAGCTATATGTAGTCAACAGCCTCTGACTAACAAATAAATGGTAACCACTGTTGCATGTACAGTTTCTTCCATGTACAAATATGCTATCAATGTAACTTACTCTAAAACTCAGGAAACCTTGAACACCAGAAATATTCATGGAATATTATTGTGTAGCAAGGAAAAGCCAATTAGATGTGAGAAAACAAATGGCAAGGGTAATTTGGTTTGCAGTTTTGAGGTTTGCTTTTGTGCTTTATTGATTGGTTAGTACACAATATTGACCTGTCATAATACAATCTTGCACCATAGCGCCTTTCTGATTAGTATGAAACTTCTTACAATATCGACAAATGTTTTAGCAAACAAATTGGTAATAAGAAATCATCACCTTGGTGATTACCAAATCAGTTCTCTGAGATACAGTACAATTAATCATCTGTCCAATAAGCAGACAGCTTTGGTAGTGACCAGAATTAGTGTCCACTTATGTAGCAGGGGTACAACCGCATTATCTGCACATTCATTATTGAACAAAACATTATTTTATTGAGTTACAAAATCATACAATGTACAGCTGTAAGTCATTCATGCAGCAGTAGCATCTCACTGACCTGTCATGTTCCCATGGCGACTTGTCAGTTGACTTGTCAGTTTACGTATAAATTTGGAGGCTTTCCATGGTTCTTGATCTCATTCTTGGGGCCTGAAGCTCTGCCATTGACATCAAGCGCTGAATGGTTTCTGGATTCAGAGCTGCCTGTTCAAGCTGATTGGTGGCTACAAGCTAGGAGTAAGCATAGTGCATGAACAAAAATGATCATGAATTACAGACTTGCACAATCCTGCTTGGAACTAAACATTTCACCCTTTATTAAGCAGACACTATCACAAGTATGACTTTGTAAAGTCAAACGTCCCAAAATATAGAAAAATATTTGTCATTTCTCACTTTATCAGTCTTTAATTATAATTAAAAAAAAACTATGCAATTATTTTCTCATGTTCAAAACAATAGGTTTTGAAGGGGCACAGTGGGTGGACAAAATATTGATTTTACCTCTCAAAATCAAGAGTCATTAATCTCCATCCCACCATGTAATGTTTAGAGTGGAAAATACACCACTCAAAAAATCTGCCATGTCAAATCACTAAAACCTTTTGCAATAGTGTTTTTATGAGGGGAGGAAGGAGTTTGGCCCTAAACATGCTTGGGTGTACCCACCCCGGCCCCTCAACACCCCTCCCCCATTCCCCCCCCCCCCCACCCCGGGCTGTGCTGTGGTAGATTACATCGCATCCCTCGAACATTACACAGTTGAGGTCTATGCCAAATCGGTTTTCTGTCTAACTGCTACGACCTCAAAAGAAAAGGAGATCGGGTGAAAGATATACCGTCTATACCATCCAAACAGACTGGTATAATGAACAAAAGAATTCTTCATCGGGTTGCAATGGGTAACAATGTACTTCACTGCATGTATTTGACCTTTCAGTGATAAATCGCCCGTATATGAACCAGAAAATGCAACGGTTTCAACAAAATTAGAATTATTTGCAGAATCAGAGCTCTCGCACAATTCTGTGATAAAATTTAACCACTACATTCAACAGTTCCGAAAGTTGTGATTTAAACACGTACTTGTAAGCCTTCCAAAGCCATTGCACTTGTACTCTTACCTGAACCAAGAGGCTGACACGGTACAAAAACGAAAATCCACGTAAATATTTCATGAACATCCTTTCTTTTAGGAAACTTAGGTCTCGATCTACGACAAATCCGGTAATGCACTTGTTTTGACTAGTCCGATTTGAATTTCGTTAGGCGAAACTATTCGCCCCATTGCCCTACAGGGCTTTATACTGTGGGAGAGGACGTAAAATTCCCGAGGGTTGAACATATTGACATGCAGCTCAATACACTGCACACCCTCTCAGAGAAAACAATGTACCTTTCATAGACGTTGCTTTGTTTAATTTTGCGATAGTGAAAGTGTGTCAGGTTATTATATTATTGCTCAACGTTTTCAGCTTTGAAAATAGCCTGCGTCACGCTCCTCCCCTGACAGTGTATCGAGGATTTGTGACACGTCCTCAGGGCCTTCTCCTCGACGATTTTTTCAAAATGGCGGATCGTCGGTAGAAGACCCTGGCACACAGCAGAAATCACGTGACCGATTTGTCCACGAAAAGAGGAAATTTATTCAAAATGGCGGCCAAGATAAAGAGTGAGAGGATCTGGGTACGAGGTCTTGAGACAGGTGAAAAACAAACAAAATGGCGGCAAAGGCAAACTCGTATGCTCGGATGCGCGTTTAATAAAGAGGCTAAAAGTAAGAAGGGATGCATGTAAAAGCAAAAGGAAATGGTAAAATGATCTAGAAATTTATTCTTGCTGTTTTTTGACTTTCCGTTATTGCAAACCTAAGTTTAAAAGGGATTAGAGTTCCTCGTTTTGTCACAGATGTACATAAAGAATTTTACTAGACATTTTCTTACTACATATTAACTTTTCCTATACTCGCAGGGGCGTAGCGTGAGGTTTTGAGGTTTTTCTTCGGTTAGGATAAGGTCTCTCGACCTAACGAAGCTATTTTAGCCATTTTAGGAATTGCTTTCATTTAAACATGTAACCACTTCCACATTTTTGCTGATTTTTGTTCACTAAGTGGTAAATAAAAGTGTATTTTCCCTTTTTAAATGGATGTATGAAAAGGTTGTTATTTAAATAGTTATTTCCACAATCGTACAGCAATGTCCAAAATCTACTCTCTGGTTAGAATTTCTTTAACAGCACAAATCTTCAGCCAGCTAGGCTAATCAGGCTGACTCACCTTGTATAAACAGGCCAATAGTAGATACTTATATTTACACTGATTTACATGTACAACATTTAAAATCTCAAGTGGCAAAATTGCAGTATTGTGGTTTATCAAAATATCTTGATAGGATGTTATTTGTTTGAGAATTGATATTTTGTTATTTTATTGATATTATTTCGGGTATCAAAACAATGTGAAGGTTCATGGTGGGAAAAAATATATTAGGAGGGTGTGAGGGGAGTTTCATTTTTGCCCCCATTCGATCATCTTGTCACTTGAAATCCATAGTATTCCCCTATAGCTCACTGGCATGGTAGTTTGCTTCCTTTAATGAAACTTGACTTAGGGAAAGGGGTCCATTTACTATCCAGGTCCCAATTGTTCAAACGTTAGCTCGCAAATAGCACTTTATTCATAAAATCCTTGGGGGGAGGGGGCTAATCAGTAAATGTCTAGGTGGGGAGGCTCTGCCCCGAGGTCCAACCCCTTACCCTTTATATACCATTTTTCATGTAAAAGGCAACCCTTTCACATACCTTCCCTCCCCAGGAAAATGCTACAACCATTGCATTATTCAGTGGGTGTAGATTTATGGCAGTGATGGATGGAATTATCCATTGTTTGAACAAAAGGGCCAGATGGTGAGCTTTTTATCCCTTTTAACTGAAACTAAATGACAAACAGTGATCATGACTAGCTGGCTTAGGTAATACTGCTATTCCGCTCACACATTCCCTAAAACACCTTACCCTCCCTGCGCCTCATTTCAGTCAATCCACTTTCCATTTGGTGACAGCAATAATGACTATCTTACAAGAATTTATGAGGAACTAATTTCACATAACTGTTTCAATTTATATGACCAATCTTCCCCGTTTTACACAGCTGGGAATTTTCTTTGGTACACCAATCAATCCCCAAGAAACAATGAAAGGTTACTGTAAGTTTTTGTATTCTAGAAGGTAAATTATGTTAAAAGTTACAACCGAAGCGGAAAAAATGGAAGGACATTTAGCTGGGTTCACCATTTCAAGCTTGTATATACAGGAAAATTACCCTAATCATTTCTTCTGGAAGCTAAAAACAAAATCCTAAGTGCATCTACCCACTAATTCACATGTTGTAAATCCAGAAAAACCCTACTTTGAGTCTATTTTCCCATTGAAGTTATATTTAGAAAATAGTGGCAAGACAGATGTAAAAAGTATTAATAAGTCAGGGATGTGATGTCAACATCTGAATAAAGAAGTCAGTAAAATCCCATACAACACTTTATGGTACATATCATTCGTGTGGCTTTAATTTCAAACTCAAACTTCAGATTTTATCAACAAAATGAAAAACAGTTACAAGACTCTGGGACACATCCAGAGAAGCAAAGGTCATGTGTAACAGGGAGGGAATAAAATGTGGGTGTGCCTCATTTAAGGCATGTCTTGCAAGTTTTTATATGATGACATATGAGCTTAAAACAAATTAAATTGTACCTGATATTAATTTTGGAAGACAAAAACGGATAGGAAAAAAGGAAATACAGTACAGCCTAGTAACTTGAACTCTACGGGTGAAACGAAAACCAATTTGAGATAGTGAGGTTTCAAGTTAACGGAGTTGATGGCACAATTCAATTTGCCACATTAAAAATCTATAGTTGGTGATTTTTTTAGCACTTCAGTGTTTAGTGCACTGTAAATGAAACTTATTTTATAAAAATGGTAATTGGGCATTTTTATGATAAAATGTGATTAGTTTGTTGCACCAATCAAACATCAAATGTATGTAGTGTTGACCACAGTGTTAGTTTTAGTGTTTTTTACCGATTATAGACAAGAAGAGCTAATGGGATGTCATCCACGTGGAGTTACAAGAAGCAGAGCTCGACTTATCGGGGTAAATTCCAGTGAACTTTTTATCAAGGGAAAGGAAATTTAGTTTGAGTTGGCGGGAAAATCGACGGTATCCGAGTTCGAATTAACCGAGTAAATTAAAATGACTGAAGAGTGTGGTGAAATCCAAGGGAAATAGGACTAAGTTTGAGTTAGTGGGAAGTTCGAGTTATCCGAGTTTGTGTTATTGGGGTTCTACTGTACTTACAATATATGCAAGAGCAGCAATTACCAGTCCAGAGGTCTTAAAAGAAGAAGGAGAAGCAGTTCTAACTGTACTGCCGGCAGCTGAGTACTTGAATTGAGGAACATGATCACCACGGAGAAGCGTGAATTATCGGCGATCTGTCCTAAATGTTGCGTACTGCTTTTCAGTTACTTCTAACAGTACAGCAGGGTTTAAAAGAAGATCAAACAGGCATCCTTTCCACTTTTTAAGCCTCGGACTCTGTTACGAAGAACCCAGGGAGCCACCATTTTTGTTTTGGAAGGAATAAACCAATGAGAGCACACGTATGAACGCGCAATAAAATGCACCAATCAGCGATCGTTTTAGTTCGCTGTGTGCCAGGGTATTCTCCTACCGCCGCCATATTGGAGAAGACCCTGGGGACGAGGTTGCCTTTACCTCAGGCTATTTACTCCCGAGGGGGAGTGGATACTCCCTGCTGTGTACTAAAATGCACGGGTACCTAAAGAAATGAGAGTGTGCCCCCCACCCCACACAACGGACAACTCTGTCTGTTACTTTTGTAAAATATGCTAATTAGCAAAACAAAGCTTCACCCGACAGACCTACAAGTGCACACGAGCTTATTTTTCATGGTTCCCAGAAAATAATTTGGCAAAGATAAATGACATGAAAATAATAGCTAGCTAGTTAAATCATAAAAAAAGAACCTCACCTTATCTCTCAACAAAAACAGACAATGAGAAATTTGCGGGAGCCCTGGACAAGCCCTGACGTTTTCTGGCAAACATAACTGACTCGTAATTTGTCTATACTTGAAAGCCGATTTTTTTTTTTTTTAGAAAAACAAACATAGTAGAGTTTAAAACATTGCCACTTACGTAAAAATAAACTTATGCAACCCTAACCGAAGGTATATGATCTTCTTCCGGTCAGACATCAGTTATTTTGGGGAGCATATTTTCTCGTCAGCGGGATCTTATAACATGTCTTTTTTCTCAGCAGAGCAGAATGTCGTAGATCGCCGAAAGTTAAAACCAAAATATGTGTTCAAGAGTTGACCTAATGGCCTTATCAAGCTAACATTTGATATGCGAGCCGTCTGATGTTGTGTTGTGACGTTGACAGGAACTCTGAAGGGAAGTGCTAGCCCTCTCAAAATATTGACATATAATCAACGAAGAGGGATTAATATCAGTCTTTGCTTGCACGCTAGAAGTTATTTCGTGTTGGTGTGTAAGCGACAGGCAGCTTCGTGACAAACACCGATTGTAGGGCTTGAAAATTGCCCCCTTGGTCGAAGTGTATCAGTACCACAATGTCGCTCTACACCAACATCTCAGCAACTCTCATATTGATGTCCTTTCTTTTCGCTTCCTCGTGGTCAGGATCATTTAGGACTGGAACGAAAACTTCAGGTAACAACGGACGATATTTCAGCCATGTTTAATGTTTGTGCGTGTAGACTCAACGACCTGTTGAAAGAGGTCAGTTTAACTGAGTTAGATAACTACTCACAGTTTACTTTAGCTATTGTTGAACGCAATGCGAGTCGTCGCATTTAATTCTGCATTTCGTACATTTAGCTGCTCTAACTGTATTCGTATCGATCAGTTCTGAGTTTGACACACAAAATCGTTTCTTTTTTCACTTAACATCACTTAAACAGCAGTCTGCGGAGAGTTCTCTAATGATGATATATATGGGATTCGTGCTACACGACTATTTGACGGAGTTGTCAGACTGAAATATGGTTACAGATTTGCCTCAGACCTAGTAGTCTGTGAAGGACTATAATTTGATGTGGAAGTCAGCACATGTTTGTTCATTAAGTAGTTACCGGTAATTGCGCATTATTTTGTTTAGTCGTTTCAGTTTGTGAACATTGTTTTATGACATGCCTCGTATCCGGATCCCTCGAAACAAAAATTCAGACACGCGCATGTAAATAGTTGTATTTCCGCTGGAATTAAAAACATGCATCACAATATTTAACGATTTTGCTTAATCTAAGCAGAGAAAATATATCAATATTAGCCAAACGTGCCTTAAACGACCCTAAACTAGTACAGGATAATTTCTGTACTTATAACTAACACTAAAATCAAACATAATTTTTAGCCTAATGCAACAAAAGTATATTTTATACTGGCAACATACCATCACAAACTAAGGATTGATAATCTAATCAAATTGACGGAACAGTGATAATAAAGAAACACTTTGATTTAGCTAAGTGCTTAGCTTATATAAAATAGGTCCGCAGTTCGTATATGTGCAAGCTTTTACTTTAAAGGTCAGGTAGAATTCGAAAATGTCACCAAAAAGTTGTTTTCGACAAAAAAATACAACTATATGTTTAAACAATTGATCAAGTAGTCAACTAAAAGTAGTATTTCTTTCTTCTTTCTTTTAGAAAAGGAAGCATTGTCAACCTCATCAACCCCTACTCTTGTAAACAATGGAACTACTAACACTAAACCAAGCTTACAAAGTACAATATCAACTTTACTACAATCTACTCAAAAAACAAAAAGACCAAACAATTTTACAACAGTGATTCCTACAGAAGGAAATTCCAGACCATTACAAACAGCACTAACTGGACCGTTATCGAGTGAACCAGTCACGAATAGTCCCAGTCCTGGCGTGAAAAGCTCGCAAAGAGTTGAAAAGCGCAGCACAATACTGATTGTGTCAATTGTGTTACCGTTTTGTCTGTTAATGGTTGGAATTGTTGCAGCTGTGTTTTTTGTCCGCTGGAAAAGGTAAGCCACTTTTGATTGAGATTAAAAAACTTCCCTGTTAAGATGATAATAACGATGACGATAAACGACAATGATACATTTCGATTGCCACATACTTACTTGCACAGAGCTATTAAAATATCATTTCTCTGCAAGATCAAAAAACCTCCCATTAAACAAGTGATTTATAAGTCAAATTCTCAGAGCTAACATCAAAAAAATATCAGTAACGAAATAAATATATACTTCGAATTAACCCAGGACTCTACTAAGCGGGATACAATGAGATTAGGTTAGTTTGTTTGCGACCTTCTGAACCGTCCTACATGTTGATAGTTGTCTTTCTATAACAGTTTACAAAAAACGCTGTACCTAGAGTCTTAACTCATCTGCAAACAACGTGACGTTTTTAGCTGAAACTGAAAAACTGAAAAAACTTTATTTCAACACGTGACATTGATGAGCCTAAAAAAAAGACTCGTTACAAAAATGTACGTGTATCTACATTAGTATATAGATTAAGAAAATACTAGAATAAGAATCCATAATAAAATTACCTATCCATACTATAAATTTATAATAGCATCTAATTAGAGCAGAAATTACAACGACACTCGTCCTGGCTCAACTTAAGTTTCTTTAGTTTGGCCATAAAATTCTTAAGATTTGGGGCCTCCCTAACATGCAAAGGTATCTTGTTCCAGAGGCGGCATGCAATATACGAAAAAGATCTGTGTTTAAAACCAGTATTAGGGGCCGGCTGATCGAGTCTGCTACCATTGCCGCGAAGATTGTAAACACAGTTTTTGATTCTAAACATATTACTTATATAATTGGGATAGCTTTTGTACACAAGTGTCAGAGCTTGGACCATGCGCCTATGCTTAATGGAATCTAAATTATACTGCAACAAGATCTGCTCGTAACTAATAGACTTGGGTAGATTGAAGAGAGTTCTAAGTACGTAATAATTGGCATTTTCTAATTTATCAGATAAAGTTTGATTAATTCCTATTAGAAGAGGACTACAATAGTCAAAATGAGGTAGAATGTACGACTTATATAGTTTAACCGCAGTGTCACTATCAATAAAATTCCTGATTCTGCGCAAGGCAGCTAACTTTGCATGAATTTTACTAAGAACCAATTTAATATGTGAAGAAAAAGTGAGGTTATTGTCAATCGTCACTCCCAGCAGCTTAAGTTCATCGATAGTCAGAATATTATTTGACTTTAAAGTGAGCTCATAATTATAGTTGGATTTACCAACAATCATAGCCTGCGTCTTAGTGGCATTGATGGTGAGGTAGTTATCTTCAAGCCAATGTGATAATCTCGCCAGGTCACTATTGATGTAGAATTCCAAGGTCGCGGGTGAGTTACTAGCAGCATAACCGGTTGTGTCATCTGCGTAGAGCCTCAATTCCATATTCTTGGTAATACGGGTTATGATTGGAAATTGTATTATGATGAATTCTTTTTGTTTTAGAATTAAGAAGATGAAACAAGGATTTCAGGACGAAATGGCCGTCATTTGTTTACAGTAAGTTCTAACGTTATATGTATTCAGAGTTCATTTAGAAAGATTTCGATAAAATTCGGAAAAGTTCATCTGTGACGGATATGGAAACGCTAATCCAGTATAAAGATATTTAAATATATGGCTGAAAAAGCTCTTGAAATTGTCAAGAAACTAAGACTTTTCTAGGCTGACTTCTAACAGTGAGGTTTGTTTGTTATTTAGTGACGAGCTGGCTTCAGAGGCGCTGTATTCTTCATGGAAGCCTTTCATGGACGGCAATGACAACAAAAAAGTCAAACTAGTCATTGAAACTCAGCCCAGTAACGTGTCATCAACAGATAAAAACTCTTGATTATTATTTGTCGACCGATTTACTTCTTTCATTCGTTTGTTTGGAAAGCAGCTTGTAGATATGACTTTTATCTTTGTATTTGTGGACTGACTCAGCGTATTCTGCGGCAAATACGCTAATGTGATTGGTTCCCGTATATCCATTCGTTCTTGATTTGTTTGCCTTAAAAGATTTTATCTATATAAATTTTGGACTTTACTTCAACAATTAGACTCCTCACCCGAATTTTTTATGAGCAGTAGTCAACTCCGCTGCGCCTGGTTGATTTCGTCAGGACCCCATGACCCATAGGCACCTGCGCTCATAAAATCTCAAGCTGGTCCAGTTTTACTTGACACTTTTCACCTATTGTTAGCAGTAGTGTTTTTAATCTTAGTTCTAGTGTAGTCTCAAGTTTTTAGTTTTTATTACTTCTATATTTTAGACATTTAATGTATATTTTAGACTTTTTATTTTTTAGAGGACTCTCTTGAAAACCACCTCTAGGTGATTGGAGACCTCCTCTTAAAATATTAATTTATTATTTATATTATATAAGCTCGGATTGTCTAATTACTTATTATTAAAAACTAGATCATTGGATAATGCAATTGGAGAGTTTTCATTGGCTTAGCCATCATGGGCTATGAGCCATTTATACCATGCTCTACGAATATGGTAAGCGTACGCGTGATTTTTTTTAGGCGTTTTTATTATTTTTTTTTTTAAGTTTAGTTTGCTCTATTTTGGGGGCGTTTTTAATAAAACAATTATTCCACTCGCCCTTGTTGGATATGAGATGATTATAGCCAACTCGGCGCTATGCGCCTCGTTGGCTATTTACCATCTCATATCCCAACGCGCGCTTGTGGAGTAATTGTTAAACACACTGTGAAATATAATGTACAATTTTAACTTCTTTCTTCGTTTGTACTGTTAATTGGCAACACATAACTTTGGAAAAGCCGATTGTTTTTGCATCGTATAAAGGTATTTAATCCAATAAATCTAGCAAAATTTAAGGCGATGCAATTTCGTTTACAAAAACACTCTCTGCTAGCCGGTCTTTATTTCAACTTCGTCTGTTTGCTTTAAAGTTCCGCTATTAAAAAATTTAGCGGATTCTACTAAAAAGTTACATTGCACAAAGGCATGGCTCTCAATGTCTCCAAACACGATGAAAATTGTGTATGCTATTATGAGCTTTAGTCGACCCGATATGACAATGGAGTTTAGGGACCTGCGAGTAGTTGGCAGCACAAAGTCTACGGGAGGACTGAAAAGTAAGGGCGGGAAAAAGATATCCCCACCGTGGCGGGGGCCTTTTATAACAAAGAACAGCAAGACATTCCCAAAATTAGCTTTCTGTGCGTGGGCGTTATTTTAGTGGAATAACAATGACACAAGGCTGACTACTATGAAGAAACGTACAGCGACAATGTCATGAGTCCAAATTCCAACCGTGAACAGCTGTTTCAACCTGGCTGTGTCTCGTTAGCTCAGTATAGCAGCAAAAATGTTTATGGTAATGACCTAAGATGAAACTCAAATCCAAATGTTTGCTGATTGGTCAACGCCACATCCCGGGGGGAGGGGATACTCCATTAATCGCGGTACGTATACACCTAATTGAAAAAAACGTTGTCAAGAAAATGGTATAAACCATATTTGTATCACAGTTTGCTCAGCTATGCCTAAGTATTCATGTCTTTTATTTATTGACCGCTCATTGGTGAACTAGAACAAACAAAGAAACCGAATCTTGTTATGTAAGGAATATATAATACGGATTCTCGTGTTCTTTAACAATTAGAACAATAGCTCCTAGTCTTTTGATGTATTAACCTAATAATTCACCACTTTTTACAACAATCTAACACTCATTTAATCAGGCTTAACGTAACTTACAGTTAATTTTGCTATAAAATTAAGCTTCAATAATTTTCACAGATGTATCCACGTGGTGATGCGCCAACTTGAGCCTGAAACTGACCAGTGCATTGCACATTATTAAAGTGCCCTTGGGTCCCTGACTCGGGATACCAGATTTCTCCACAAACTTCCCTTGAGTCATCAGAAGGCTCATTGGATTGCCAGCGGCTGTCATCTGAAGTCACAGTGACACCAGGCGATCCTGCCTCGGTCCATTTCCACGTTCCACTTTCTTTACGGAGTCCAATGTAATAGTGAGTGTAACTTCCGGTCTCCGTCACTTTGTCTGCAAGGAAACCTTTCACTTTGTTCCACTCGTCAGTCGTTTCCATGGTAACTAAGTGAGCTCCCATTTCGCGGCAAGCCTTACGGGCCTCATTCCATGTGCTGTCAACGTCATGGAAAGTGTAACAGTCGTTCACCGCGCTGCTGCTAGCTGAACTTTCTACAGCTGAAATATTTATCCATATGGTCATGATATGATCATATTAAGAGAACGCAATTCAGCAAAAATCTTCCGCTTAGTAGTGTGCTTGAAATCAATCATGCTTGTACTTGACTACTTAAAGACAGATAATTCAAATAAGGTTAGAAACACGACAAATATCCAGTCCCCAGTTGTTCAAAAGGTATAGCGCTATCCAGCGCTAACCAGCGAAAAAGTGTTAAGTAATCAATTCACGCTATCCACTGGTTAGTGATTGGATAGCGTTATCTGCCCAACCCGGGCAAGATGATTTAAATGTTCTATGATCAGATCTGTGTGTTCCTTGGTTTATACATGTACCTACACAATAATCGTTTGTATATTTACAGGTTAACGCACTCAGCGAGTGCATTATCGGGATTTACCTGCACGAGTTCACTAACTATGAACGAGAAATCTCGAGTTCATTGTTAGTGAACGAGTTCAGGTAAATCCCGATAATTCACGAGCAATGAGTGCGTTAACATTTTTATTATTCAAATTGAATACACTGCACAAAGAAATCGCCAAAAATTTGAGTCAGCCGAAGCCATGGGGTAATGACATTGGTGTGTTGAATTTACACCACGATAGTGACGTCAAGGAGGTTGTTTCGTCATAACCCAGAATCACGTGGTAAAAATAAGCCAATCAGAAAATCGGAATTCGTACAGTGTATGAAAGTTGAATAATAAATATATATATTTATTTAATTCTCAACCTCGGATAATGCAATTCTAGGTTTCTGATTGGTTCACTAGATCTCAGTTACCAGCCATTATACCTGCGTTTGACCTTATATGGCAATGAATGCGGCCGGAAGTCACATCACTTTCCGGTCGTTTCTTAGACTTTAATAAAATTTAGCAAAACCAAAGGTTGAGAATTTAATAAAACAATTATTCCATTCGCGCTTGTTGGATATGAGATTGGTTATAGCCAACTCGGCCCTACGGGCCATCTCATATCCAACGCGCTCGAATGGAATAATTGTTAAATATATATAAACATATCACGGTAACTTTACAAATATTACTTAAAAATAATAGTGTTTTATTCTCGAATGACTTGCATTGCAATGCAATTCCAGATTAAGAAAATCAGGATTTCCCAACGCAGTGACAGCTTGTTCGAGCCAAAATATTTAAAAAAGGGGTTAGATTTAAGCTGATTTAACTTTCCTTGGTTTTTATTAAGAGAACTATGATTAATATCGGTATTTACCTCCTGGAGAAGGATCCCTACTGAGTATAACTAGAATTTAGAACATGTATAATGCATAGTGTAACATGAATGCATAGTGTTATCATTTCCCATAGTAATAAAAAATTCTCACGAAAAACAGAAAAATTCAGGCTTCCGTAATGCTTGTAAAGTAGACTAACCGGGGTAGCGTGAGTTCAGACTATAAAATCAGTAACTTCACAATTAGACTCAAATTAGAAACTCGACCCGAAACTCTAACTTGAACTAAAACAAATTGGCAATTCCCCGAACCGAGCGCTACCAATGCTATGGCTGAACTTTTTGGCTTGAATGTAACCGTTTAATATATACAACTAACTGAGCCCTCATTTAACGAAATTCTTAGTAAAAAGTGAGATCAATGAAGTCCAACCTTTTGATATTTTGGTAATAACAAACAACTTAACAATGATCTTGAAGAGTGCCATAGACTTCATCTTTAACCTGAAAACGATCAAGTTAAAAATAAGATATAAGTGATTAAATCAAAATGATAAAAATGTTTTTACCAGAAAGTGTGTCCCTATCCCCGAGTTTCTCCACGAATTCTAGTTACTCTCCCTAGATGACACCATCAAGGCATTGCACTAGACGCCGAGAGCAAAGTAATAAGGCTGAACATTTTTGTTTTTTTTAACCTACTTTGGAAGATTAAATGTTGTTCCTTGATGTTTGGATTGGAAAAAACTGTAATGTGCTCAGCAAATATTCAAACTGTAAACAAAGGAACGCGAGAACATGTCTCTAATTTTGGTTCTTGAGTCTTGTTATGGTGGTATAATTGTCTACAGGTCCTGCACAGTGCGCTTTACCAGGTTAGTGACAGTTTTCACGCAGTCTTTTGCAAGATAAACCACTGAAGCGAATAATTTTTTAGGGGAAAAGTAGTTTATATAAACCTTTTAAAATGACAATCCTTTTAAAGGGACACAGTCAGCTGGTACACATGCGCATTACATACCATTCAATTGCTAATTTGCATGTAACAGAGACGCGATAAATGCTGTTTTTAACCAGATATGATAACAATAATATCATAGGATAAGCAAAAGGACACTCAAAAACAGATTTTTCAGTAAACGGTTGAAAATCAAGCAAATACTGCGGAAAATGAAGCGGATTTCTGCATGAACTTTGATTTCAGGTTCAGGTAAACTTTTTTCAAAGTGAGAAACGCTAGCGTCCAGGTCAACGCAGTCACAAAGCTGACTGTGTCCCTTTAATTGCTGTCCGGCCACCTAGATAATAATTTATTTGTAAAAAAAAATAAATCATTAGTTTGTTCTTGTCGTCACGATCCATTCCATTTTTTGGCGTTCCGTGATAAACAGTAATATGCACTTCCGTGTTTTCAACAGGTGGTGAGTTTTGAGAAGCTAAAAACTGAAGTATCATGGGGCGCTGAGTCTAAACATATCGAAACTAGGTTGTATGAAATTCATTCATTTCTCAAATCATCAACTTTGTTGTATAAAATAAATAAAAAAGAATTGTGATTTCTTAAAAGCTACATGTATTTGAACGAATAGTGTTATTTATTATTCTTAGAAAGTTTCTCGATTTTATTGATAATTAATGCATATCATTTAAACAAACAAAATCCTAAACAGGCGGAGATTTTTTGCGGTTTTTATTTCGTTTTTTTTTTTAAAGTATACCTGATTTTTCTACCGTCAAAAATTTCAGCTTGATTGCCTTTTGAGTGTCTTCTCGTATTTAGAAATGTGATATAGCGCACTCTGTCGTGCGTAACTGCTTCCTATAGTTATTTCCCAATCTCTTTCGTGTCTGGTATATTATTACTTCAGCAGTTGATTATGTCAATAATTGGTGACTCACATTTCAGAGAGATTAATATCTGGAAAATATAGTTTTTCAAAGCTGAAATTTTCATGTTTTACATCTACGATAATCAAGCATAAAACCATTCGAGAATAACCTAGATCCTTAACATATGTTACCTCCTACTTTGATTTGCAGGTTGAATCTTGTGTCTAAAGTATCTATTTACTCTGCATGTCATTAAAATTTAAACTATGGGTTGTCTTCACAATTATCTAATACTGTGTATTGTTAATTAACCATATGAGCTTACGAGCAACTGAAGACCACATTGCCAAGGAAGACCTCGGTAAACAGATTACTTCGTCTGTTTTAAGTCAGAAGTAAGTAGATTCTTTCACAAACTAATGTCGTCTTGTTTTGTTCCATTTTCTTTTCAGTGTATTTGCGAGCCTTTCTAGAAAATTAAGATGAGATTTCCTGTTTCCATTTGAGAAAATAGAAAACATGTGCTGTGTTTCTATCGAGTTGTAGAAACACGAGAGAAAGTTTGGGAGAACGAGAAATGCTGTGGGAACACGAGCCGCGGGCGAGTGTTTCCACAGCTTTTTCGATTTCTCCCAAACTTTCACTAGTGTTTCTATAACTCGATAGGAACACGGAAAACATGTTTTGTATTTGTTTTAGAAAATACCGCGACAAAGAAAAAGGAAAACAACTTGTTTACTTCGATCATCAAAATGTAAATTCTCTCTGTTCGCGCCATCATTACGTCAACAGCTCGTGCTAGTTCTGTGTTTCTGTGGAGTTATAGAAACACGGTTTTAAACCAATCAGCGTGCGTATTTGCTTTGGTTTATTTTCCAAATATCAATATTTCACCCACTAAAAAGAGCAAAGGAAAACCGAGTTTTGTCTTGTTTTTTTTTGTCTGTTTTTGTTTTGTCTTGTTCCTCTTATTTGTTTCATTTCTATTAGAGCTGCAAAGATTGAACCTTTCAGTTGAGTTTGTGAAGCAGTGGAGATTTGGTGATGGCATGGCAAATCAGTGAATTGTCCTGTACAATTAGTGATGAAATTGGTCGTGTCAGAAATCCACTGACCGCACTGTCTCCAGTGTACGCCACTAATTTCGCTACTTATCTTCTTCACACAGCGCAGAAATGAAGATTGTCTCCATTGTGGGATGCGCAATGTTTCTCATGCTTTTGGATATTGGTAATAAGATTATCTACATATAGCTTTTAGGCATTTATTAAAATATGTCAGCATCAATAACATAAAGGAAAAGTTAAGAATTGATTTGCAATATTTGCTTTTCATTTTAGCCCTGTATACACTATTCTTGTTATTGTCACATCTTGAAAGTTGTCAGCTATTTATCTAACAATTTGAAACAAGTGCTTCAATTTTTCTATTGCAAAAAAAATAGTTCAGGTTATCATATTGTTATCAATTTGCTACTTTGGATTTTGTATTGGCACTGCGACATAATGATGTCATCCACATCAAACGTTTCTGATCAGAATAATTTTTGTGTTGCGCACAAATGATTAACGTAGTTGCAATATTATATTCATCGATTAAAGGTTAACTGTATTACTGCGTTTCCATAAAATTTGAGTAGATTATCTAAAACGTACAACTTTTGGTGAGACCCGTTCAGTCTGAAGATGAGCTTATCGACGGCTTCTAACATAAGCAAAAATGCATTACCAATTGAAGGACTTTATTACTTACAAGAAAATTTACTGTCTGTATTTACGGTGTTTGAGGTTGTGAGAAGTCAATGTTGTTATAAAATGTTCGTCATTAGTACGTTTCTTCAACAGGCCAACCAATACTGCATGATCGACTAAACGACACAGATTTAACAGCCGGTAAGTATTGTTTATTTGCACGTATAAAATAGCCAGTATTTTCCTCCTGTTAAAAGTTAGCCTGCAAACAGGCTAGTTAACAGTGCAGGGTTGGCGGGCAAATCTTCTGAGCCACATTTTTTACTCATTGAGATGCTCGTCTATACTCCTCTTATCTCAAAGTAAGGTTTGTGCCTTATAACAGTATCGTTACGTTTCTATAGCAATTGAAGCTCCATAAACTCTGTAATTGTGGATTTCAAAGTAGAAAAAAATTAGTAATTCACTCAGATAAGTAAAAATCTCTTATTAACTGCCTTAGCAATGTCAAGATATTTTAAGTTACCTTTCTGATTATTTTAATTAATAGTTCCCTTAGATAAAAAAAGACATCAAAATTGAGATACAAGACTAAAATACCGCCGAGCAACTTCTGAGAAAAATTTAGATGAATTCTGAATGACAAACTTGAAAAAAAATGATCAACCTTTTCTCAGGAGGTGCCTATACCATATATACCTTATACGCGCTTATTCCCTGGCTCCTATAATGTATGACGTAACTTATTTAAACAGTCAAATAGTCGACATCACAAAAAAGCTGTCATCTAAAAAAGGACAAACACAATAAGATATAATCAGCAAAATATCGGAACATTTTTAAAAATTATTTTTCAGAAGACAAAGGAGAGAGATCCTCCGTGTTAACACCAAGATTAATTCTAGTGAAAAATTTGGTACAAGATGTGACAGGTCTTAGTGACACTGATGTTCTTGGTGTTTATAACTACGGTTGCTGGTGTGGTCCCCGAGGGCAAGGAAAAGTCGTGGATAACTTTGATTAGTACGTATATAAATCTACCATATCAATTACATCCAGACTGGCTTGTTCTCTACCCAAGTGGTCTAAGAAGCACTAGCGCCGACAGTGAAATTACCTTGGTTTAATCTTAGAAATCCTTGTTTCTTTTCTCGCTATTTCTTTTTTATGGATGCTTTTTTACATTCTTTCCCTGTTTAACCCTGTCTTCTCTGTTTTGCCCGTCAATCTTTTCTCATCGTTTATTTTTGTATCGTTTTATAATTAGCTGTTGCAAAGTCCATGATTTTTGTGAGAACGAACTCCGAGACAATGACAAGTGTGGTACTAATCTAGATAACATGGACAGAAACTTCAAATACGATGCGGAGACATACAGATGTTGTAAGTTTCTGAGTATTGTTACTTGAAACTGTTTTAAGCTATCGTTTAAGCCAACAGCAATATAATTACATAAACAACGCTGGATATGAAATGAGATCTAAACAATAAAGCATGGGAAAGATAACATAATATACTGGCAAAATCGTATGATCAACTGTCATCCTACAACATCGCACGGAATACAATCACTGAAACGCTGGCGGAGTTGTCTAAGGCTAGACAATATTCCTCAAGAATGAGCCAGGAAATTCAACTGATTGATTCAGGAAAAAGTTGAACGCAGTTTCATGTAAGCTGCTGAACAGTGGTTATGCATCGCTTAGCACGATTTCATAGGAATGTTGGAAAACGAGGTATATCATAGGATATCTGTTATGTATAGATGACATATAGCAGGGACGTACCGATCATTATTTAGGAATTAAATCGTGACAAAAGAAATGTTTCCTAGTTAAAAATGTTTGTTTAGGTGTATAAATGAAAATCAATAATTCAAAGATACCCCCATTAAGAGTATTTTCTTTTACTTGACAAATAAAGAAGCCTAAGCCGTGTATTACACTGTGATAAAACACGACGGGCATTTGAGAACTCGAGGGAAATGTAGAAAACACGAGCCGCAGGCGAGTGTTTTCTACATTTATCGAATGTTCTCAAATGATCGGAGTGTTTTATCACAGTGTAATACACAGCTTAGGCTTCTTCATTTGCTTTAAAATATAGATTTTACGCGCGCAAAACTATAAAATACGCATTTTCTATGTTTTATACTCTGATAAAACATAGGTTTTTGACCAATCAGAGCGCGCGCAGGGTCCTATCTATATTTTAAAGCGAATTAACATCCTTCTTGTTACATTATATATGTAAAGCGTCTAAAAAGGACGCATACATTAGCTTCATCGATTATTATTTATATCCCAGTGTCCAATGTTCACTTGTTCTTGTAGCTCCAGTGAGTGAATATCGTTCAAGGGACGTCGAAGCGAACACGTGTAGACATGCTGTGTGTATCTGCGACATGGAAATGGTCCGGTGTATGAAGCACTACAAAGATTCGTTCAGTTCGGATAAAGTTGGATGGGTAACATCACAACACAAATCATGTGCTGTCACAGGTGCGGTCACTCCCTATTCTGTGACACTTGAAATGACATGAGACATGATTTGTTTTCTAATATCTTTACAGATATTTCAGTTAGCGTATTGAAGCAAATGGGTGGACCGCAGTTTAAACAAACAGACGTCCACGCCGGTCTCCAAAAGTTTATTAAACTTTTTACCCCTGCTTATAAATCTTTGGTCTTAAGTTGTCTTAAACACTGACAAACCAGTTATCGTACAACTCAACAAAGTAAATATTGCAACATCTTGCTGTTGTTTTTGATAGTGCTTGTTGGATACGAGACTCAGTTTCCTGTAGCCTGTTTTCCTGTATCATCTGATATTCAATGCGCATTCGCGGAATAATTGTTAAATGCGCCATACTTGATACAATATTGTTGTCTTCAGTGATTAAGAGATACATGAAAAATGAATTGAACAAGACAAAAGTATTTCAAGCCACATATGGTTGATCAACAGTCAGAAAACCGAGACTGGTTCAGTATTTTTTCGTGCACCCAGTGATCCTCACTAGAGTTTGTAAATATAAAGTGGAGGTCATCAGGGTTCACAGTCCCTGCTCATGTTAATGCTTAGTGCCACTTATTGCAGGTGGTGATTTCTGCAAGACCAAAGCCGATGTAGTTGTTCTTATTCAAGACAGTCAGGGTATCTCTACAGCGACAGTTGGAAACATAAAAATCGTGGTGCGAAGACTGTTGACTCTTCTAGGTAGTGAGTCAACTGACTTCAACTTTGCACTGGCAACGTACGCCAAATCGAGACGAATGAGTTGTTTTGGCAGCGCAACTGAGACAATCAGTTACATGGACAGCGAATACGATCATGGAGAACGTGGTACTAAAAACCTTTTAAAACGGGCCCTGAGTAGAATGATCTTAAAACAATTTCAAAATCGACGAGACGACAGAAAAAGCGACGACACAGCAAAGGTGATTTTTACTTACATGGCCAACTAATTGAAGTTATTCAATAATCGTCATCAGTACTATTCAGGATTTGAAAGCAGACAGGGCAGGATGTTACAGATTTTTAGACCTCTTGCATTGTTCTAACACTGCGAGTTAGCAGATCTCAAGTTTTAAGTTCAAAAATGGTTAACCATGGCTTTCATTTTTGCTTCATTATATTTCAACAAATGTCAAGATTTTAGTGATATTCTCAGATGGCAGAGCGGAGCATGGAAGAGGTGCGAGTGGAAAGGTTATGGATACATTCCGACTTGAGAAAGATGCAAAACTGCTGAGAGTCAATTACACGGTCAAAATAGTCGGAGCCGTTATTCCCAACAGTGACAATACGCAACGAATACAAGAGCTAAAAGGCATCGTCACTGAACCAGACGATGCAATAGACGAAGATTTTACTTCCAGTAACCTTAACAACATCGCTGATCTCCTTGCAGCTCGAGTGAAACGATTTGTAAGCTGTCCAGGTAACACTGAATTTTATTTTGATTCATATCAATTAATTAGCATAAAACAAAGTACTCAAAGGTGACACAAATCATTTTATGAAAAGCAGAAGAAAATCCAGGACAGAAGCTTTGATATAAGATGTGACTGCTCCAGATGCAATTTTAACGCTTATTGTTCTAAGGTGTGCATAAGTTGAATTATTGTTTAACAACGCGCGATAATCATTTTTCTCGCTTGGTGAGAAGGCTGGACGTGCTTTCTGGAATTTTTCCATTTGGATGTGCCGCCACGTTTTCCAAATTTTAACCATTTGTTTTTCAGTATCCTTACTCGTTTTCAATCTGGCCATTTACAAATAGAAATTCTTGCCAAATAATTTAGTTTGAAAGGATAGCAACACCAAGGACATACTGCATATTTTCTGTTGAAAATCGTAACTCCTGCGAATCAACTTTAACCCAACTCAACAGTCCCTTGAGCAAACAATACTCCTCTGCGAGTTAGCAGCGCAATGCAAGTAACTTCCAGTTCGGTTTTAGCAAAATAGAGTGGAATACCATCAATCTAGCTACGACGGGCCACAAATATATGGCCATAATTACGCGTTGACAGTATTAAAGTGTTTCTTGAGATAAGAAAATAAGGAAATGGTTGACTGGGAATACACTGGCTGCCATAGCAAGGTGAGCGGTGATCGCAAGGCAGAGTCCACTGTAGAAGAGATTCGTGTGTACTCTATCAAGTTTCAGTAGCCAGGTGTTACATCCATAATCATTTTGCATATTTCAACAGTTACATACACAATCGAAGTTTTCACCGAGGAGACATTTGTAAACAACGAGTACGATCTGAAAGTTAGGATTGAAGGACAAGGGGACAAAGAAACTGAAGACCACGACTTGACCGAGCCAACAACAGAAATGCAAGGGTATGACAAGTACACGGTGTTAAAATATTTAACAATTAGACAATTTAGCAATTAACCCGTGGCCCTTGAGGGACAGAAATAGCAATAAGAAAAAAGCAAATGTAAGTTGAAGAAATATTTATTTGGGACTAAAACGAAAGAAAGTGCCACGCTCGATGGCGCTCGAGGACTATTGGTAATAGTCCTCGAGTAGCGTAGCCAATTAAGATGCAGGATTTGCATTACTCCACTAGTTGGGTGATACTAATTGCTGTTAGTCTCGATATACAGATTTTGCTGAGACTGAAGGTCCGGTCTAATATGCTCCGTATAGTATGTGTATAGAGAAGATAACACACTAGTCTGTCTATAAGTACAATTTATCCAAAACTGATACGGCAAGTCGATACCTATTTTCCACTAAAAACCTGGCGTTGGCCCGCGGTGGTCATTGTCTTTCCGAAGTCCTAGTGTGTGCTGCTTCTCTCTCAGATGGGCCTGATTGTTGCAAGGGGTTACAAACGAAATATCCCCTGTTGTTGTTGTTTTCGTTAGAGACCTGTTCGTGATTAAAGCCGAGTTCTCTGATCTTGATGTGGGAACTGTGAGGAGGGTTCATCTATCAGCAAGTAGAAAAATCCAGGGAGATAGTGTGTGGACACTTAAGAAGGTACTGTCATATCATTTCTAGTGGAAAACTCCAAGGTTTTCTTTGTCCACGCTAGCGGCATTTACCTACCGTGCATAGAATTTACCATCTTTTGATATTGATCGCCATGCAGACAAGATCCTCTTCCTACATTGCTGATCTTAGCACCATATGAAAGCAGCACGCTTGTCAGTTACAACACCCCGCCCCCCTCTAGTGAATGGCCTCGCAGACCATGAGTCGTTCTGTAAATCAGAGGTTAGAACGCAGAACCAGGAGGTCACGGGCTCTGTGACTGTTTCTTTATCTTATCTTTATCGCCCTTATCTTTCAATTTCTATCGCTTGAACTAAACTAGAACGTATCATTGATGTTGTTCTTCTTTGTGCTTCCAAAACGAGAAGAAAATTTAATTGACTTGACTTTGTGTGTATGTATCAGGTAAATGTTGAAAAGGGAGGACAAACGGTGAGCGCAGTGTTCAATGAAGATATTCCCGCCTGGCCTCTTGGTCAATGGTACTCTGGTAAGTTCTAATAAAACGAACTTGCTAAGAGTATAATATATCTATCGTGTCAGCATTTTTCTGACCATGGGCCCACTTCACCAGCTTTACAAGTTGTAGCTCCAATCTGGAAGATGCCCTTAAGGTGGCTCAAAACAGTTTCCAGCATTTATGTTTGGATGGGTCGTTATAACCATTCTTTATCACTTGATGCTACAATCATGGTATCAAAAAACTACCCGATCATTGACACAATACGTTACCATAGCAACAGTATAACGTCCTAAAAACACCCTTAATTGCGGCTTTAATGGTTTATAATTCAAAAACGAGACGGTGATTTTTTTTTTTCTATTATCAACTTTTGATAAGCATGATCAGATGCAACTTTTGGCAAAGTTTAAAAAATTCTGTACGCCGGGGTTCCGAGCCACGTTAAATTTTCTCAGTCTCTGATTTACTGATTGTCTGGATAGCAAACTGTCTAGTGCCCTTGCAAACATTATGTATCCTTTACTATGCAGAAAATAAGCCATCATGTTAATTTTGAAGATTTCTTTTATCATTCCCATGCCTTATCTATTTTAAGTCAATAAAGGTGGCATGAATGTAGAGACTAATAAATAAATAAATATATAAATAAATAAATAAATAAATAAATAAACCAACAAAAAATGAAATCGGGCTCTTCCAGCTAAAGTTGTCGTCTCCCTAACTCAACGTTGTGTAAGATAAACTTCGACACTTCTGTTAAAGTTAGCAAAACGTTCTAATGATTCTGTTTACTTCTTTTCCAACCTCATCTTTGCTATATTCCTAACTTCTATCAAATAGGGTGCAAGGTTACAAACCGGACTGACTAATAATACTTTCGGAAATAGCAATGTATATTACTTTGGACTGAGATAAAATTTTAGAAGATAGGCAAGCATAATTATTTAAATAAAATAATTTCGCGTCTTGTTTTGCAGCTAGAGTACGGACGCCTAATCCACCGACTGAAACGTAACGGTCAGCGGAATGGGAAAAGAGGGCAAGCAAGCATGCGCATAAGTTTCCGTGAACGCAATGAGCGAAAAATAAAAATAATAATGATGATAATACTGTACTTCAAAGATTAAATTGTTGTTTCATCCTAATTCAAGTCTATTCAAGTCTTATTTTTATTTGCGATGTCTATTATGTTTTGTAATTTTCCACTTCCTCAAGGAAACTTAATGGATTAGCTGATGCCGTATGACATAAATTAGAACTTAAATTTAATGAAAGCTAATAAAAATAAAGAAAATCTCCCAGATTGTTTAGTCAATTAGGTTTTACCATCTCGTTATTGTAGGAAATCATCTTGTAAATCAACACAAAAAATATTTTTTTTGTCCAACAAACTACGTTTTGAAAATGACCCAGCAAAATTTACTCACAGCCAAAATTACATATTGCAATGTGTTTGACCGTTGAGCCTTGTAAGTCACGTTTTATTATGATGTGATCGTTTGTTGTTCTCTGAATCATTAAAAATACATCTTTTCCCCATTTTTCTCGCTTAGTCCATGGAAATTGGCAGCTATTCAGCTGTTTTTGTTGTTTGTTTAGTGTTTTTTTTATGGATTCCTGGCAGTATTTGTTCCATAGCCCTCTGCACATTATCGTTATCATATCGCCGTCAGCTTGGAACGCATTTTAACTCCCCGGATTATTTTCTCTTCTAGTTCCGACTTCGGCATGATGTTAGCTGCACTGTGATATCTCTAATAAAGTGTTTCTGTCGCACTGGTTTCTATACGGCTATTTATAATCCTAGAAAATTTAACACATGCACCCGCCACTTTCTCTTTGGCGAAGTAAAACAAACAAGAGTAGAACATATTAGAAATGGCGAAGTAAAACAAGTACGAAAACAGATTTCCGTGTGGTTTAACATTTTAAGTGTATAAACAATCAGCTAGTTGCTTGCTAAAGGCTGCAATTTATGAATCAGATCAAGTCATAGTTGATGTTGGTTTAAAAATAAGCTTTAATAATTTTCACAGATGTATCCACGTTTACCAGAACCATATTTTCTATTGCATTGGACATTATTGAAGTGCCCGTACTGATTTCCAACTTTGGAAGTGATCTCACCACAACTTTCTTTGATATTGTTGCGCGGAGGAGTAGGCTGACCGCTCTGCCAGCGGCTGTCATCTGCAGCCAAGGTGACACCAGGTGATCCTGCCTCGGTCCATTTCCACGTTCCACTTTCTTCACGGAGTCCAATGTACCAGTAATTGTAACTTCCGGTCTTCTTCACTTTTTCTGCGATTAAGCTCTTTACTTTGTTCCACTCGCCTGTCGTTTCCATGGTAACCAGGTGAGCTCCCATGTCACGACACGCGTCACGGGCGCCCTCCCATGTACTGTCAACGTCATGGAAAGTGTAGCAGTCGTTCACAACACTGGCGCTACTTGAACCTTCTGTAGCTAAAATATTCAATCACATAGTCAAATAAGGAATCAGAATAAAACTGTTTTCTAAATTTCGAACTCCATATATGAGTCGTTAGAGTAGGAACGCGCGACCGTGACATTCAGCCGCCTCCCAAATGTTTTTAAGCGTCAACCGCTGCAAAGTGTTTGCAGGTACTGAAGGTTCTCTTATAAGTTCTCAAACAGGTCTTATCCTGCATAGGACTCTACATTTTTCGGCTGCTACTAAATTCAAAGCACAACACACAAGCTTGTACGCTAACTGAAGATTCTGACCAAACCGTGAGAGGAACTCAGGTACATCAAAACAAGGTAGTCGGATGTAAAACCGGAACGTTCCCAGCAGACTAAGTAGTAAGTAGTAGTAGTAATTACAGCTGTAAAACTAGGTTAATAGGAATGTTTTAAGCAAGAGCTACCTTTGGATCTATTTAAAGGAAGATTTAGCCAAGGTCGTGAAGAGATGACGAACAAGTTTACAGCTAAAACCTACGTTTGTCTTCAGGTCAAAAAAAGGAATGAAGAACGGTCTACCTAGCACAAGGACTTTAAACCGCACGACAAAACTGCTAAATAGTTTGATCCATAACACATGAATTATCTTCAGATCGGTTCCACAAGGATTCTGTAGAAGATACTTCATTGTAACACAATTCCCGAAAACCATTTTGGAAAGTCCCAAAGCGAAACCGGTTTATAATTATTCATTATTCGTCAAAAAATGCAGTTCAAATTGGTAAAACTAGACTCTCTAAGAGCGTTTACTCGGGCTTCGTAACGTAAGATCAAGTTGTTCTATACAAGTAACCTGAACAAAATAGAAATAGATATATCTTATTAGACATTTTGGTGTGTAGTATCGCTGTATTTTTTTTACGAGTTGTGTGGTATTTTGACGAGCCCGTAGGGCGAGTCAAAATACAAACAACGAGTAAAAATATACAGCGATACTACACACCAAAACGTCTAATAAGAGATTTATTATCCAACGATTTCTTTCCCCAAAATTCTGACTTGCCAAGGTTTTGAACTTCACGCGGCCGGGAGGAATGAGACGAGTACAAATATCTGTTATTTGTACTCGTTTCGCGCGATATTTGTACTCTAGGAAGCAGAGTTGGATTATAAATATTTTAACACAATAGTTACGCTCAAATATGTACTTTTCAAGTTGCTTCGTCGAGTATCCTCTTTACCCAAATCTTCGAATTTCTGTTTGCGACGATTTTCAACATCTGAGGTTCATCTCAGCATCAGTAGCTTGTTTTTAAGTCAGCAGTCAGAGGTTTTTGTCAGTGTTTTCGTAATTTGAAGTCTTACATGGCTTATTTGTTATATCTCTGGAGAACACCAGCTGTCACACTCTCATCCCCAGTTTTCGCAGTCTACGCTAGGAACGCCTGGGACTATGACCCCTCCTTTTGGCCACCAAGAACGGCCTGCATTTTATGACTCGGGCCTTTCCTATGCGAAGCCCGAGTAATTAGCGCTGAGATTGCTGTTACTATTCTGTGACCAACAAGAGCGAGCAGAATAATTTTTTTGAATCGTAAACAATCAGAAAATATTGATAACTCTTTCAAGGACGGTCAGGCTAGAATTTGTGAGACATAGTAATTCGATATTTAAAGTCAAATTTTATACTTTAATTGAACTGGAATTCATGTAATGAATGACACTTCTCCATCTAACCCCTGGTTGAATTGACTGCAAAGTTTGATCTATGCCAGTAACTGAATCCTTATCAAACGAAATTCTTTCTAACAATCAAATCAATAGAGAACAATTCGAAAGTACCCACCTTTTGATTGATGCGAAATAAGAAAGAACATCACAATGATCTTGGAAACCACCACTGACCTCATCTTTAACCTGAAAAAGACAAAGATAAAACAGTTAGATAAATGATTTCTGTATTTTTTTGCTGACTTTCAGTTACGAAAGTCAGCTGACAAATTTAAAAGAAGATAGCATTCAAAAAATTAAAAAAAAAACGAATACTACTAAGTAAGATGATATATCTGTACCTTGCGTTGGAAGCGGATCAAAGTTTGTCTCTTGACTTTTTGACTGGAATTGTACCAAGCGAATCAGTAATCTAACCTTACTGAAGGTGCACAAGAATATAACTCTATCCTAGCTCTGCGACGAATTTTTTTTATAGGTGACATAATTGCTTACAGGTTTTGCACAGTTAATGCTTGGCTAGGTTCGCGTCTTTTCACGCTGCCTGCAGTAAGACAAACCACTTAGTGAAGAGAGCAGAGTGAGGAGAGCAGCATGTTAGGGAAAGGTCGTTTATTTATTAACCAACTTCAAGTAAAAACACTTTAATTCAAATTGATCTCAATTGAATAATAACAAAATAGTAGAAAAAATATTCTTACTGTTTCAAACGGTTCAGTTTAAAAGCTTATTTGTGTCAAAAATAATAATTGGTGTTCTATTCGAGTGTTTCCGTATCGTAGCTCATATAAATCATGAGTAAGCGTGATATAAGCAGGTACTTTGCCCTTTTGGCAGGTCAAAAAAACTTCGCCTTTTGTAAACGGAAGAATGGACACCAGACTAAGCAAGTTGTCGATTAGGAATTTCTAAGAACTGAACTGAAATGAAAAGGACTGTCAAGAACATAAGCTTTGATCTACAAAATGTTTTAAACCAACACACTGAAAATCATTCGTACTAGGTTATTCAAATAAATCTCTTATTGTGTCTGGTGTGTCCTTAATTACGAGATATCTTTACCATTTTAATACCTCTGTTTACTTTCTGTTTGCTTCTCTTTTTCTCAGTTTAAAAATACTTCGCCGCTTAATCTTATTTTTAGCTCTTTTCTTGGTGTTTGGAAAAGTCATGAAACATTTTTGATTCTTATTCCATGGAAATCTAATGTCCGGTAAGCAATTTTTTCGCAAGAAACTCCTGCCAGAAATTAAACGACCTACGTTTAGAGTTTATATCGTCAACGAAAGGACAAGAAACATACGACAGAGCACCGGAATGCAGGTCCTTTAAAATATTTCTGCTTGCATCGTTTTGAAGGTTGAAGTTTGACCCTTAACTACTTCTTTTTTGACATATCATTAAACATTAAGAGTCTGAATGGTTTAATGTTTCGCAGTCACCTTATAATTGGTATTTTCTATGAACTGGCGTTAGCCTGTAGTAGCTGAGGAACACTTCACTAACGAAGAAACACACAAAACAAATATTGAGTTATCATTTTTCCAGAGTAAGGTATGTTCGAATTTTATTCTTTCACATTTTGATTTCGTCTTGTTAAGTTATTTCGTTTTCAGTATATCAATCAACTTTCCATCAAATAAGATAAAAGTGATATTTGTCCGTTGGAAATGACTATATTTTATCTACTAAAGGCACAAAATCAGGTAGAAGGTCAATTACGGGCCAGGCCATATATCGACAGACTGAACTTTTTAATCGGCTACAAGTATTGATTACCGGTGAGAATCATAAACGACACGATTATTTAAAAGGACGGTAAACATTCCAGAAACTAAAAAAATTGGACAGCACCCAGTTTGACATAAAATAAGTAAAGGGTTTCAGTCACAATGTTTGAAAATCATCTAACAGATATCAAAAGACTCGATGTACCACAATTGAAAGAACAAATTTCCTTGATGAGATCTACCGTCGGCGTTCTCAACCACGATCATGATCACGACTTCGGCCGTGTTTGATCTCCAAACTGAAAAGTCACCAAAAAGCAATTCAGTGCGAGCGCAACACTGGTATTTACAAACGGGCGCTGGCTGCAAGTCGCGAAATACAAAAATATCGTTTCCAAGATACATTCTTTTTAAGATTTAAGGTTACAAGTGAATCATCTTTGACGAATATGTCACGCAGCAACTTAACAAATCCGGACCTGTTACCTAGATTTTCCCATGCGTTTTCAAACTCTTCTTGGTTTAGTTTCTCAACTTACAATAAGTGTCAAATGTCTCGCACGCTCATTGGCTCGCCTTTGTCATGAATGATGACGCCATCACGCGCCCTATTTGACAAATGTCGTTATCCTTTTTCGTTCAAGGATGTCAACAGTTAGAGAACAGATACAGTGTAAAAATGGATCTAGGTTTCTTGCTCTGTTTTCCTATTTCCTTAATAGATCATTTTAGACTACCTGCTTTGTGATCGAAATGTCATAACCTTTTTTTAAAAAAAATAGCGTATATACATGTAAAAACATGCCATAATATGTCATATTCAAACAATTCATGCTAACAAAGCGATATTTTACTGCTGTTCAAGTTGTGTTCTTTGTCTCTTGTGAAACTGACAATATTTTGATTTAACGAGTTGTACCGTGACGTCATAAACCACCTGTCATGTTTCTTTTACACAGGACAGAGATGAGGATTGTCTTCGCCGTTTTTGTGGGTTGGGCAACGTTTTTAATAGGTTTGTCTGTTAGTAACCTACCTGCTTTCAGAATTTTACAAAAAAAAACAACAGCACCAATAATAACTCAAATAAGATAACTCAGATTACAACACAAAATCCGAAGTGTTTTCTAACTAATTTGAAATTTGTGTTTTCAATTTGACGCATTTCTTATTCGTTATATTTTTATGTAAGTCAATTAATTTATTTTCTAATCTATTTGTTTACTCCATTAAACAATTGTTACAGATATTGTGTAGTCTTAATTTATCACGTATTCAAGGATAAGAGCATTGGATAATAGCGTTAATAGCGTAAAATTTTCAATATAAAATCGTCTCTTTTACAAGGTCGAGCCTCATCTACCAGATATAATCGACTAAAGGAAACAAGTCTGGGAGAGGGTAAGTTGTGATTTTTTGTAAACGCCAGCTGATATTTTGTTTTCATGAGTTGATTGATGACGAAATGCCTTGTCAAAATGTTACCCTCATGGGCTGCCAGCCCCAAAGGTGGGGCCTTAATTTTACAGCATGACTGAATTAATTACATCGTGAAAAAAAAAAATGATTTCATTGCAAAAACCGAAAATCTATTTATGTAGTCAGTTTTAACTCATAAATTGCTATATTAGATAACTAAGAAACATGATTTTTTTTGTTGCTAGCAGAGAACCTTTCACGACGTGAGAAACAAGAACATTGATTTTGGGGTTTTTTGCTGACATCAATAAAAACAGCTGCGGTCTAAAGAGAGCCAGGCTCTATAAAGATTTTCTCAAAATGTTGAAAGTTTCTCAACAATGTATTTTTCAGAAGTTAAAGGAGAGAAAAGGGTGTGTCCAGGTATACCTGACAATGCAAGGACAAATCTGCTGGAAAAATTGATAAAAGCTGTGACAGGCAGACCGAGCGTTTGTAATCTTTACAATTACGGCTGTTGGTGCGGTCGACGTGGACACGGAAAATACGTGGACAACTTTGATTAGTAAGTATGACCTTGCTTTATACCATGGAAGTCAAATAGCAACGATGCTATGGGAGTGAAAATTACCTTCTTTCATGGAGCTTATGATTTTATGGTAATAGCAAGCAAAATGTTTAGTGTAAACGTAGAAGAATCCGGCGCGGTTAGCATTTGATACACGAAAAGAAAGGAGAACTGTCGTTAAGTAAACCAAATTATTTTAACCACTCTGCCAGAGTCAGAGTCACTGTCAGTTTTTCTTTCATGAATAAATGCTAACGTCATAAATTATGGAAAAACCCAACATTTTCCTTCCAGTTAGTATTTTACGCATTTAAAATTTCCCCTTTTATTTATTTTAATATGCTCATTTCATCTTTGTCTTATTTTACAGGGCCCACATTGATATCAGTTTTATAACTGAAGTGGTTTCCCTGTATAAATATTTTATATTAGTATCATTATTATTAGACACAGACACAAATTACTTAAGCCTCTGGACACCATCAAATTGTCAAGAATTTGAAACGTTTGCCAAATATAAAATCCGCGTCATCTTCACGATTTTTGTTTTCGTTTTATTCACTCTCTTATCATATTAATATGTCTTTTCCTTCTCTTCCTCTCTTTCCTTTCCTTTTAAGTGTAAATAAATTGAACTTCTATCAATCAACAACTTTATTAATGTGTCGTCACTAGAAACTGGTGTCCCTACACGGAGCCCATTGATTGGCGACACGTAATACGTAAAATTCAAACACATACAAATATAACTATGACTTGACCTTTAACTGTTCTGTGCCCCTCTTTTACCTTTTATCTTTTGCATTTTCCCGTTGTTTGTTTACTTTTCTATTTTCTTTAGCTGCTGCAAAGTTCATGACTTTTGTATGGAAGACCTCAATAATGACGAGAACAAGTGTAATGTTGGCGACAGAAAAAGGGCACAGTTTTTGATGAAAGATTTCAAATACAACAAAGCTACCAACAAATGTTGTAAGTATGTTTAGCGCTTAACCACTTAAAGGGCCCTAGTCAGCCACACCTTTGTTTCTGTTTACATACGAGAGTTTGGCTAGTGAACTTCAATCAGAGCTTGTTAAAACGAAGAGAATAATAAATTACTATGAAACTACTAAAGATAATTACATACTTTCAGGAACACAACTTACAGTAAAGCAATACGATTTCGCTTCACCGTGCAATATCAATAAATTCGATGGCATCGAAAATGGTGGAGACTGACTAGGGTCCTTTAAGGTCATATCATTTCGGTTTGTTTACTATATAAGGCTACCTACATGTAAAAAATGAGCCAGATGAGTGTAAGAGAATGAGTGACAGATTCTATTTGTTCTTTTAATTCATTTACTTTATTTTGCTCATTTTTCTTTGATTACAAGATGTTAGGCGAAACTGGATGAGAACCCTTTGTGCAAGGAAACCAAAATTCCTCAGCAAGAAAATAAATGTATATAAATATCTCAGCAGGAAATAAAAACGCAAAGATAAAAAACTACTCAAAGCCAACCTAGCAATAGGCTGGGTTGCATTGCCTGAAGACAGAATTGTCCCATTTTATTCCTTGAATAGAGTGTATGATAAAATACTCCATGACTAACATCATTAATGATCTTAACTCCTGCTTAATAGTTAACACTATTGGTAAGATGCACCTTATTTTCCTTATTACTGTAGCTCCACTGAGTGAATTCCGCGAAGGAAGTGATGAGGAGAGGCGGTGTAGGCATGGTTTATGTCTCTGCGACATGGAAATGGTTCGTTGTATGGGACATAACAAAAATGAGATTGACACCACCAAGATCTTACATCAGCAATGTAAAATCACAGGTACATGTAAGATATAGTTCTTCTTCACCATCCAGATATGGTTAAACAATTGAATCTTGAATCAGTGGATATTATATTAGCTATGGAAAGATAAACATAACTGGTTTGAATGGTCGTATGCTACCTGTTACCCGTTCACTTCGTGCCAAGTGGCACGTGACAAGGCCATGTCTTCACGTGCCCTGTCTCTGGCTGCGGCTCACACCTCATTCCATGTTCTCCATCCAGCAACCGGCTGTCTTTCTCTCTCCAGTCTTTCTCTCTCCAGTCTTTCTCTCTCCAGTCTTTCTCTCTCCTGTCTTTCTCTCTCCTGTCTTTCTCTCTTCAGGGGCCCACGTCATGCCTATCAGACAGTCATTGTTGTTATCCTTCCTAAAAATGTAATCGATGTTGAGTGGCCGTATAAACGATTTAAATTATAAAGGATTATGCAAGTTGAATTTCTGAATGTGGCCGTTTGCCGCATTAAAACGTGAACGCCTTATTGACGCATGAAGTTGATCAACAGTCCGAAAAGTGGAACTGAATAACATTTTAGGAATACTTTGTGAAACATTACTAGATCTGCTCATAATGTCTAATTACAGACAGTCCTGTTTGCAACACCAAGGCGGATGTGATTGTTCTGATCCAAGACAGTCAAGGTACTTCTTCAGCGACAGTTGGAAACATAAAAACCGTGGTGCGAGCAATGCTGAGACGACTAAGCAGTGAATCAACTGACTTCAACTTTGCTCTGGCAAAGTACGCTACGTCGCGGCGAATGAGTTGTTTCGGAAGCGCAGATGAAACAATTAGTTACATTGACAACGAATACCAACACGGAGGAAGCGGTCTTAACCTGTTACAGCTTGCCCTAAGTAAAATGGTCTTGAAACAGTTTGATAAACGTCGTGGCGACCGAAAAACAAACACGGCAAAGGTGAGATTTACTTTTCGCCATTTTCCGTTTTGGTCCAAGCTGTATGATCAGCAAATTATCTGGTATTCAACAAGAAGTTATCTATTGTCTCGGGGTTTTTGTGTCTCAAAGTTATATTGTTGGCAAACAGAAACTTACTGAAAGGTCTCAGGTCTCAAATTACAGCTAAACATCTCCACAACGACACCTTAGAGACAGAGGAGAGTAGCCATTCTAGAGGCGTGGTCGTTATAGGGACCGGTCGCCGACACAGAAAAGGTGGCCATTGCAGAGAGTTGACTATTATAGATAGCTGGGAGGTTCGACTGTGTACACATTGTCAATTTTGGTTTAGTTTTTCTTACTCAAAAATCGTTTCCAATTTTAAAGATTTTAGTCATATTCTCAGACGGGAACACGGTGGATGAGAATGGAGACATTATGGACACCTTCATGCTTGAGAAAACAGCCAAGTTATTGAGAGTCAACAACAACATCAAAATAGCTGGTGTCCTTATTCCCAACACTGACAAAGCACCTCGAATACAAGAGCTAAAAGGCATCGTCACTGAACCAGATGACGCCATCAACGCGGATTTTTCTGCTAAGCTAGTCAAGATCGCAGATCTCCTAGCAATGAAAGTAAAGGAATCGATGTGCCCTTATGGTAAGAATCTATCTTTTAAAAGGTGGTTCAAAAATGTTTCCAGCAGTTAGATTTTGTTGGGTCATTTTAACCACTCTTTATAACTTGCTGCTACAATCATGGTATCGAAAAACTGCCCAATCATTGGTGAACACGTTGTCATCATTTTCGTGATACAATAGGTTACCATAGCATATGATCTGCTAAAAAGAACCTCATTACAGTTTTAGGGGCTTATAATTCAATGAAATTTGGTGAAATTGTTTTCTATTATGAAATTTTGATAAGCATGATAAGAAGCAACTTTTGGCAAAGTTTAAAACAATTATTTACGTAGGATTCAGACCCAACTTAAAGTTTTGAAATTTGACAAGGCTATACGACAATAAATTTTCCTTAGCAACGGCTCAAAACGATCACCTACTGGGCCTTTAAGAGACTCTTAGTGATTGTCCACAAGATCTGCAAATACAAAACAGAGATAATGTTGTCTAATTACAGGCGTCTATTCTTGCATGGACAAGGCGGATGTGGTCATCCTGATTCAAAACAGTCAAGGTATTTCTTCGACGACAGTTGAAAACATAAAAACTGTGGTGAAAAGAATGCTGAGTAAGCTAACCAGTGTGTCAACTGACACCAAAGTTGCTCTGGCAACGTACGCGACGTCGCGGCGAATAAGTTGTTTTGGAACCACCGCACAAACAATCAGTTATATGGACAACGAGTATCAACACGCAGGAAGCGGCCTTAACCTGTTAAATCTTGCCCTGAGTAAAATGGTCTTGAAACAGTTTGACAAGCGTCCTGACGACAGAAAAACAAGGGACACGTCAAAGGTGAGTTTTAGTTTGGACTATTTTCCGTTTGGGTGCAAACTTTCCAAATTCAAGTTATCTCTGACTTTAATCAAGAAAATGCATATGGAAGATTTGGGAAAAAAAAGTTATAAACACCAGGCCTCAGTTATATTAAAGAGAAAACAGAAACACACTGCAAGATTGAAAGCTGAAAGTCTGTTGTTCACAATGTCAATATTATTTTTCATCCTTATTCAACAAATCGTCTGCAATATAGATTCTAGTCATATTCTCAGACGGGAACGCGCAGAATGAGAATGGTGGCATTATGGACACCTCCACACTCGAGCAAACAGCAAGCTCGTTGAAATACAACAACATCGACATATTTGGTGTCCTTATTCCCAACACTGAGAAAACATCGCGAATACAAGAGCTGAAAAGTATCGTCTCTGTGCCAGATGACGTCATAGACGCCGGTTTTAACAGCATCGCAGATCTCCTAGCATTTCGCATGAAACGATTGGTCGGTTGCCTTGGTAAGAATTTCACAAGGAACTTTACCTTTCTATACCCTCCATACAGTGAAACTATAATAGCTTTCATGAGTAAACTCTTTTCTATATGGGCCGTGAGATTGGGGGGAAAGGGTGACAAAATAGGAATAATCCTTGGGACGTTCGGTGGGTTGTGCCGCCCAGTTTCCCAAATCCCGACCCAATTTCAGGGCAAAATATTCGCAGATTCCTTGGCAGTATCTTAAAAATTAAAAATACTCTGCAGCGGCATGTTTTGGTTGAAAAACAAGTGTTGGGGTAAATACAGCCTCGTAGTTTTTTCTATTTTCCTTAGCGGGTCATCAGCCATTTTCATTCGGTGTAAAGCTATACCCAAAAACAAAGCACTAAATGTACCTTTATACAAACAGTACCGACGGTACATATCATGCGAGATTACACGATGATTATACGATGATTACACGATGATTTACGATGATTATACAATTATTTACGATGATTATACCATGATTAAACGATGATTATACGATGATTTACGATGATTATACGATCATTATACAATTATTTACGATGATTACACGATGATTACACGATGATTATACGATGATTATACCAGATTTCTCGGCCGCCTGCATGTTCCCTTCCCGTTCCCCTCCTAAGTCCTAGTTGCAGATTGTCTTTACCCATGCATATATCATGTGATCACCTTTTCCAGAAACCGGTTATTTTCAAAACTGAATAAAAAGTAATCTCGTAGCATTTTATTTTTTGACCAAAACAATTTAGAATAATTAATAACAGGGTCAATCGAGTTCCTTCCACTCAAATTATGCCAAGATAAAAGAGATGTATGTGGACCCTAGCATGTTTCATTGCGCGCTAAGTTCACAGATATTTTGTTTATCTCAATAGTTAAGTACACAATCAAAGTTTACACTCGGGACTCACATGCGAGGAGTGACTACAGATTGACTGTTAGGATTGAAGGACAAGGGGAACAAAAAACTGCGGATCAAATCTTGTTCGAGACAACACAGGCCATGGAAAAGTAGGATACGTTCTTTTTTTGTTCCTTCGTGTTCAGGGTCCGTGCAGACACTGATGTAAAAGTGAAGAGGATGTGGTTAAAACTCGTGGCCTTGAGTCACTTATTTAAAGAAACTAGTGCTAAAATTATTCTAGCAGCTTTAAGAGCATAAAGTTGCAAAAATGCTGGTTAGGAACAACTTGCTAGAAAGTAAGGATGGGTACGTAATACTACAACTGTAATCCTCACCAATGCTTCCCTCTCAGTAGAGGATTAATTGTTCCAAGTAGTAGCAGACAAACCGGGAGGGGTACTCCGCGAACTCAGACGGGGTGTGCGGTGTTTTGATTTTCTATTTCCTATTTCAGACCTGACCTTAAAATGGATACCCTATTTCAGTTCTTTATGATCTGGACCCGTTCAACAATGAATCCTTGCAACTGAGATGTATGAAAGTTAACCCAAACATACCCATAGAGTAATTGTGAACTGTACATTTTATAATAATGATGACTTATTTGAGTTTAGATTTATCGTCTATCGTTTTATTCTTTTAAGCAACCTACACGTGATTGTATCAGAGTTCTATGATCTTGATGTGGGCACTGTGAAAAAGATTAATATACAACCGAAAAGGCTATCTTTTGCTCCATCTGCAAGACCTGGGTGGAAGCTTAAGGAGGTAACATTATATTATTTCCTGGAAAAGCTTAAACGTAATTTAGCACAGGTATTGTTTTATTCAGTATTATTATTTAGTTTCATTGCATACACATATAGTACTTGCAATATATTGAGTACAGTACACTTCTTCATAACTAAGTATTGTACGTTTCCATGCATTCACGTATGTTATTATGTACGCCACATAAATAACCTAAAATACGTTTCGAGATATATGGGTTATTGACCAAGTGCGAGGTCAAAATGGCTGGATATTGGCCAAGTTCGTTTTTTGCGTGTTTATGGGCCGAGACGGAGTCGAGGTCCACAAACACGCAAAAAAAGACCGAGGCAGCTGACTTGTTTCTGAAATCCGAATGTAAGTGTGTTAGGATATTTGTTTTGTTTGTGTATCAGGTGAAGGTTACAAAGGGAAAACAAACGTTAACGGCACCATTCGACCAAGCTATTCGAAAATTTTCGTTAGACGGCGAGTGGCCATGGTATTCTGGTAAGTCATAATGCAAAACTCTTGAATTGTAAAAAGCTAGAATTTTCTTTAGAATTGTAATGACCATGTCTACTCTTTAAAACTCGAACGTCGATAGTTTTAACTTTTTTTTAAGCTAGTAGTAGAAGTGCTAAACCGGCAACACCCGGACTCAAGACAGAAGAGTTTTTCATAATCAGCAGATAACGCAAAAAAAGCACGAAAGGATGCACTGGGACAGAGAGATAGTTATTAATCTTACAGATTTGCACTCTGAGAATCGAATAAAAGCTTGACCTTGCTAAGGTTAAAACTATCCATCGCACGGAAAGGCCAGTAACAAGCTGGAAAAACGCACATATAAGAACGCGGAAGAAAGAGAGGAAAGTAGCTTCCTCAGACTACTCAAAACTTGGTCATTTCACGTTCTTGTTCTGCAGAAGACGGCAAATAAATGTACAAAAAACTTATAACGCACGTGAGCAGTTATTGTTTTTTCTTAATCAAGCGCCCTTTTAATAAAATGATATCATTGGAGGAGTTCATGTACAGGACAATCATTCTCCCTTGACCGGACTGGGTGTGTGTACCGAGAAAATTTGAGTGACTCATGAGATATTCCATGGTATTCCACTCGAAAGGATTGCATTACTAATGATTTCTTCATTTTGTTTTGCAGCTAGAGCATGGCTTCGACCTTACCGTAAGTAGAATGAAAATGAAGCAGCAATATGTAAATAATTGTGATGCAAGAAATCAATGGAAAAGTAAAAGAAGTAATGATGGTGCTAAGGAAATGGAATTATTGACCAACTGAGTTCAAAACATCTATCTAATGATTTTTGCAGTGTTCAAATACCTTAAAGGAATTTGGTCTCTAAACAGAAGCTGTAGAACATATCAATTATGACCTTGAACCACAGTTTTGAAGATTAATTTAATAAGCGCAAGTACTCCAAGCAAGGTCACATAACCAAGAAAAAACGACTTTGCAAATTGCCCAATGGTGTTTGAGAGTTAAAACAGCAAAACTGACATACGTATTGTCTTTAGCGTATAGCCGGCTTGATTCGATGGATGATTTGTCGGAAATCTACGGTTAACATCCATGGTTTTCATTTGTTGAATGCGCACGAGATTTTGACCTTGGCAAGAAATGCTCCTCTGAAAACTTTCAGACGTAAACAGCACAAAACACCTGTATCTCAAATTAGGAAATAGATGACACAAATATGAGAGGTGTATGTGGTCCTATGTTGTTTTGTTTCACATTCCTTTCACAATAATTTGTTATTTCAACAGTTACCTACTCCGTCAAAATTTACACACCAAACACCAACGTTAAGGATGTGTACAAGCTGGAGGTTAAGATTAATGGAGAGGGTTACATGGAAACTAAAAGAAAAACCGTGCTCGATCCAGCAACCACACCAAAAACGGAAGTGCAAGGGTATGTAATATATCAAACATCAGACATTGTGTTTGATCACGCTTCCCAACACCGAGAAGGAAGTTAAAAATATGGCCCCTTTGGTACATTTCAAAGCTATTTCAAGGTGTTTGGAAATGTGGACAATATTACGATACAAATTAGCGAATAACAGCCAAGTGTGTTGAAATGTAAACTGAGTTTGAAACTGGAAACAAAAAACGCTACCTCTTAGGTTTGATACCTCTTAGGGTTGTGATAGCCAGCCGCGCCCAAAAAATGCGATCAGGGTTCCTTTGATGGTTTCGTTTTAAATTTTGCGTCGAATAAAATAATGCCGGAGTGGGGTAACCCAGCATGAACTAGCATCCAATCTAGTCGGAGGGGAGCTTCCTGTTATGGTAACCGAAGATAATTATGCAACTACCTTACCTACCCTGTCCAGAAAAGCAAGTGTACACACGCTGCTATATCCCGTTATGTCTGGTAGTCTTTTTCCACCGCTTTTCTCTCGGTAAAGGACTAATTGTTTCAGATTATTATATTTGGCTTTCATTCCACTTTCATATTTTTACAACAGTTTGTGAACGTTTACCGTCTTTACCGATTGTTATTTTCTTTAGAAAGCAACTTGTCATCAAAGCCAGTTTCATGGATGTTAATGTGGGTGCTATGACTGGCGTTTGGATTCGACCACAGCCAAGAGTTGATTGGACTATTAACAAGGTACTATGACCTTATTTCCGGTTATTTCGTTTTAGTTAAGTATAATGTAGAAAATATAGACACTGGTATCTGTAGTAGCTCTAGCAGAAACAGCCTATCAGGCTATCAGTTTCGCGAAATATATGAAGTTGTTGTTTCTGTACAAAAGTACTAACTGTCATTAAACTGACTTCTACACCGTGCTATATCTCGCAAACGCCGTTTGTAATAAAAGTGACTATAAAATATAATTTTTGTTTGTATAACAGATAGTGGTTGCTAATGGGGAGGAAACGGTAACTGCAAACTTTGATAAAGTGATTGGCGCATGGAATCAAAACTCGTATACTAAAGGTAAATACTCGTGTAACAATTAAAACCTTGCTACAAGTAGAATATAGAAATTCTAGTGGCCATGTGTCCACTTTAAAACTCGTGCTTCAGAAAAAGTTTCACCTCTAGCGGGAACAAGTGCGTTTACGTTACGAATCTAGTCAATGTGAGCCACTTGCTTCCCAACTGGCCGTGTGAATTAAAATGGAAAAAAAAGAAAACTAAACTGACATTTTATGAATGACAGAACTTCAAAGATGGAATTGTTGTTTTCCCTTGATTCAAGTTTTATTATTACTTTTGATTTCCAAGTCAGTCTGATGGCTAAACATACGTCATGTAACATAAAACAATGAATAAGTTAGTCTTGGACTAATGATAGTTTCAGTAATCGAGGGCGATTATGTAATGCTTTAAGTGATTAGATCCCCCCACAATGCAAACAGCAATTAAAACTTTCAGTTAAATAAAATTATTTCGCTTTTTGTTTTGCAGCTTTTTCACGGAATGGGGCATAACGGTCAGTGGAAAGGAAATGAAGACAAAAAAAGCGAGTGCATAAATTGTCATGAAAGGAAAGAGTGAAAAATAAAGAGTTAATGAAAATTTTTTGAAAATTGAAACGCTTTCTTCGACTTAATGCAAGTCTTAAATTTCTCGGATGCCCGAACTGTTAGGTCTGGCTCACAGTAGTGACATTTAGCTCTAATTAACCGAGAAGGAGTTCTTATGGAGGAATCTTGACCAAGGTCGTTAGTACAAACCGAACTCAGTGAGGTTTGTACTCACGACCGAGGTCAAGATTCTCCCATACAGACCGACTAAGCTCGGTTAATAAGATGTTTATTCAGTATAGGGCAAACAAGAAAAATTTCATTTCGTTTAATGTAACTGGTTTGTACTAGCTGACATTTTGCTTGCGAGCGGCGAAGTGCTTAACTTAAAATCTGCCAAAGTTTGCTCGTCCTCTTAACTTCTTTTTTGTCAACAGGTTTTTGGTACTTCCATAAATACATATTTTTAGTAGATAATAGTCAATATTCCTTGTGAGACACAAGGACTGGAAAACCACCGGGAAAACGACATACCGGTAATAGAGAGCTTACGCCAACCACGATGACGACGGCAACGAGAACGTCACCAAAAAAAATAGCTGTGCACGTGCATTATAAATCTTTGTACATTTCTTTGCCGTCCTCTGTAAAACAACAACGTGAAATGACCAAGTTCTCCGGAACGTGGACGAAGACGGCTAATTTTTCGTATTTCCATTTGGAATTGAACGCCGTCGTCGCATATTTAGCTTAAGCACGATTTTAGAGCGATTGGCGTACCGAACAGACCTAGACAATCGCGGCTTTCGCTTGTAAAATATAAATATTTTAGTAAAATATTTTACTAGGTGTCGGTCCTCGGCGTCGTCGTTGCTTAAGCTCCCCAACGACGTAACAGCGCAACCCTTATGTCGGTAATGTGAACATCGACATAAAGATATAAGGAAAAATATCAGTTTTTCCATATGTCGTAATGTTACAACAAATGAAAAAAAAATAGTACAGAAAGAAGATAGGTGGAAGATAGGTTGAAGATTATTATTATCATTATCATTATCATTATTGTTGTTGTTGTTATTGTTATTGTTGGTCTCGTTCTTTTTTTATTTTTGCAAACTTTATATGGACGAAAACTGCAGCTCGGCAAAACGTATGGATTGCACGGGGAAGGGAGAGTTAAGGGACTGGATTTGTCGACTGTAGATGCCTTCACGTCAGATGTGACCTTTTTCCGCCCTGAGGCGACCTCTCATGAAAAAAAAATCCCTCTGCTCAGCGGTCTTTCTAAAAAAGGGAAGCTTTGCTTTCATGTATGTCCACACAAAATGTACAAAGTGAAGAAGTAAGGCTACCACCAGACAGGTAAACTTAAATGCGATGTTTTCGAGGTGTCCAGGAAAAAGACAGTAGTACAAAGGGTAAAAGACAAAAGGAATTCTGCTGGTCCACCAAAGTCTACCGGTTTTCACACATTTGGAAGAGGAGGAATTTTACGGCAGATGTTATTGACCTATTTTTGAGAGACCATGGAGCAGGTGAATCTTTCTTGACATGTCCTTTATTAGCCTGTGTCGCAGTCAGTCTAAACTGCCGTTATATGACTATACCGGGGATTTTGTCCGGCTGCAACGCAGACTGGTCCTTTATGTTCTTAGTAAGAAGTGGTACTATGCCATATACATGTACCATATATAGGTTTTGGTTAAAGTGCCTATGAAATGAAAAATAATTGCTGCTTATTTTAAAGGCTTTTAAAAATAAAGAAGAATGGCATTTTTATTTTTGGAATATCTTTTTTCATTTTAGAGATTTTTGTATTATGTAAATTAAGAAAGTGATGACATCATGAAGTTTGCAACTAAAATAGTAAAATACTGAATAAAGAATATCTCTGGAAATGTTGAAGCAGTGTTCTTCAAACTTGGCACTAGATATGTACATCACAAAAGAAACAAAATGACAACTGTTGTGCTGTTGCCATGACAACAGTTTTGATGCTGGTCCTGTCTTAATTAAAACTGAAATTCCCAGTTTTTATCTAAATGAAGACTGCGGACTGAGGACCATGGGTAAAATGCAGACTATAGACTTTTTAACTGAATTATGTTAGCATTTTCATCATTTGAAAGCTGGCTGTATACATGGGAGGCTAACTGGATTGTTACTTAGACTAACCTGAGTGATATTCAGGCTAACTGAAGTGATATTCAGGTTAACCAGAGTGCAGACATTCACTAATTTGTTACCATTTCCATTATTTGAAAGCTAACCGGATTGTTATATTACAATATATAATTAAAACATCTGTAGTCTGTCATCTGCATTTTACCCCAGGTCTGCAGTCCACAATCTGCATTTTACACAGAGTGGGTTGTTTAGTTTCTTTAAAGGAAACATTCCACAGAGCAAGTAGGCCTACAATAGTATATATAGCCAAGCTCAGTTGGCATTTACTTCTCAGGAAGATCTAAGAAAAGGGCTTCCAGTGCCCTATGGTATAAGAAGATTTCAATAAAAAAATATCATAGTAGGAGGCCATGTATAGGAGAATCATTCCCCTTTGCCCAGACTGGGAGTGTATACCGAGAAAATTGAAATAACTCATGAGATATTCAATGGTATTCCACTCAAAAGAAATGTATTACTAATGGTGATGACTTTTTGTTTTGCAGCTGGAGCATGGCTTTGACTTACCGTAAGTAGAATGAGAATTAAGCAGCATTATGTAAATAATTCTTAACTTTCTAATAGGTAATGAAATCATTTTAAGCATGATTTTATTTTAAGTATTGAATTATTTATTTCAAGTATGCAGTGGGAGACATGGTTAGTGTGCTTGACGCCTGAGTGTGCGGTCCGGGATCATGTCCTGGCCAGGAATATTGTGTTGTGTTCTTGGGCAAGACACTTTATTCTCACAGTGCCTCTCTCTACCCAGGCGTATAAATGGGTACCGGCATATTTAATGATGGGGAGTAACCCAGCATCCCATTAAGGGGGGAGTAGCTACTGAAACCTGAGGATAAGCTCCAGCCTAATGAGCCACTTGGCTTGTATGCAGATGTAAATGATTGCCATGAAGGAAATCAGTGATAGTACCCAGAAAATGGAATTATTGATCAACTGAGCTCAAAACATCTGTGTATTGCTTTTTACTGTATTCAACTACCTTAAAGCAATTTGATGGCTAAACACATGTTGTACAACATAACAATATTTTCAGCTTGAGCACTTCAAGCAAGGTCACACAACCAAGCAAAAAAGACTTTGAACATTGATTTATAGTGTTTGAGTATTAAAAGATCAAAAATGATTACAAATGTATTGCCTCTAGTGTACAGCTTGATAAAATCGATGATTTGTCAAAAATCTGCGACGAACATTGGCGGTTTTCATTTGTTGAATGTGCACAGGACTTTGACTTGGGCAAGAAATGCTCCTCTATTTGGGGCTATGTTGTTTTATTTCATACCCTTCCATAATTATTTGGTTATTTCAACAGTTACCTACTTCGTCAAAATTTACAAGCTAAACACCAACGTTTATAATGTGTACAAGCTGGAAGTTTAGATTAATGGAGAGGGTTACATGGAACTAAAAGAAAAACCGTTCTCGATACAGCAACCACACCAGAAACAGAAGTGCAAGGGTATGTAATAAATTATATCAAACACTAGAGATTGTGCTTCATCACATTTCAAAACACCGAGACGGAAGTTGAAAATATGGTGTACAGGGGAGTATTTTTGGTACATTTCAAGGTGTTTGGAAATGTGGTAAAACACTGTCTCAATTTTGTGGTATATTCACTAAATCGAAAATAAAGTGAGGGGAGAACGGAGAAACGAAACGAAAAATTCGCTCAGATGTCCATACACCACCAGAGTTATGTTTTCTTTGTTATCATATATACTACATTCAGGCAAGCCGGTGGGTGGGTGGGGGCCGGTGTGGGGCGGGACAATAGGAAGTTCTAGCAAATCACGACGGCGACGGCAACGAGAACGTCAGCAAACAAAAGGTTTAACGAGCAGAACAATGGTTCTGCACGTGAGTTTTGATTCTTTGTACATTTCTTTGCCGTCCCGCTGCCAAACAACAACGTGAAATGACCAAGTTTTACGTATTTTGGAGTACGAGAACCGCAATGGCTAATTTCAAAGATATACATTTTGGTACTAGGAAGGGAATTTGGATTGAACCACAGATTGGACTCTCAAAAAGGTACTGTGATATCATTTTCGGTAAAAGGGTTTTTTCTAGTGACGTAGCTACTGTTAGCTGTGGCAGCAGCAGTAGAAACAGTAACATATCTGCACGAAGTATCCTTTTACACCGTTAGACATATCCCAAACGCTAAGATATTTGCTTTGTTTGTATATCAGATAAATGTTTCGAATGGAGAGGAAAAGGTAACTGCAAACTTCGAGCAATTGTTTCGCGCATGGACAATCAACTCGTATAGCAAAAATACGCACTGATGCAAAATTAAAACCTTGCTACAAGTGGAAAATATATTATTTCCAATGGCCATGTGACCACTTTAAAACTCGTACTTCAGAAGGTTTAACTCTCGCCCAGACGAACTGGTTAAAACATCAATTACAGCTAAAAACTGGTGACTTGGAAGTAATCTTTAAATGTGGACTTAAGCCTCTAAGGTAACATGTTTCACTTGCTTGCCAACTAGCCGCATGAATTAAAATAGAAAAAGGAAAAAAAACGTTTAATGACAGTACTTCGAAGATGAAATTGTTGTTCTCGATTGATTCAAGTCCTCTTATTCCTTTTGATGTCCTCTTTGCATTGGTTTCGAAAACTTAATTAGCTGAAGTCAGTTTGATGGCTAAATATAAGTCATTGCTTCAAATGAATACATTTCGCTACAAGGCAAACAGCTACTAATTTCCAGTTAAATAAAATTATTTCGCGCTTTTTGTTTTGCAGCTTTTTCACGGAATGGGGCATGCGGTCAGTGGAATGGAAATGAAGCGCAAAATGCACGTAATAAAGTAAAGAGAGAAAAAATAAAGAATTATTGAAAGTACTTCGAAGACTGAAGTTTAAAAATTTAAGGTGGCTCTGAACCCATGTAGAGAATTTAAGTTGCATCTTATCCTGCTTATCAAAACTCGATAATAGAAAAGGGTTTCACCGTGCGGTTTTTGAAATATAAGTAAATCAGTCAATAATTTAGAGTGTTTATCAGGCCATACTTTTGTTGTGGTAATCTATTGTGTTACGAAAATGTTTCACCGTGACGTTTTTGAAATATAAGTAACTCCGTCAAAACTTTAGAATGTTTAGCAAGTCATACTGTTGGTGTGTGTTACCAACGTGTTCACCAAGGATTGGTCAGATTTTTTCAACTGATTAAGAGTGGTAATAACGAGCCATCAAAATCTATTTCTTGGAAAATGCTGAAAACTATTTTGAGCCACCTTGGAGGTAGAGGGTGGGATACCCGGAAAAAAAACTGAAGTGAACACTCGCAGGAGTAGCCTAAGCTTTATGTGACCCCTAAACGATACTATTATGAAACAGACAGACAAATCAGGACCGGGTTGTTCGAAAGCCGGTTAGCGCTAATCCAGGATTAAAAGTCAACCGTATCAAGTATCAACTTTTGTTGTATGAAAATGATGTTCACTTCTTACGTTTTGTGAATTTTGAGATTGCTCAAGCTCAAAACTGAAGGATAAACAATAAAACGCTGAAAACCTCACCGAAAGTCAAAATTCTCGCTAATCTCGGGTTACGTTTATCGGGCTTTGAACAACCTGACCCTGAGCGCTCTCTCCATCAGTGTTTTCCAGTTGTCTTCATTCCCCCTCCCTGGGAACAACCCCTGGGCCTGAACTTTTTTTCAAAAACAAATGGCAATTTCCCTTGGGTGGGGAACAATAAATCGGTCAAATGTCCCTTCGGTGAGAGCAAAAGAGAAGGCAAATGCCCCACGCCTGGGCTCATCCGTGCAAAATAACACTTCTCTAAAATTTTAAAACTATAATGAAAACGTAATATTTTTTGTGTGCTTTTGTTTACAACACACAACATTGTGTAAAAATTATCCTTAACAGCGCCACACAAATGCAATCAACGTCTAGTCTATCTCTTTGGTAACATATATATGCACATTTCACAAGTGTACAATGCTGAAATACAATAAATACAATGTATGTGTCATTGAAGAATTTTAAAAAGCGATGTGACCCTCCAATAACAAACGCAAAATGTAAAAGTTGCCTAGGTTTGGAATCCATTTCTATATTTAATCAATTTGTGAACTACAGGAGATGAAATAAATGAGAGTCAATCACATTTACATTCCCAACCACTTGTGACACCAAAACCTCAAATTTCAAATGCCCCACCCCTGGATTAGCATACCTGTAAGTTATTGCCCGGGAAGGGATGGACACTGCTGAAATTGAATGATGCTTTGGTGACTTCATGAAAATAAAGATGTTGTTAAAGGGACAAGGAGTATTTTTGCTCTCTTTTCACTGAAAAAGGAAGCGAGAAGAGTAACCCCTACCCTCCGGGTTTCTCAAGTCAAGATAGGTTTTAACCAGAGCAGAGCAGAGCCTCGTGTCTCTTTTTGCTTTATCTTTCTTTTTTTACAAAGCATATGTACCGTAAGAAAAGGCTCTGCTTACAGGGTGAGAACCACACGAAAGCCGCAACAAAACCGCAAGGATTTTTTCCTTTGCTTTGTCAATTTCTTCAATTCAACTGTGAATAAAGACTGCTTTTCGCGGTTAAAAGAAACTGCTGTGTTTTCTTTCATGCATGACTTCGAGATAATGAATGAATTTTTCACATGTCAAATTTTTATCCAATAACGTTGAAGTAGCTTGGCCTGTCGACGCCACCATTTGTGACGTAATTTTCATATGTATATTATTAACAAGTAAACAAATGAATTTTCTCATGCAATTTGAAATAAGTAAGAAAAGTTTTCAAAGACTGCAAATTGCACTAAACCTAAGGGCTCGTGCAATTTTTTGTACTCTTTGAAAAATTTGCTTGTGCTTATTTACTCTAAATTGCACTCGAAATCATTTGATTTTTTATACAAATGGCGGAGATTCCAGAACAAATTTAAAACGATTTCAAAGATCCTGACGATGGATTTTGGGAGGAAAACAACTCGGTAGTCATCGTAAGTAATTGAGAAAGTACTTTTCTGAATTATCTAGCTGAACGAAGCTGAACGATCATAAGTGTCGCTTGCACGTGTTCGAGATATTAGCACAATGTTCAATTGCGACTAAATACCCTTCCGATCGCCAGTTTTATGTTTGGAATCTCGTTTATTCGGATCGCTTATTTGCATTGAGTAATCTTACGTGGCGTAGAGTTCTTGACACTGGGTGACAATGCAATAGCCCTAATGTAAATGATAGGAGCTTAGCTTTTCAACGTTTTCGTTTGAACATTATGAGTGATATAGTTTAGAAAAAAAGAAGTACAAGTTTTAGTTCATACAATAATGTTCAATTGTTTTCAATCAACACAGAAAGAAAACGGGGACGGCTTTAGGGAGAACTATTACTCGTATAAGTTAGCAAGGGAAAACAAATTTTTTATTGCCGAGTCAATATAATTCCAACATTTGTGCCTTGTATGGAGAAACTTGCCATCGCCGAGGCTTACGGGAATAGAACAAAAGGAATAACATCTAATGTTGGGGATGAATAAATGACAAATAAATATATTATTTTCCCACCGCAGTCCATGCCTGTCACAGATGACAAGTCGGATTACGACCAGGGACGGGTTTTTCGTAACCCAGGATTAGCGAGAATTTTGATTTCATTTTTGTAACTTTTCGGTGAGTTTACTGTTCATAATGGTTGTCCTTCTCTTTTGAGTTTGAGTGATCTCAAACTACACAAAACGGATAAGCAGTGAAAGGCATTTTTATACAAGAAAAATTTGCACTTTTGTTAACTTTTAATCCTGGGTTAGGTTGAACCGGCTTTCGAACAACCTGGCCCGCTGATCCTCTACTCTCCGCCTACACCAGGCGTTGGTTAACTCTTTTTTGGGGGGAGAGGTGATTCCTGACAGTGGGTATTTCATCGTCAGCTAAGTTCCCAGATCATTTTCACTTCCACTGATCTGACTTAAGCCTGGAATTTACTTTTATTATTATATCTCCACTGAAGCGGTTCTGGCACTTGCTAATGTTCTTGGTCACATGGTTAACTTTTGTTCTGAGTTTCACGGGAGAAATCCCATCAAATCAGTATTGGTTCCATACCATAGAATAGCCACTGTCCCAGTGGTTTACACAATTGTTAAAGAAAATGTGACACTTGCATCGCTTTCTTCAATTAATCCGAATCCGAACATTAATTTTCATGGTCTTTAACATTAAAAATGTAGAAACAATTGTTCCTTTGTAATCTAGTCACTTTATTAACCTTACAATTTACAACTTTTTATATTGATTTCAAAAACTTCAATTATAAGTAAGATGAACTCACAGTTGGTTTTGATTTCAAAGAAAGCTTAATAATTTTCACAGATGTATCCACGTGGTTGTGTTCTTCCTTCAGCCTGAAATTTATAATCGCACCGGATATCATTTAACCCTTTGAGTCCTGCACTGGGATACCAGATTTCCCCACAAACTTCCCTTGGGTCACGATTACCAGTAGGCTCGTTTTCCTGCCAGCGGCTGTCATCTGTGGCCACAGTGACACCAGGCGATCCTGCCTCGGTCCATTTCCACGTTCCACTTTCTTTACGGAGTCCAATGTGATAGTGAGTGTTGCTTCCGGTCTCTTTCACTTTTTCTGCGATGAAGCCCTTCACTTTGTTCCACTCATCTGTCGTTTCCATGGTAACCAAGTGAGCTCCCATGTCACGACACGCGTCACGGGCCTCGTCCCATGTACTGTCAACGTCATGGAAAGTGTAGCAGTTGTTCACATCACTGGCGCTACTTGAACCCTCTGTAGCTGAAATATTCAACCACGCACGTTAAATTAGGACTTCAATCAATTTTTTCTAAATTTCTTACTTCATAATGAATCGTTAGGGTAAGGAACGCGCCGCGATATGCAGTCGTTTACTAATAATAATCTTTCGGCATAAGCCCAACGTTTTGCTAGAGTGTCAGCTTTTACAAAGTTTTTGAAGGTACTGAGGGATCTGTTATAAATTCGCGAACAGCTTTTATCCTACATAGTTCTTTTACATCTTCCGGCTGCTAATCACTGCTAGGCACAACGTACAAGCTTATATGCTCAACTGCAGAGTCTGACCAGGCCGTGAGCGAGAACCGGGTGGATCTAACAAGGTACTCGAATGTGAAACAGGAACGTACCTAGCTGACTAAGTAGAGCAAGCAAGTAAGAACAGAGTAATCAAAACTTAGTGAATAGGACTGTTTAAGCAAGAGTAAACTTTAGATCTATTTAAAGTAGCTAAGGTAGTGAGGAAATGACGAACATGTTTACAGCTGAAACCTATTTTTTGGGTTCAAGCCAAGTCAAGAGATGCGTCCAAGAATGAAGTACGGTCTGTATGTTACCTGGCTTTGGATTACCAAAATTAACCTCAAAACGCATGGTATATAAAACTAATATTTAGGTCCACAACACGTATTTGGATTTGCGTCAAATGGGTTCCACAAGAACTCTGTATAGGACACGAGAAATGAGGCCAAACTGATACAAGGAACAGATACGCGCGAATTAGCACAAATCTCTAACATACTTCTCTCACTTGGGTCATGGTGCTCAAAGGCCCCCTCTCTCGTTAGAATTGGACTCTTTCATTTATTCCCGTCTATCTGTAGCACATGGCAGTTTTTTTAATGAACCATTACCTTCGTTGCTCTGAAATAAAATGCTTGTCTCTCTCTCAAAAAGCAAGTGGTTTGCTTAAAACGGGTGTGGCAAGGAGCGTTAAACTGAAGACCTTAAAACACAAGCTTTGGCCAATTCTGTCGGCCTCTTGGCTGATTTGTTTCTCGCTTGCTCTACTGCCGTAAGGTTGAATTTGGGTTGTAATAGCTATTAATTCGATGGTTTAACTCAAACTCTATACTTAAACTGGAATTCATGCAATGGACGGCAATTCCTGGTCAACCCTGCGTCAGTTTAGTTTAATTTATGCGATTTAATTCTCTCTAACTATCAAAACGAAATTCGAGAGTTCCAACCTTTTGATAGATGCAAACCAAGAAAGAATATCTCAATGAACTTGAAAACTGCCACTGACTTCATTTTCAACCTGCAAAAAACACCTTAGAATTAGGCAACAAATGCCTTCATCTTTTTGCTGACTTTCAATTAGCATTCGGGTTGAATAATAGTGTTAAATGAAATTAAAAGTAGATATCATTCGAAAGAAAAAGAAAAAGGGAAAGCTGAGTAAGATGATACATCTGTACCTTGAGTTGGAAGATCAAAGTTTGCCTGAAATGGAAATGTACCAAGCGAATCAGTAATCTAACCTTACTGAAGGTGCACAAGAATACGACTCTATCCTAGCTCCCCAACGAATATTTTATAGATGACATAATTGCTTACAGGTTTTGCAAAGTTAATGCTTGGCTAGGTTCGTGTCTTTTCACGCTGCCTGCAGTAAGACAAACCACTTAGTGAAGAGAGCAGAGTGAGGAGAGCAGCATGTTAGGGAAAGGTCGTTTATTTATTAAACATCTTCAAGTGAAAATACTTTAATTCAAATTGATCTCAATTGAATAATAACGACATTGTAGAAAAAATGTTCTTCCTGTTTCAAACGGTTCAGTTTAAAAGCTTATTTGTGTCAAAATAATAATTGGTGTTCTATTTGAGTGTTTTCGTATCGTAGCTCTGATAAATTCTGAGTAAACTTGACGTAAGCAGGTACTTTGCCCTCTTGGCAGGTCAATAAAACTTCGCCTTTGGTAAATGGAAGACTGGGCACCAGACTAAGCAAGTTGTCAATTAGAAGTTTCTAAGAACTGAAATGAATGAAAAGGACTGTCAAGAACAAAAACTTTGATATACAAAATATTTTGAACGAACAGCACTGTGTATCATTCGAAGAATCAAAAATTTCCAATTGTGACGATGGTTGGGATGCCAGATTTTTTCTTCTTTGTTTACTTTCTTTTTTCTCAGTCTAGAAATATTTTGCCACGCCTTCCCGGTGTTTGAAAATGTCATATCGTGCCAGATATATTACTCTCAAAAGAATTGATTATATTGCAAATTGGGGAAATTTAATGTCTAGAAGCAATTTTTGGATAAAAAAGCTTAACAAATAAAATGAGCTAAATTTAGAGCTTATATCATCAAAGAAAGGACAAGAAACACACGACAGAGAATTGGAATGCGGGTCCTTTAAAATATTTCTGCTTTGTTTTGAAGGTTGAAGTTTGACCCTTAACTATCTCTTTTCTTTCATATCATTAAACATTAAGAGTCGAGGTGGTTTAATGTGTCGCAGTCACCTTATAATTGGTATTTTATGTGAACTGGCGTTAGCCCGCAGGAGCTTAGCAGACACTGAGGAACATTTCACCAACGGAGTAGCGCACAAGGCAAATCTTGGGTTGTCTGTTCTGAGTAAGGTATGTGCGAATTTGATTCCTTCACATACTGATTTTGCCTTGTTAAGTTCTTTTCGTTTTCAGTTTATTTATAGGCCTTCCATCAAATGAAATAAAAGTGATATTTATCTGTTGGAAGTGACGACATTTGATCCACTAAAACACAAAATCAGGTAGAAGTTCAATATCGGGACAAGTTATGTTACAAGTATGTTACAAGTATTCATTTACCGGTGAGAAATCACCCCATAAAAGACACGATCATTTAAGAGCACGGCAAACACCTAAGAAACTATAGAACATAGACCGAACCCAGTTAGTGACATAGTATAAAAAACAGGAAAGTTCTTGGACTTCATTTCCTTGTGTTCTTCCAGCAAAACGTTTCAGTGGCAATTTTTGAAGAGAATCTAAGAGATATCAAAAGACGCGCTGTGCCACAATTGAAAGAACAAATTTCTCTGATGAGATCTACATATAAGTTTTTCTTAAAGCTGAAAAGTCACCAAAAACCAATTTAGTGCGAGTGCAACACTGGAATTCACAAATTGGCGCTGGCTGCAAGTCGCGACCTTCAAAAACATTGACGGTTTTCAAGATATATTCTTTTAAAGGTTTTAATTAATTAGCACTTGGTTATATCTTTGTAGTCATATAAAATAGATAACTGTAGAAGTTTTTAGACCTTTGGCTAATTGCTCTAATCATTTAAATTTAATTTTCCATTTCTTATTTCGAAAAATGAAACGTTGAGAACTTTTCTCATTTTTCTTTAACAAAAACTAGCTGCTATAATTTTCCCCTTTTGTTAGAGCAGTACTCATAACAGTCATGTATATGCTTTGCAATTATTTCCTGTAGCTCAACATTATTACTGGGAGGATTTAATAGCAGAAAAAAAAAATTTTCTGTCGACATTTTCGCGATTGGGATTGGGATGTCCCGCGACAACTGTTGCCAAGGTTTCCCTACGTGCTCTCAAACTCTTCTTGGTTTTGTTTGTCAGCTTGCAATAAGTGTTAAATTTCTCGCACGCTCACTGGCTTACCCTTATCATAAATGATCGCGCCTTATCTTGAGAAATCTCGTCAACCTTTTCCCAGCACGTCATCGATTAGTGAACAGACGCAGAAAAAGCTGACATCAATTTATTAAGTACAGTGTAAAAATAGATGAAGTAGGTTTCTTGTTCGGTTTTCCTATATTTCTTGATAGTTGATTAAGTTTGATCATTTTAGACTTCCTACTTTGTTATCAAAATATCATTACCCCGTTAAAAAAAAGCATATATAATGACAATGTCACGTTAGAACAATTCATGCCAGTAAAGCGATATTTTACTGCTGTTCAAGCTGTGTTACTTGCAGACATCTGTACCCTGTGAAACTAACGATATTTGGATTGGACAAGTTGTACCGTGACGTCATCAACCAGCTGTCATGTTTTCTTTACACAGGACAGAGATGAAGATTGTCTTCGCCGTTTTTGTGGTTTGGGCAATGTTTCTAAGAGGTTTGTCCTTTAGTAACTTACCTATTTCTATAATTTTACAACAACAAAAAACAACAACAATTTGAAATTTGTGTTTTCAATTTAAAGTATTTTTTATTTAGTTATTTTTGTTTTTGGTTCAGGAATAATGAAAAATAGAGGATCATGAAAATTTTTGCGCTTTACTTTTAAAATTGTTAAGACTGAATTATCATCCTGACACCTTTCAGCCGCCTTTTTCTCTTCTCTCTATATTGTGACATTTCTCCACATAGGCAGTTTTGAGTCGTTTTCGTCTATAATAAGTCAATTTATTTATTCATCTGTTTGTGTAATCTTTTAACAATTTTAAAAAATATTGTGTATTCTGGTTTCACCGTGTATTTAGGAATAAGAGTATTTAAATAATAGCGTTTTGAAATTTTTAATATAAATCGTTTATTTTACAAGGTCATGCATCATCTGTCTTGCACCATCGACTAAACGAAACTGGTCTGGCAGAGGGTAAGTTGTGATTTTTTTTACAGGCCAGGTGATATTTTTTTCTTCGTTGATCATTTTAAATAGTGGGATAAGCCAACCTTTTTGTTGTTACAGTTTTCCTCCAACTGGGAACATGTATTTTGCATTGGTGGATAGCTTAAAATACCGCATGTTTCAAAATATGTTATCCTAAGTCGTGTCTGATGTAAAGAACCTAATTGGCGATCAGTTCCAAAGGAAGGATTCTTATTTAACAGTGCAAAATGAATCACAAGTAGGATTTTAATTTGCCATTATGACTAAGTTAAAATTGCTGCCGGTTTTCTCAATAAAGACGCGCTCTTCTTCTACTTAGCAGTTTGACAGAGATTTTAATTTAAAGTGCCTTGTCTGTTTGTAACACCTAAGAGCTCATGTCAGGAAAAATCAAACAAAGTCTTGATGTCATTGCAAAAGCCGAAAAATCTATTTATCTGATCATTCTTATTTCATACATTGGTATATTAGATAAGTGAGAAACCTCATTTTGTTCGTTTCTGGCCGAAGACCTTTGTTTCGAGCCGTTATAATTTGAATTTCGTGAATCTCAAATTCATCAGATTTCAAATCCGAAATCTCCTAACGAAGGCAACTACATCAGCTTACTTATCAAAAAAATAAAAGGAATTGACCTTTCAACTTCTTCCACGAAATTAAGATTTTGCTTGTTTTTGCTGCCCTCAGTAAAAAAAATGAACTGCCAATTGTAATGATTTTCTCAAATCTTGCAGCAGTTATTAAATTTATTTTCAGAAGTGAAAGGAGAGAGGAGGGAATGCCCAGGTTTACCTGTAAATCCAAGAATAACTCTGATGGAACAATTGATAAAAGATGCGACAGGCAGACCTAACGTTTGTAATCTTTTCTCTTACGGCTGTTGGTGTGGTAAACGTGGACACGGAAAATACGTGGACAACTTTGATTAGTAAGTATGACCTTGCTTTATACCATGGAAGTCAGGACGTCAAATAAATTGTTAATTTATGTTAAGATCTGTATAATTAAAGTTGAGGTAATAAATGAATAAATAAATAGGATAGTGGTGTCGACGCTTGAATAAGGCCCGGTTTATACACCGCATTTCTGCCGTGTCGAATTCAATTCAACGAATTAAATCCAACAACATTTAATTCATACTTAAAATGCAAATACATTTAAATATAACTATGACTTGGATATGAACTATTCTGTTCCGCTCTTCTACCTTTTCTCTTTTTCATTTCTTTGTTTATTTGACTATTTTCTTCAGCTGCTGCAAAGTTCATGATTTTTGTGAGGACGTCCTACTTAAAGATTCGGACAAATGTAATGTCAGAGGAGGAACGGTGTTTATTAAGAAAGATTTCCAATACAACAAAGCTACCAATAAATGTTGTAAGTATGTTTAGCGCTTAACCACTTAGGGTCATATTATTTGTTTTATTAGTCGCCTTGATATGTGTAAGAGTGAGTGGGAGATTATATTTCCTTTTCTTTTTTCCTTATCCTTTTCCTTAAAATGCTTAAAATGCTGTTGATAGCATAACACGTAATAATAATTATAATAACGATTAATAAAAATAATAATGATAACAAAAATACTACTACTACTACTACTACTAATAATAATAATAATAATAATAATAATAATAATTATAATTATAATTATAATAACAATTAACAGTGATTGCACCGAGTGGAGTACAATTCAGGGAGTAATCGCACGAATGATTGGACACCGCGCTCCGATTACGTGGCAAATAGGCGTGCACAGAACCAATCATGATCGAATACTATTTTGTTATAGATACGACAATAAGAATAATAATTATATCATATAATAATGATAATAATAATAATATTGCAAGTGGTTTTTGCTTACCTGGATTTTGTTCAAGAGAAATTTATGATACTTCCTTTCTAGCTCAGTTTGCAATAAGCCTGATCAGTGTTATCTTGTTTCATAGCGTCTCAATAGATTTCCTAACAGCATTTAAAGTTGGCGTTTCTTTGTTGTGAAAAGTCTGGTTATCTTTTGATTACAAGATATTAGGAGAAACTGGATGAGAACCCCTTGCCTAAGGAAACCAAAATTTATCTCAGTAAGGAAATAAAAAAGCAAAGGAAAAACTTTTCGTAGCTATAGGCTGGGTTACTTGAAGACAAAATTTGTCCTTTTCCATTCCTTCAATAGAGTGTATGGTAAAATATCGATAAAATACTCCTTGACTAACATCAGTAATTATCTTACCTTCTGCTTAATAGTTAATACTATTAGTAAGATGTACCTTATCTTTATTACTGTAGCTCCATTGAGTGAATATACTGCAGGAAGTGATGATGAGAAGCAGTGTAGACATGCCTTATGTCTCTGCGAATTGGAAATGGTTCGTTGTATGGGACACAACAAAAATGAGATTGACACCACCAAGATCTTACATCAGCAATGTAATATCACAGGTAACATTTAGTTCCAGGATGAAATGATTTGCACCGTAATTCATACTTCTTATTATTTCTCTCAGATACATGTACTACGCACGCCGTGATTAGTCAATTTCGTGGGCCGTATTCTACTGCACGGCCCGTTAAAATTTAAAGCTGTTTTTGTTGCCAAAATGTTTCGTGATTTATCGCCCCGAACTCGTCAGACACACAGTAGAGATATAATAAATATCTTACTAACCTGTTCTTCTCGGTCCATACTGTAAGTTAAGGATCCTCGCTTTTCCCCCCTTCCATTCATGATCCGCGCACTTCGCGCTTGGGCCATAGATTCAGTGCGTAACTTACAGTACAGATCTTGAACTCGGTAGTAAGAGCTATACGTTTTCGCGCCAAATGTTGGCTGTTGTGTTTTTATCCTCTAAATATTTTTCTCAGCACGCGCTTTTTAGGAAGATGGAGAATATCACACGCATATTCCCCAGTTTTGGCTGGGGAATATTGAGTCACGTTTAGATCAATCGTGCACTAGCGAAAATATTCGATGGATTATAATTAACAATTATTCCACGAGCGCGCGTTGGATATGAGATGCTAGATAGCCAACGAGGCGCATAGCGCCGAGTTGGCTATAATCATCTCATATCCAACAAGCGCGAGTGGAGTAATTGTTTTGTTAAAAACAACCACCAAATTTCGCTAAAATCTTGCCACGTTTTATTTCGCAAAACCCTCTCTTGGATCGGAAAAGGAGGTATAATGTAAGTATAACGAAACGATTTTCTTCGGCCGCCATTGTTTCTCTCCGCGGAAAAAAGTTTCAGAATTTCTGCTATTGTGCTGACGCGTACACTTGAAAACATCTAGTTACATTATATTCCATACACGTTTTCGTTTGAGTTGCAAAATCGTTGACAATAGAGAGATTAAGCATGACTTTACGTCAGACGGCAAGCGGCAAAAATGGAACTTTTGCCTTCCATCTTCAGCTGTTTGTACTGTGGAGTGAAAATATTTGTATTTGCGGTAAATAGTAGGAGACATTTTTCTCTTTTGGTGTGATTTATTTAAGGATTACAAGAAAAGAACAAAAAATCAGAGTTACTATTTGCCGTTTGCCGTCTGACGTAACGTCATGCTTAATCTCTGTATCGATATTTCTGTCGTACCCTAAATTATCACCTCGTAAAATTTCGAAATAAGAACCACGAAGGATTTCCCTTACAACCGAATGATATGTCCCGGTGTAGTCGAGGGATGAATCAACTTGTCAGACCTTTGTACAGACGCTCACAATTCAACTTCTTTTAACCACTGACCAAAGTGAACTTGCAATTAAAAAGACAGACAGTAGACCGTGTATACGATCTACTGATAAGAAACACTGGCACTGCCCTCTCAGTTGGCAGCCTCAAGTGGGATCGAATGCATTCAAAACGACATCTGTGTTCCAGAACTAAATTACAATTCTACCAGCGCCCCCTGGAATAACATATCTTTGACAACAGAAAATGCGAAGGCCTTAATTTATTGACGCATGTAGTTGAACAACAAGTACATTTAAAGACTGCCTTGTGAATCCTCACTAGATCTGCTAACAATGTCTAATTACAGACAGTCCTGTTTGCAACACCAAGGCGGATGTGATTGTTCTGATCCAAGACAGTCAAGGTATTTCTTCAGCGACAGTTGAAAACATAAAAACCGTGCTGAAAAGACTGGTGACTAAACTAAGCAGTGAGTCAACTGACTTCAACTTTGCTCTGGCAAAGTACGCTACGTCGCGGCGAATGAGTTGTTTTGGAACCACCGCAGAAACAATCAGTTACATGAACACTGAATACCAACACGGAGGAAGCGGTCTTAACCTGTTAAAACTTGCCCTGAGTAAAATGGTCTTGAAACAGTTTGACAAGCGTCGCGGTGACCGAAAAACAGACACGGCAAAGGTAAGGTTTATTTTTGGGTATTTTTCGTTTTGGTCCAAACTGTGAACAAATTATCTGGTATTCTGGTATCTGTATTTCCTTTTGTTTTCTTTTTGGGGGTATCAAAATTATATTGGTCTCAAATTGGGAGTTTACCTCGGTGTAAAAACCTGTGAATATTGTCTTTGTTTTCTAGCTATTGTTAAGGTCAGGGTCCATTATGTTGACTCCTTTATTTCCTTTGTTTTACGTTACTGATGAGTGTTACAGGTTCTTACACCGAGGATGAGCCCAAATTATTACAATCGAACCTCTCCACAACGACCACCCTGGGGACAGAGGAAGGTAGCCGATGTAGAGAGGTGGCCGTTACGGGGGGGGGGGGGGGGTAGCGATGTAATGTGACAGCTGATTTTTTCGGAAGGCGCAACAGTTTTTCTATCAACCAATGAGAGCGCACGTAGTGGGTCAATTATTTTGTAATCATCAGTAGTTGATTAAATGCCCGTTGTCGAGAGGTTATTTTAGCAGTTAGCACGCGCTTTAGTGGCAGTTGTCGTTTTGGAGAGGTGCACTTGTATTGAGGTCAAAATAAAAACAGAAAAAAGTGCCCGTTGTAGAGAGAGGGCCATTATAGAGAGGGAGCCGTTATTAGAAGTTCGACTGTGTACACATTGTAAATCCTGTTTTTCATTCTCCTTATTCATAAAATCGTTTCCAATTTTAAAGATTTTAGTCATATTCTCAGACGGGAACACGGTGGATGACAATGGGGACATTATGGACACCTTCATGCTTGAGAAAACAGCCAAGTTATTGAGAGTCAACAACAACATCAAAATAGCTGGCGCCCTTATTCCCAGCACTGAGAAAGCACCTCGAATACAAGAGCTAAAAGGCATCGTCACTGAACCAGATGACGCCATAGTAGCCGATTTTTCTGCTTACCTTGACAAGATCGCAGATTTCCTCGCAACGAGAATAAAGAGATATGTTTGCTATGATAGTAAGAATCTATCTTTTATACAGAGGGAACTTTATTTTTTTATCACTGTATAGAACTGGCCCCAGTTGTTCAAGGAGTGGATAACGCTATCCACCGGATAAATCACTATCCAGTGGATAGCGTGGTTTGTCTTGGCAACACCTATCCACTGATAGAGATTTATACGTTGGATAGCGTAATCCTGCGTTTGAACAACTGAGGCCTGGCAAGTTAATTATAATGTTATAATGGCGTTCATGAGTACTTTCCCTTCCAGAAGGTGGGGAGGAGGAGCACTAGGAGCCAGTTAGGGACACACCTTGGAATTTTTAAAGGGGATGCCCAGTTTTTTTATATCTCGACCAATTTGAGGGCGAATTATGTTATTGTCCAGTATAAATTGCGACAAATGATACTTCGGGGGTTGATGATGAAACGAGTAAAGAAAAATACACCATTACGATCTTTCTTATTAATGTTAACCTTAAATTCTTATAACCGAGGGAGGTGCGTAGCCCCGGGATGAGTAGCCATTATATCGTATCCAGTGCCCTCTGGACTAACGCACCAATTACAACGCCTTAATTTATTAACACATAGTTGATCAACAGTAAAAAACTGGGACTGAATTAGGATTATTTAAGAGTGCATTGTGATTGCCTACCAGATCTGCAAAAACAAAACAGAGAGTTAAACGTAATGTGTCATATTTCTTACAGCTGATTATTTCTGCGAACCCAAGGCGGATGTTATTTTTCTGATTCAAGACAGTCAAGGTATTTCCTCGACGACAGTTGGAAACGTAAAAACCGTGATAAAACGACTGGTGACTAAACTAAGCAGTGAGTCAATTGACTTCAAGTTTGCTTTGGCAAAGTACGCTACGTCGCGGCGCATGAGTTGTTTTGGAAGCGCCGCAGAAACCATCAGTTATATTGACAACAAATACCAACACGGAGGAAGCGGCCTTAACCTGTTAAATCTTGCCCTGAATCGGATGGTCTCGAAACAGTTTGACAAGCGTCCTGACGACAGAAAAACACGCACAGCACAGGTGAATTTTAGTTTTGGCTATTTTCTGTATTGGTCAGAAACTGTGTGATCAACAAATTTAGGTTATCTGCATTATCTATCCTTTTTATCAAAATTGCTGTCAAGAACGTTGAAGATTTTAGAAAAAATGTTATAAAAATCAGACCTCAGTTATAAAGGTTCAAAAAACAGAAACAACCTGTAAGATAGCAAGTTTCAAATTTGAAAGTCTATTGTTCACAACGCCAATGCTATTATTCATCCTTATTCAACAAATTGTCTGCAATGTTCAAGATTGTAGTCATATTCTCAGACGGGAACGTGCAGAATGAGAATGGGGACATTACGGACACCTCCACACTCGAGCAAACAGCAAAGTCGTTGAAAGACAAGTACATCGACAGGTTTGGTGTCATTGTTCCCAACACTGAGAAAACATCACGAATACAAGAGTTGAAAAGTATCGTCTCTAAACCAGATGACTTCATAGACGCCGGTTTTAACAGCATCGCAGATCTCTTAGCATTTCGCGTGAAACGATTGGTTGGCTGCCTTGGTAAGAATTTCACAAGAAACTTTATCGTTCTATGCCCTCTGTATAGTTGGCAGATAAACTTCAATGGCCTTCATGAGTAATTCCTCTTCTAATATAAATGGGCCGTCAGATTAGAGGGAAGGAAGGGGGGTTGACAAAATAGGAAGAATCCCTGGAATTTCTGGTGGGGATGTGCCGCCCAGTTTTCAAAATTCTGACCCAATTTCAGGCATAATAACCCACCCATTACGACATAATAACCCACCCATTAATTTTCGCGCGTTTTTATTGGCTACTCTACGTCACGTGGTGTAAATGATCGGACAGTTATCTCGCAATAACCCCCGCCTGCGTCGATATTTGTCCTCCGATTACTTCCGTCGAAAAGAAACGAAGCCAGCGTGAAAGAAGTTTCGAATTTTCATCTTAATTATTTGACAGGAAAAAAAAAGCCAACTGGTTTCGTAGAGTCTGGTGATATTGACATTAAAAAGCTGGTCGCAAATGCTCTTCCAGAAAGTGCAAAAAAGTCAACAAAATACGAACAAGTATAAGCTAAACCGCCCCGAGTTTTCGACGTTTGATCTAAGGGGCGTTGCGAGGGTTTAGTCACATGATAGTTTATCAAGGTTTTGGTCTAATCACAGTGGATATAAGGTTAATTAAACCAATCAAATGTACTTGCTATCGTCAATCGAGCGCATTCACCATCACATCAACAGTAGCTTTCTACGAGCAGTTTACCCGCGATATGAAAATTACTGGGAGGGTTATAAAATAAATAAACCCTTTTTTGGTTTGCTTGTATGTCGGCTGATAATGCCATTGGCTAAGACATTATCCTCAAAATCTCATATTTTTCCTCGAAGCTTCGCTTTTCGACCAATTTCGGACAATCTCTCAGCCGCGGACATCAGCCGACATACCAACCACCTGAAGGGGTTTACTCGCCCCCTGTTCCCTTCCCGTTCCCTCTTAAGCCGCTACGCTCAGATCACTGGTGCAGATTGTTTTCTCTGCTCAAGTGATCACCTTAACCAGAAACCAAGGTCTTCTTAACTGGATGTTACATTCCAAAGTGAATAAAGAGTAACACAAAAGTACCGTATTTTATGCAAAAATTCAAAATAATTAAAAAACAAGGCCAGTAGAGTACCTTCCAGTTTAATTATGACAAGAGATGTATGCGAACCCTAGGTGGTATCATTGCATACTTAGTTCATAAATATTTTGTTTATTCCAATAGTTAAGTACACAGTCAAAGTTTACACCCAGGACTCACATGCGAGGAGTGACTACAGATTGAATGTTAGGATTGAAGGACAAGGGGAACAGAAAACTGCCAATTACAGCTTGTTCGAGACAACACAATACATGGAAAAGTAGGATTCGTTCTTTTTGTGTTCCTCTGTGTTCAGGGTCCGGGGAGACATGTAAAAGTGACGGGGATGCCATACCTTTTCCTGGCTAAAATCCGTGGCTTAGAGCCGTTTATATAGAGAAACTAGTGCTAAAATTATTCTAACTGCTTTTAGGGCATAAATTTGAAAAAAATGTTCTTTGGGAAACACCTGCTAGAAAGGATTGATAAATTTTAAGTTTAGGTACACGTTGCGCTTTTAACCCTTTTCCTCACGTGATTGTTTAGCTAATGCTTTCCAAGTAGTAGGAGAAAAACCCGGGGGAACTCCACGAGCTTAGGTGGGGCTGTGCGGTGCGTTTGTTGTAAGCTTTATCTTAATTCAGACCAGAGCATGTATGTGGTTTTCTATTCCCTTTTTCAGAACTGACCCTTAAATTGATACCCTATTTAAACTCTCTATATCAGGTCCCGTTCAACCAGGAATGCCTTGAACTGAGACTGCTTATATATGGCGGTTCCCTGAGCTTCCGTCAGAGAGAATAATTTTAAACTTTAATTTTTAGAAGAACGATGAATTATTTGAGTTTAGATCTATCGTCAATTGTTATATTTTTTAGCAATCTGCACGTGATTGTATCAGAGTTCTATGATCTTGATGTGGGTACTGTGAAGAAGATTGATATACAACCAAAAAGGCTTTCTTTTGCTCCGCTTAACAGACCTGGGTGGAACCTTAAAATGGTAACGTGGTAATATTTTTATATTATTATTTAGTTTCATTGCATAAAATACTTATAATACATTGAATACAATGCATTTTGCATACATTCACTTATATTATTACGTGCACCACATAAATAATCTAAAACACGTTTCTGGATACGTTAATGACTGACTACCTTACTGCCTGCCTGACTGACTGACTGACTGACTGACTGACTGACTGACTGACTGACTGACTGACTGACTGACTGCCTGCCTGCCTGCCTGCCTGCCTGCCTGCCTGCCTGCCTGCCTGACTGGCTGGCTGGCTGACTGACTGGCTGACTGACTGGCTGGCTGGCTGACTGGCTGGCTGGCTGGCTGGCTGGCTGGCTGCCTGCCTGCCTGCCTGCCTGCCTGCCTGCCTGCCTGCCTGACTGGCTGGCTGGCTGGCTGGCTGGCTGGCTGGCTGGCTGGCTGGCTGGCTGGCTGGCTGGCTGGCTGGCTGGCTGGCTGGCTGGCTGGCTGGCTGGCTGCCTGCCTGCCTGCCTGCCTGCCTGCCTGCCTGCCTGCCTGCCTGCCTGCCTGCCTGCCTGCCTGCCTGCCTGCCTGCCTGACTGACTGACTGAATGACTGCCTTACTGCCTGATTGACTGACTGACTGACTGACTGACCGACTGACTATTCATACACAAAGTAGCTTTTGGTGTCGTGTGAATAAACATCCCGACGTTACAGGAAGGCGGCTAGCAGTGGAACATTTTATAAAACTTACAAGTAGACTAAAGGAAGAAAATAGATAAATAATAGAAATGCAGCGCATGATGACCTGTTTTCTGAAATCCCAATGCTGTTTTGTTTGTGTATCAGGTGAAGGTTAAAAAGGGAAAAGAAACATTAGCGGCAGCGTTCGATCAAGCGATTCGAAAATGGCCGTTAGCCGGCAAGTGGCCATGGTATTCTGGTAAGTTTAAGGCGGCTCTGAACCCTTTGAACATATTTTTTTAAAACTTTGCCAAACGTTGCATCGTATCCTGTTTATTAAAATTTGATAATATAAAAGAAATTCACCGTGCCGTTTTTTTAATTATAAAGCTGCAATGAAGGATGCTTTTAGTAGGTCATACTGTTGCTATGGTAGCTTATTGTGTCACGATAACAACGTGTTCATCAAATGACTTAAAGTGCCCATATCGTCAAATTTTTTATTTTCTTATCTGATTCTATATATCACCCTATGAACTTCTGCGAAAGAAAAATTCGATTTGGATAAAATGCAATCTTTTTTAGAAGTTTTAAAATCGTTCAAATTTGCCGCCATTTTGGTCCACCATTCGCACCAGTCTTCCCTTCGTTTTGAATGAGTTGTGACGTAGATTAAGGAACACGTGACTTTAGGCTTGACTCATCTCGCTTGTTTTACCTCTGTAAATGTAAGTTAGTAGCTCATACAAAATGCTGGAAAGGAGCATTTTGCATGGACTACGAAGCTAAATTTACAGAGGTAAAACAAGTGGGATAAGTCAAGCCTGAACTCACACGTTCCTGAATCTACGTCACAATTCTGAGCATGTCGATGCTGTGATCAGCGGCACGGGTCGACCGCATGAAAATAGGATTTTCAGGTTTTTAAAACTTCATTAAAAGATCGCTTTTTATCCAAATCGAAAATTTTTTTCGCAGAAGTTCATTGCATGAAACATAGAATCAGATGGGAAAATAAAAATTTTGGTGATATAGGCACTTTAACAATTTTTTGATACCATGATTGCAGCATTAGGTGATAAAGAGTGGTTATAATAACCCATCAAAATCTAACTGATGGAAACTGTTTTGAGGCACCTTAGTCATATTTCAACTTTTTAATACTCTTTATCGACGATATCATGGTAAAACAACAGCTCAAAAAATCATGATGTTGTGATCTTGTACACAAGAACGTTTAACCAACCTCACAGAGGAGTTCATGTACAGGAGAATCCCTGTCTGGGTGTGTATACCGAGAAAATACAAGTGACTCATGAGATATCCCATGGTATTCCACTCGAAAGCGTTGCATTACTTATTATTTCGATTTTTTCTTTTTGCAGCTAGAGCATGGCTTCGACCTTACCGTAAGTAGAATGAGAATTAAGCTGCAATATGTAAATAATAGCCATGAAAGAAATCAGCGAAAAAAAGTGGAGAGTAGTAAAGTGGAAGTAGTATTTAGAAAATTGAATTGTTGATCCAACTAAGTTAAAAACATCTGTGCATTGCTTTTTGCAGTGTTCAACTACCTTTCAAGGTAGTTTACATATAAAAGGCCAACATAACAACATAACAATTACGACCATGATTATGAACCTCAAAGTTTTTAAGATTAACTGAATATATTAACACGCATGTACTCCAAGCAAAAAAACTTAGAAAATTGAGCGAAAGTGTTTGAGCGTTAAAACAGCAAAAATGATTACAGATTTAGTGCCTCTAGTGTAAAGCTGGATTAGATGGATTATTTTTCGGGAATTTACGGTTTTTATTCGTTGAACCTGTACAGGATTTTGACTTGGGCAAGAAATGCTCCTCTGAAAGCTTTCAGTCGAAAACAGCAAAAAAATATATATTCTCTTAAATTAAAAAAAATAGAAAATACAAATAGGAGAGGTTTTGTGGTCCTATCTTGTTTCATATCATACTCCTTTTATAATTATCTGGTTATTTCAACAGTTACGTACTCCGTCGAAATTTACACGCCGAACACAAAAGTTAATGACATTTTCAAAGTGGCAGTTCAGATTACTGGAGAAGACTACATACAAACTCAAAGACGCACCTTGTTCAATCTAGGAACCACACCACAAACAGAAGTGCAAGGGTATGTAAAATATCAAACACTAGAGACTGTGTGTTATCACATTGGCAGTCACCTAGAAGAGAGTTGAAAATGTGGCGCGCTGCGGAGTACTTTTGGTAAATTTCAAGGTGTTTGGAAATGTGGTAAAACACTGGCTCAATTGTTTGGTATTCTGTCCCATTCGAAACTAAGGAGAAAATGGAGGCACGAAATCATAAAAAATGCGCTCAGATGTCAATACACAACAAGGGCGATGTTTTCTTTGTTTAACCTTATATATCCTACATTCAGCCGGTCAAAGGTGGACGGGGCGTCAAGAGAATATTCCGATACAAGATCGTCACAAGTTTTAGCGGATAGCATTCTTGGTTTGACACATCCTAGTGTGTTTTTTTTAATGTAAAACTGGGCTTAAAATCGGAAACAAAATACGTTTGCAACAACATTTCTGAAAGTAATGCCTTTAAGGAGTGATGGCGAATTCCAGCCGAGCCCACAAAACGCGATTCCGGTTCTGTTTTCCTTTTAAACTTTACGCCGAATAACATGTATTGCCAGAGTGGGGTAACCCTGCAATGGCCTAGCATGCTATCCAGTCCGAGCAGAAATACTCTTGGTCGCTTCATGCTATGGTAACCGGAGATAATTAAGCAACTACCTCTTGGGTCACAGGGCTTGAACGGACACTACCTACCTTATCCAATGTGATAGGAACAGCAGGTGGACACCACGCTACCATATCCCTTTTACTCAGGTAGTCCTTTTCCACCGCTATACTCTCGGGAGAGGACTAATTGTTGCAGTTGCCTGCAGAGAAAATGTTAATTTAACTTTGATTGAAATTTCATATTTTGCACAACATTTTTCGAACGATTGCCGATTACAGTTTCCTTTTAGAAGCCAACTTATCATCAAAGCCAGTTTCAAGGATATTAACGTGGGTGCCATGAAGAGGATTTGGATTGAACCACAGCCAAGGGCTGACTGGACTCTTAAAAAGGTACTGTGATATTATTTTCGGTAAACGTTTTTCTAGTGACGTAGTTTCGATCAGCATTGTATGCTGATGACAGTAAAATGTACAGGGTTATTAATACTCAAAAAGATCTGTCCACTTTCCAAAGTGACATAGATAAAATATCAGGTTGGTGTAAGATGAATGAGATGACTATTAATACTAAGAAATGTAAGATCATGCGAACAACCAGGAAAAAGTCACCCTTAACCGGGGAGTGTAACATTGAAGGTCAACCTTTGGAATATGCTAATGTTTATAAAGATTTAGGATTGTTTGCAGCTAGTTATATCATGGAACCAACATGTAGATAAACTAACTGCTAAGGCTAATATGGTTTTAGGGTTGGTAAATAGGACTTGTATGGACTTAAAGGATACTGATAGTATAAGAACACTAAACGTAACAGTGATAAATTGGAGGCTGTTCAGCGAAGAGCTACCAGATGAATCACTAGACCTGATTCTGATACTAGACTAAGTTAAAATTGTTGTTGTTATTTAATAGGAGGTTCATTAGAGATGTTACATTTTTTGTTCAATGTCCTTGATGGCCATTATGATATAAACATTTCAAATAAGGACAGAAACACGGTTATAACTTGTGGAAAAATGACACACAGGACCTTGTTCCAAATTTTAGTAGAAGTAATGGTCCTAAATATACTTTTTTAACCGTATTGTTACGTGTAATGAATGGAATGGTTTACTTAGGGCGCGTTCGTTTGGGATCAATCCGGAATAAGAATAATTGGAATAATGCGAGTAAGCGTTTGTTTAGGAGCTATTCTCATTCCGGAATACCTTGGGAGCAGAATAGCCGGAATATATTCCGGAATATATTCTTATTCCGGGATATCCCTAACGAACGCGCCCTTAATCATATTAGAGAATCAAATAGGATTGCAACTTTTAAAAAGAATGTTTTCGGCTTTATTAAGGATAATTATTATATGGCTAGCTCCGCGAGCGGGCAAGATGAATCAAATCCTGCGCTGTGATTGGCTACCCGAGCGGGCAAGATGGAGCCATCTTGCCCGCTCGGGACTACCCGTCTTGTCCCGCAAGAAAAATTTCCCTAAAACCCATATAATAAATCCTTTATTGACCAAGCTTGTTCGGTCAAGATGGCTTGATATTGGCCTCGTTCTTTTTTTGCGTGTTTATGGACCTCGACTCCGTCTCGGTCCATAAACACGCAAAAAAAAAAAAAACTCGGCCAATATCCAGCCATCTTGACCTCACACTTGGTCAATAACCCATACCTATTACATCTATTATTATACGTGTGTATATATTTTTCATCTACTTTAATTAGAAGGGGCATCCCTAGTATGGTGCATCGGCGCTTTAGTTGTCTTCTTCTCCTAGCGATACATTTTAATTTAATTTATTATCCGTTTGTAATTTCGTGGAGTGAATCTGTAATAAAAATAAAGATATATAAAGATAACAAAGAAAGTATAGACACTGGTATCTTTGGTATAGCCGGCCATTATTTTAGGAGATATATTTATCCCCTACAAAAGTAACATATGAGCACTAAATATACTTTTACCCTGTTTAATATATCCAAACGCTGATCAAACGTTACTGTAAAATATTTGTTTTGTTTGTATATCAGATAAAGGTTGCGAATGGTGAGGAAACGTTAACTGCAATCTTCGATGAAGCAGTTCCTGCATGGAATCAAAACTCGTATAGCAAAGGTAAGTACTGATGAAAATGAAACCCTTGCTACGAGTAGAAAGAATATAAATTCTAATGGCCATTTAAAACTCGTTTTTCTGAAGTTTCAACTCTAGCCCAAGAGAATTGTTTAAAACTTCAATTTAACTTAATGACTGCTGCCTTGGTAATAATCTCTAAATGTCGGCTCGCTTAACTCGAGCTTCTTAGGTAACACGTTTCACTTCACGAATCCAGCTAATATAAAACACTTGCTTTCCAACTAGGCGTGAGAATTAAACATAAAAAAAGGAAAACTAAGCATGTAATGTCTGTACTTCGAAGATGGAATTGTTGTTCTGGCTTGATTCAAGTCCTGTCATTCTACCTTTGATCTCCGCTTTACATTGGTTCGCAATATCAATTAGCTAAAGACAGTTTGATGGCTAAATATACGTCATATAACATAAAAACAATGAATAAATCAGTTTCAGTAAATTAAGGCCGGCTTTACTCTAAATGATTTTAATTTCGCAACAATGCAAAAAGCTATTAACTGCCATTTAAACAGAGGATACTACATGGCCACGCGGAGATGTAAAATTATTTTGCTTTTGTTTTGCAGCTTTTTCACGGGACGGGGCAAAACGGTCAGTGACATGGAAATGAAGAGAAAAAACGACGTGTGCATAAATTGCCATGAAAGAAAAGAGTGAAAAAATAAAGAATTAATGAAAATATTTGGAAAATTACATTGTTTTCTACAACTTAATTCAAGTCTTCAATTTCTCGGATGCCTAGATGGTCCAGACTCATAATGTTTGAGTGAATGTGAATCTTGCTTGCTGTAATTAGAAACTGAAAATATGACCAGGGACCTTTTCTTAAAACCAGCTTTGGGAATATTTTTTCACTTCTAAATCTTATCCAAAGAAATAATACAAAATGGGAGAAGGAGGGAGACAGGAGATTCTAAACTTCCCTTTCATTCCTGTATTTTTTTACCCGGGGAGGACTCCCACGTGAAAGTCGTCAGAAAAATAATTCTTGGAAAGCAAACAATTCTACGTACATTACGAGAGGCTTTCCTTAAAATAATGCGCATTGAATGTAATTTCTGGGAACAGGCACATCGGAACAGTTCGGGATTTGTTTGTTTATTCTTATGCGCTTATATGGTGAAAACAAACCTCAAAAGCACTGATCGGCGGCAGGAGCAGTATAAAAGAGTTACAGATGACTTTTCAGGCATCTTTGAAAATTTAAAACAAAGCAAAGTAAGTGTATGTTACATGTAATTCTTTACTATTCATTTTTTCAACTACTATTCAAGTACTATTTTACGTATTTTACCGCGCTACTCCTATTACTAAAGATCATTGTCTACCTCTGCGAGAAACAAACACAAACCGCAAGCATGCTTTCCTTTAAAGACGCAGTGTAAGAAGAACGAGACATTATTCCAACACAAGAATACAATCAGCATTTTACTCTTAACAAATATTAGCATCCTTTTGGGCTCTACAACGTACTGAAGCATCCTGACAAATGTGCATTGGTATTTTGCCGTCAAATGTATAATATATTTTATCAACTAGGTTGATAATGTGAATTGGCCACCGTAAAGAGATTCGGAAGCTGACGTTTCGAGCGTTAGCCCTTCTTCGAGATTCGCTCCGACGAAGGGCCAACGCTCGTAACGTCAGCTTCCAAATCTGTTTACGGTGGCCAATTCACATTATCAACCTAGTTGATAAAACCAAATTATCTAATAATAATGAAATTAGGTTTAAACTTGGTACATGATTCAAAATTGGAAAGCGAGAAACCTAGTATTGTTCAAACACTCGAAGAGCAAGCGGAAAGCGCACTGGGAAAGAGTATGATCTCGTAAGCCGACGCGCAGACCGACTAATATCCCGTGTGGGTTAATCGGTTAAACCCCTACTTATTATCTGGTTGAGCTGATTCCCATAGAAAGTTGAATTCTGATTGGTTCTCTATACAGTCCGAATTTTGCCATGCGGACCGCTAAGATGGACCGCTCACGTATTAATTTCGGCGAATTTTTGCACAAATTGAACAGTTCTTTGTCAGTAAGAAATCCTTTTTGCCTTCATATTTAGGATAAATTTCAATTAAAAATAATTCCTGCTTATTTGAAAGGCTTTTCAAAATAAAGAAGAATGGCGTTTTCCTTTTTGGAATATCTCCTTTCGTTGTAGGGATATTGACGTTTTTTCTATCATGCAAATGAGGAAACCGGTGGCGTCATAAATTGTTCCACCAAAACAGTAAAATACTGAATCAAGAATATCTCTAAAATATCTCTAAAACGAAAGAAGATATTCCAGAAAGAAAAACGCCATTCTTCTTTATTTTGAAAAGCCTTTCAAATAAGCAGCAATTATGAATGAATCAAGAATGAATCGTGGAGACGAATTTATTCAACAGCAGTATTAACCTAAGTCCATAGCGCGCGGAAGAGAGAGTTGGGGACTGGACTACTCCTGTGTCAGCGGTCTTTTTCCGCCCACATAGGTTATACGTCATGTATGTGCACCGAAATTGTACAAAGTGTTATCGATGTCAATGTTGTCGAGGAGACCAGTAGAAGACAGTAAAACAAAGCTAAAAAACAAAACGAACACTGCTGGTCCATCAAAGTCTACCGATGTTTCACATGTTTGGAAGAGGAAATATTTTGCGGCAGATGTTATTGACCATGGACGGACTGCATGGAGCAAGGAAAGACAAGATACATCTCTACATGTCATATGTCAGGTATGATAGCTCTCAACTTGGTTAATAGAACGAGAGATTCAAGTTTTAAGGTTTATTTTAATCATACCTTGCCACATATACGCTAAGAAAACAAATAAACCCCCCCAAAATATCTGATGACATGGTAGTAGCAGGGGGAAACTTAATTCCCATTTTAAGGCTAATCTCCTTTCATTAAACTTTATTAATTAGACTTGATAAAATATAAGAAAGATAGTAATTATCAAACTTAATAAACCAATTAATTTTCAGTCAAAATCCAGCTCATATGTTTGAGAATATTCTGTTGGTTGAGTTTGGTATATTAATATATTGGAGGTAATGGCACTCACAGAAACCCAAGGATTTTAAGTTTAGCCCAAGGTTTAATAAGTAAAAGCGAATGTGTTTTTTTTTATTCTCGGTTTTCATGTGACGTAGTCATTTTCCCAAATTTAAAATTACCTTCCCCTCTGAAGTTTTAGTTTCATCAGAATAAAGACCCTACAAGAACTTAACGTTTTAGAGCGTTTTAGCTCGACAGGGTTCTTCTTTTTGTGGTAGAACATGTTTTAATTTTCACGCTTTTGCGTTGCGTGACATGAAAGTGGCCGCCCAAGGAAGGCTGAAAAGATGAGTTATCGCTTTAGTTTTTGCTAACTGAGCGGTACTTGCACTAGAAGAAGTATTCATTTCAATGTATCGGAGCTCTAGAGTACTAATTTTTCGTTTCACTAGCAAAACTCAATGACAGATGTTTCTGTTACGTTACAGCCGCCATGTTTGTGCCCCTCCGAAGGGCACAAACATGGCGTCTCCATACAAAGCTCTATAAATTTGGGTGACACACTTCTTCGAATAACGCGCGAATGCAAAACAGCACAGACTTGATTCTTCGCGAGGTTGTTTATATAGCAGTCATCTATCATATCCCAGACTCTTGACTTTATTTGGTAAATGGTTATGATTTTGTAGTTTGATTACATGACTGGTGAAAACCGAGAATTGTCAAATCTCTTCCCAATGGCCACCTTGTGGACAGAGAGAGGTTGTAGAGGTGACCAGTAGGCAGAGGTACGAGTCTAATGTGACACACTTCCTAAAAAAAAATCAATTTTGGAAAAGGTCAAAATGCCAAGAATATTAGGGGATTACAAAAACCTTTTTTCTATTTTTTTATACTACAGCACCAGCACGATTGAAAATGTACATCACACCCTGACCCCATGCCCCCTCTCTAGCTACAGCCTTGACTGTCCTGAGACACACATAGTCATGGTTCAGTCATGTTCTAAAAAAACCCTGTGTTTTCCCCAAATTACTCTTAACAACTTACACATGCCTTATTTCATGAAAAGAAGGTGGCTCACAAATCGAAGTAGCCTGTTTTTTTAGATGGCGGCCAACACTTAATGAGAACCCTAAGCATCATTGTATGCATTAAGGTATCATGGTAGGTGGATTTTGACGAAAAAACAGATTTTATTTTTTTTTGCCGTTCGAATTGAGAAGACTGTAATAAAAAAGCTTTTTTACTTTTTGAGATACGGAAAGAAACTATTTTTGAATCTCATTAACCCCTGACGGCGCGATGACAAGTTCCTGTCATCGCCAACTAAAATTCACCACCGGTTGTCACGTGTAATGCGAATTGCGGTGTAATTTTCATTATACTGCAAACTGATCCGTGCCGACATCTGTCAATGGCTCATCAAATCTTCTTACATACGGTGATTTTTAACACCTCATCATAGAAATCGCACAAAACGTTTTTCGCCTTTTTCTCGATAAAGTAAAACTGCATATAAGGGTGAACATTTTAAGTTCATTTACGCGCGTCTTCCAGTGCTTTCAATAAGATTTGAAGTAGGTGGCTACCTTGGAACAGCACCCGCCGGAGTAATATGAGAAGCCCACGAGAATTTCTCTCTGGAGAATTTTTAAAAGTTAAATATACCCGCCGACTTTCAACAGAATACCCGCCGGAGCTCTGGCAGGTGCCGGGTCCTATTGAAAGCACTGGTCTTCCGATGGAATTAGCTGAAAATTGGCAGCCATGTTCTAGGATAATTCGTTCGAAAACGGGTGTCGGGCTTTGTTAAATTTTGCTACCGTTTCCAGGTTATAGCCTCTTTTGCAGAAAGGAACGTCCGCATTGACAATATCAAACTTTAGAAGGTTGTAAAAAAAAACCCAAACCACATCTGGAAAATCGCAGACACCCTTTTTGAGGGTGATGTGTGAGAAAATTTCCGCTGTAAATCTCGCCAATCCGATAATTCACGCGCGGAAGCGAACCAATTTAAGCGAAGCAGTGTTTCTGGGGATTTCTTTTAATATCACTTCGTCATTGTCTTTTTAGAAATTTTTAAAGATATGATTGTATTCTATAACTATTTAGCTTTCAGAAAATGTATAGGTTGGTGGGGTTTTCTTTGAAAGCGTCAGCGTAAGGGCGCGATTTCCAAACACTGTCAATCCACCTACCATGATACCTTAAAGATTGTCCATTGTCTTTCCTGGAGATGTTTGCTGATGTAGCCACTACAGTTAAGATACATGTACTACCACAAATAACTTATTTGACCAGAAGTTACATGTATGATTTACTTTTTTACTTTTTTACAATTTATACTTTGTAGTGTTGTGAAAAATGCTTCTGAGAAATATGCTGTGCAGAGGCTCCGAGGTAAGAAGTGATGTTATTTAATCTGTTTAAAGACATTTCACAGAGCAAGTAGGCCTAAAATAGTATATATAGCCAAGCTCAGTTGGCATCTACCTCTCTGGAATGTCCTAGTCATTATATGCCATCAGTTGGTAATCAATAAAATACTTTCTGATGAGTGCGTGAGCACGAAACTCGGAGTAACAGGAAATTTTGTGTCTTTGTTATATCTTCTAATAACTAAATTAAATAACTATTACCTTTGAAGTTTGTATATTTTGTATAGAGGGCATGGGCAAATTACCGGTACTTAGGTTAACACCAAGATTGTTCACTTAAATATAAATTTAGTAAAATTAATGGCTTGAACCCAGGAGTATCTCAATAGTTCATTTTGTGTGATTGTCCAGGTGAGGGTAGTTCTGAAAAAGAAATGTGTTTAGTGAATGACATTTAAATAACCTGGAAGAGTAAGAATGGAAGGAGGGTGGGGGAGAGTGAGAAATGAGGAACACCTGCTTCCAATACTCACTGAGTAACTTATCGTCTTATTTATCATTAGTAGCATAATCCCATTAATCCGTGCTAATGCAATCACTAATTTTGGATGAAGTGATCCAGGCTTGATGTCTGGTTGAGATCACTGTTGCATTCTCGGGGGTGACACTTTTACTGTCACATTACCTCTCTACTGTTACAGTGCATTTACTGAAACTGGGGCTTCCAAGACAATGAAAACTAATCAGATGGCAGAACTGAAACAATAAATTTCAGATTTCAACATTTGGAATCCAGCTAATCAAATGTCCGATACAACACAATGAAATCTCAACTTGTTCATTGTCACGCTCACCAGACTACGGTGTTGCTTAATTTAATATATTGTCAAGCCCAGACTGTTAGTACTTTACATTAGTACTTTAGTACTTTAGTACTTTCATGTTAGAGAATATTGTGTTACTTTAGTTTAGATTTTACATTGGCAAGGGTGGTAAACTCATTAGACTGTGAATGTACGGCCACATAAAATATCATTTTTACAGTTGTTTAAAATCGTGGAATAATCGATTTTGACACATCTTTACAAAATAAATTCCACTCCTGTTGTCGGTGAGTGCTTCTATTTTTACGCATCTTTTCTTATTTGGGTTTCATTAATGCAGCCGACCATGAAATCCACCACGTAGTTCTCGGAAAAGCTATCACATTTACTTTCTTAGCTGCTGTACATTTTGGAGTTTGAGCTTCCTTTCTGGGTTATCAGTGTATTGAAATAACATCAAAAATTCAAAAAAAATTTTTTTTCTACATTGTACTATCAAAGCCTCAGCATGTAAAATCACTCAGGCAAAAATAAAAGATAATGGGGCCATATTTGAACCCTAGATGGAAAAATCAAAGATACATGTACTTCGAACAAGGAATTCAGGTTACAAGTCCATTTTTGTATCAAGTACTACAGTGTTGTTAAGTTTTCAATTCTCCTGCTTGAAATTTGCTTTTAGCTGCTTTAGCTACATCAAAAGTAATCCCTTTCCAATTTGTACATTTTTTGAATCTGCGCACATGGGAAACTACTCAGAGACCATTTGAAGGTTTTTTTTAAACAGCTGCAACAGTCAATTCATACCTTAAACCACTCACTCTGCTGACAATATATATTTACGAGTGACACTCTTATGCAGCTTTTCTTTTCATGTATTTTTTAAACCAACCAACGACCCAACAGAAAGTGCAGCATACATGTACGTGTACATGTATGATTCTTCAACCCACAAGCATGCGAACTACTAAAGGTTTGAGCTTGACAATTTATAAGTGGCACCTTAGTCACGTACATGTACATGTAAGCATCACAACAAACTGGATTTGCTGGATTTTTAAAAAAATGTTGAAATCAGTTGTTTCAGTTCTGCCATCTGATTGGTTTTTGTTGTCTGGGTGACCCCGGTTTCAGTGAACACACTGTAATTGTTGGGGCAAGGTGATAAAGTTTGTTTGAATCTGAACACATTCAAAATGACTGTCTCACCAAACCATGATTTTTCTCATCATACATTACATCCCCAAATCCTTTGTATTTAAATGTTTTAAGGGGCCGTTTTAACTGATCTTTCTTCCCTGTCACTGAGGAAAATTTTGTTGTGATTCAAATTTGTCACATTTAGTCATGTCAAAGTCATTTCATACAAAGTCATGTAGATTGTGTCATCAATTCACAGCATCTGTAAGGTGACTAATTCCAAACAGGGCCAAGCTATAATAATCATTGTTTGATTTTTGACAGTTGCATTTCAGAGACTTCCCATAGGCAGACACTAAAACATGGTCTTGGCCAGTTGCAAATGGTGCATTTGATCCCAAAGGGTCCACTAATGGAAGGATATCATTGTTGTTTTTGTTCAGACTGATCAGTAGGAAATTCTTTAACTAATTATTCTGTTTCTTTTTCTTAAACAGAGCTGAGATTAAAACTGAAGAGAACAAAGACAATTTACAGCTTGGTGAACCTATCAGGTGCAGAAAGCAAGTCTTGAGAAGGTATTCTGCTTTACATTGACCTTGAGCTAGACAGCATTAACCATCACCACTGTGTAGTTTTCTATTCAGAAAATATCTAAGTTTAATAAAAGACAGAGTTGAAGTGGATTGATTTTATAAACTACATGTGTGTACACATAGCGTATATGGGTAATTTGGAGGCTGTGTTTTCTTGAGTGAAATGAAATGATTCTAAGAACTTCATAATTTATGTCAAAACTAATCTATGCTTTGTGGATAGTGGAGATAAGCTGTACATGTATATACTCACAGTGATGATTTTCCACGCAAAAATTCGACAACTTACGGTTGAACAGTGTTTGGCATTGCTTACATGTACCTGTTTTGTGTTTGAAACCAATGTGGAGTCCTGCATTCAGTTACTAGCATGTGACTTCATAACTGTTCTCCTGTTGTGGACATTAATTTGTTTGTATGAGATAGTGTTAGGGGAAGTAAGAAGCTGATCGAAGGGTGTTGTACATGTACATGTACATGTAGCAGATTGATAGGTTTTTGTTGTTGTTATTCTCTATCGACTGTAGCTCGGTGGATAGAGCGCCTGCCTGGTGTTTGAGAGGGGGTCATGGGTTCAATTCCTGTCCCACGCTCTTGTCATGTTGATCAATTCACCTTTCAAATTTCATTACCAAGCTTATAATTCACCATCTTTATTCACTTATCACTACTCACAATGATGTCGACAGTGCTGATCCTAGCAATATGCAGGATACCTGTCACATATGAACTCAGTTAAACGACCTTGCTCTCCATGAGTTCTCGCAGCTTAGTGGATAGAGCGCCCACCCAGTGTTCAGGAGGTCATGGGTTTGATTCCTGTAGGGGAGTCAGATTTTTTCTTTGTCCCACGCTTGTGTTATGTTGATCAATTCACCTTTCACATTTCATTACTGAGCTTAAAATTCACCATCTCTATTCACTTCTAGAATAGCAGTACCAAAGAGGAGCCCACCTATTAAGCTGAACCCAGTGCTTTCTGAAGATGGGTGCATCTGCTTAAATGGACGACTGCAATTTTCTAAATACCAGCCATATGATGTGCGATTTCCCATGGTACTGCTGAGTCAGGTGGGATAATGGATCCGAGGAGGGTGTTCCTGCGAAACCAACGCCATATTCCCTGGTCCCGTCTGGTGATTTTCCCTGTCAGAAAAAGGATAAGTCCTTCTCCTTTCAGATCCAGATCCTGGCAGTCTTGTTTCCATGGTTGTCACAGCTGGGGGCGGTTGTGGGGACAAGCTCCCACTTGCTGTAAAGTTTTCTTAAGTGGCATATGGTCCAACTCCTGGCCTGCTCGCGTGGCTTAGATACTAGCCCGGCAGAAGTGCTACTACTGACAGGAGAAGGGGCAAAGGCAGGTCTCTGGTGCCTTCAAACCAGTTGCTTTGGGTAGATGGAGCTCATCAGCCTAGGAAAGCAGTCCATCTAGGATGGAGCAGATTTTGCATCAACAGGTCCACCATCAATGTGGTATTTGGGAGCTTAAGCAAACCATGACAAAGACGGCAACAAAAACATCACCAAGCAAAAAGTTTAATGAGCAAAACAATAGCTGTGCACGTGCATTATAAATCTTTGTACATTTCTTTGCCATCCTCTGCAAAACAATGACATGAAATGACCAACTTCTCCGTCGTATACGGAATGTGGATAATGAGGGCATATGATGCCCTTGTTGCATATTTAGCCTAAGCATGTTTTTGGAGCCATTGGTGTACTGAACAGATCTAGACAATCGCAACTTTCGCTTGTAAAATATAACTTCATTTTTTTGCGGGCATCGTTCTCGGCGTCGTCATTGCTTAGGCTCCCTGTTGTCCCTCGACAACTGCAGGAGAAGTGCAGAGATCAATGGCAGCCACTCTTTATAGCCTTCACAGACTTCACAAGAGCTTTCGATTTAAACAGCAGGGACGACCTTTTCAAGATCCTCCCCAAAATCGGATGTCCACCCAGGCTCCTCAGCATCATCAGATCCTTCAAGGTGGACATGAAGGGCACCATGGTCTTTGACCGCTCGACATCTGACCCTTTTGACATCGAAAGTGGAATGAAACAGGGCTGCATCTTGGCACTGACTCTGTTCGGGTTTTTCTTTGCCATTCTCCTGAAGCATGGCTTTAGATCTGCAACAGAAGGCTTCTACCTCTGCACCAGGTAAGACGAGAAGCTCTTCAACCTCTCCAGGTTAAGAGCCAAGTCCAAAGTCCTGATGAAATTTCTGTGTGACCTCCTCTTTGCTGATGACGCAGCAGTCACCGCCCTCTCTGCTGAAGACCTCAAACAGCTCATGAACCGCTTCAGTGAGGCCTTCCTAGACTTTGGACTCAACATCAGTCTGAAGAAACACAAGTCATGGGACAGGATGTAGATTCACCACCCAGCATTACAATCTCTGAACATGAACTGGACGTTGTTCACGAATTTGTTTACCTGGGCTCCACCATCTCAGATACTCTCTCCCTTGACTGAGAGCTAAACAAGTACATTGGCAAGGCAGTTACCACCATGTCCAAAGAGAGTATGGTTCAACAACAAACTGATGGAACACACAAAGATCCAGGTCTACAGAGCACACGTCCTGAGCACTCTTCTGTACAGCAGCAAGTCCTGGACTCTTCACACCTGGCAAAGAGAAAGAGAAAGCTGAAGGCTTTCCACACACACTTTCTCCAACGCATCCTCAACATCACCTGGCAAGACAAAATTTCAAACAACTCTGTCGTGGAGAGAGCTGGAATCCTCAGCATGTTCACACTGCTGAAGCAGAGACGTTTGCGCTGGCTTGGACATGTAGTCAGAATGGACGATGGCTGGATTCCCCAGGATCTCTTGGGCAGAGAGCTAGTGCAGGGGAAGCGCCCCACAGGTAGACTGCATTTGCACTACAAGGAGGGATCTGAAGGCCATGGGTACTCCTGGGAAGCCATAGCCATAGAGCGAACAGCATGGAAGCAGAAATTGCAGAAGGACCTCACCCAGTACAAAGAGTCACTTGCCCAACAAAGTGAAACAAAGAGACAGAGAAGGCAGGCCAGAAGCCAGGGAGACTGACCAGCCTCAGACTACACCTGCACCCGGTGTGGGAGAGACTGTCACTCCTTAATTAGCCTGACCAGTCACACCCAACACTGCACTAGAACCCTACATGTAACTACCACCCAGAATATGTATCTATAGTCTCTCAAGACTAAAGGATGCCCATTACCCTGTCAGGTAGCCAACAGTGCAGACTGGACATTAGACCCAAAGCGTCTTTCAAGTTGGAGTGGATTAGTCTGAGTCCATGCAAGAATAAGGAGGATTCTCCACGAAGTGTCATAGAAAAGCAAAGAGAGGACAAGTGGAGTGTTGTTACCACATGGTGCAGTCATTCAGCATGAAGCATTCCATAATTAGAACAAGGCGTTAACTTCTGGAATGTCAGTAGCAAAAATGAGCTTACTTATTAAGCTGAACCCAATGCTTGATGAGGATCGGTGCATCTGCTCAAATGGACAGCCGCAATTTTATGAATACCAGTCATTTGATGTGCCATCTTCCATGGTTCTGCTGAGTCATTGCAGCCCTTGAAGAGATGTAAGAATGGAAGGGAAAATGTAGCATTTGCAAGCATAGGGGAAACAGGACGCATACTCAGATCAAGGCTCTGCTTTCCAATTTCTGTTTTGGGTTACCTTTTGTCCCTTTCAACCAATCAGCAAGATTATCTTGGGCCTTACACCGCTGCACAAGAATAAGGCATCATCAGAAAAGGTGGTTATGCTTGTTCCCCTATTTGACAGCAATGCTGTTCTTTTGTAAGCACCATTTGGTCTGGACCCAGACAGCTTCTTAAATACCTTCTTGCATTTTACTTACAAAAGAGATGTTCCAAAGGAGATGGTCAGAGACTGGCACAAACTTTGTGGAAGCTGTCAATGAACTAAAGGAACTTGTCAGTAAGCTGGACCAGGAACAAATTCAGCAGAACATGGCTTATCAAGGTGTGAAATCAAATTTCTATCTGCCCGGGACACCACACTTTCATGGCATCCACAAGGTCAAGATTAAATCAGTGAAGAAGGCTATCTTTGCAATACTGGGAACAAGCCACATAACCAATGTTAATCTAATCACTATTGTTGCTGGTGTTGAATGCCTGCTTAATTCCTGACCTCTTACCAACCAGTTGACCGATCCATGTTGTACTGTACTTTTCAGGCAAAGAAGCTGGATGGTAAACTGCCAATATTCCCACAAAGCACAGCGTTGAGCAAGTGAAGGGATGGACGGAAGGAGAGCATTGATGAACGGGTGAGCTTCACTTCAAATAACAGTTGCTTTGGATTGTGACAATACTGTAATCTACCCTTATAAGAATTTCATTTTTGTTTCATTTTTTCATTCAAAATTACCCAGGCCATTACCAATAGTTTTGGCAGTAACCCTAATGCCATCAGGTGATGTCATCTGGATCTTTGTTTTGATTATCTAGTAAGTTAACAAGATTATGTTAAGGCCAGCATTCCTTTTTGTAGGGCAAGATTGCCTGAACAAAAGAATCTACTGGGTGCAAAATTGTTTTTCTGTGCAGTAAACTGACTTGAAATGTGTGAGAGTATAACCAGTTTCCAGCAACATTCGAAATGGTATTGATTTGCTTATTATTAGGGAAACTCAAGATAATTCACGGCTCCAAAAAGCATACTGTAGATTGAAAACATTTTAGTTTGCAACAAAAGCACAGAAATGAATAACAATGTAGAATAAATGAAATGAAAAGGTTCCGATTCGAAAAGGGACTAATATGAGCACAAAAAATGTTCGACCACTATTCTAAAGTTTTGAGCCATGTCCCCTTACCCCGGGTGAGAGGGGGTATACTCCCAGAAGAATTCAGTGTGGGCCTACAGCCCACTTCCCAAAACCGTTGTATCCTATTAACTTACAGTACCGCTCAAAAGTAAGTTACCACCCTCTCGCGAGATGAGATTCTCATCTTGCGAGACGAGATCTCAATCTTGTCTCGCGAGATGAGACTTTCGTCTTGCGAGACGAGACTCTCGTCTCGCGAGAGCTTAAAAACACTGTGCCACTGCTTGAATTCTCACGAGACTTAAATAGCCCATTGTAACGCACGCAGAAAATTAGCCAAGCATACCTTCGTGCCCTTGAACAAAGCATTTGCTGAACTCTGTTGTTTGTTTATCATGTTCATTTGAGATTTGACTCTTAAACTTTTCAAATCTACTTGGCTCAAAAATCGTATCCAAGAATATGCTGCAAAGCATTCTATTTTAAATGGAATTCACGTCGTTCATGGGTCTAAGGAAAAGTGCTGAAACCTGTACGATGAAAGTTTGCTAATCAATCACATCGTCCTCTTTTGCCAATTATGTAAAGCGAAAGTTGTGGATACTGAAGTTATTAACTTCATTTTTGCCGGTCATTTAGAAAGGTTTGTAGACCTGGAAGAAAGCAGTGATGAAAATATTTAACAGTTTCATGTTTGAAAGCAAATGCGTAGACAGTTCTGGAACTGGCAGAAGGCAGTGATGAAAATATTTAACAGTTTCATGTTTGAAAGCAAATGCGTAGACAGTTCTTGGCTTTTGTGTCATTCGCATTTTTCATGGTCAACGAAATCGACGATCGACGGGCGTTGTCGACTCTTTGCTTGTTAGCATGTTCAGTAACACGACTAATCTTTAAGGGACTACAATGTGCCTCGTTTACTGGGTAAACATCTGTTTAGGAAACTCTTTCAAATCTAGATTATGTTTAAAAGCGTCATTTGTTTCCAGAGTTTCAATCGATTGAATGAACAGAATTGGTTTGTTGTCACGTATGGTCAACAAACAAATTTTATAACCAACAGCAATTAATATCAGGTTTTTAACTGAATAAACATTTGCGATTAAAACTTCTATAAAGCTCTTCCTCTTCCTCTCCTCGACTTGCTTTAACTTTCTTGCTAAGCACATTCAACAGTTAAGTAATTTTGGAATCAACAGACTAACGTGTAGTACGCATACCTTTAGTTTACAGGGTTTTACAAAGGGAAGAGATTGGATTGTGTTGGTCACATCTTTTATTGAATGTGATGGCTCCTAAAGGAGCCGTTGTGGTTCTCAAAAATAACTGTTTTGTTTTCAGAGGCACGGCCTTCGTGCTGGATAAATATCGGGACAACCTTTTTCAAGTGATTGATGTACGTCGTACACTTTTCAGCCATCGCCCTCTCCCTCCAGAATCCCAGCGTTATTCCTTCGAGTAACTGCTCTTTAGTTGTGGGCTTTACTATTGTTGGCAGAACAGGTTTTAGCTCATTCCATTGTAGTAATATATTGTATAAAATGTAAAAGTAATATAAACAAGTATTTGCAAAACGGGAACAACGCTTTATTAATATTTATCATTTTCCGTTGATTTGCTCAGTTTTCGAACTACATTTGTATACATGTATTTCTCGGCTAACCCTTTTAAATGAAGAGCCCCATTCCACTTGCCGCCTCTGGTCTAGGTTGGCGATAAATACTTCTTTCAAATTTTCTGATCACCGTAAAGAATCCTTTCCTTTCCATACATTTTTCCCGATCACATGGGTTTGTTATGAAACGTGTAGCTAATCACATTTTTGATTTCGCAAACAGTAAAATTTAGCACTGGTTGGTTGATGTTTCACTTGTGAGTAGTTGTATTCAAAACTTTTCGTCAGTAATGAAAACAATGAGTTCCAGTTCAATGGACTCACACAGGCACGAAACGCCGCAAATTCGATGCACCGACGAATATAATTATATTGAACTCTGAGTAATCGGAGAAAGATTTAAACTTTGCCAAGGGCTTTAGGATCAGCTTCTTCAATTCTGGCGATAGTACCGATCTTGCGAAAAAGTTTCGTTTCAATTTGCTCGCACGTATGTAACATGGAAATTCAACACACGTACATGTAAAGCCAAAAACTACATGACTGTAGAGTATTATTTTCACCGACCAGTGCGATGCAATGTTGCACAATTGAAAGGGCGCGGGCAAGAACATCCCCTTGATTTTTTGGCTATTTTTGAAAGTCCTCAAAAATAGCTGAATTTTGCCATGTGGGTTTCGTTTCACCTGAGAAACATTGCTCTGAAGTTTTTTTCGCTGGGTTGCTCTTCGTTTTTGAGAAATAGCGTTTGCAAAAAAGGCACACAGGTTGGAAAAACCGAGTGTTTTTTGCATACGCAATATCTCGAAAACGAAGCGAACTTAAGTGCAAAAACTACAGGACATATCTTAACATACCTGAACAAAACTGCATGCGAAATTTGGTGAGTTTTCAACAAAGTTTACTTTTGATTAAAATAGCAAATGCGCTTTTTCCAGTCTTAATACATGTGCATGTCCGCTGATCTCAGAAGTTCAAAACACCACAAATCATGCCGATTTGAAATAAAATCAATGCAACCTGGATCCCAGATTTGTTACAATCGATTGATCGCTCGCTACTTGTTGGCCATTATTATGTTTAAATGGAAAAGGAAAATCAACTAACTAGTTCCCAGTTCGAGAAACGTCCGGACAAGGTGATCACAATGCATGCTGCGAAGGGTCTTTACACCTTGTGCACGGGAAACATGGTGCTCGGATACAAGACAAATTTTATAAGTCTAAAACCAGCCCTCGCTTTCCAAACTTTGACGCTAGCAACGCTTGGCAAATGGGCCACAACTCACGAGAGGGTGTTTTTCTTGGGCAAGAACTGCTCTTGGACTTCGCTGCCTGGATCGACCTGACTTCAAATGCCGATTGTAGTGTCTGCTGGGCTGCCTGTGGCTGCCTATAACACATTATGGGATAGCGCTTGTTGTTGTTAGAACATGTATGTGTGAAAAGGAAAAGTAAGTCTTCAATGCGAATAAAAGAGTATATTACAACTGGTGACGAGGATGAAAACCAATCGCCAATAGTCTCCTAGAGGAAAAATATCGAAATGGTGGTAAACATCGAATTTGGAAACATTAGTCCGTTCGACTGGAAAGGCAACCCAACTAGTGTTGGTCAAAGATGGCGACATTGGAAACGTTCCTTCGAGTTCTTTCTTGAAGCTAAAGGCGTCAAAAAGGATTCCCAGAGAAAAGCACTGCTCCTTCACTGCGCCGGACAAGACGTATAGGATATTTTCGACACCCTGACCGACCGACCCGTTCCAGAACACGACTCCGAGTACGCAAAAGCCATGAGGTCGCTAGATGCACATTTTGCACATAAGGTTAATATTCCCTTTGAAAGGCACCAATTTCGTCAAGCTAAACAGGAAGAGTGAGAAACAGCGGATCAATTCGTGCTGAGATTGTTTCAGCTGTCGGAGAATTGCAAATTTGGAGAAGCCAAAGAGGAACATATCCGTGATCAATTGATCAACAAATGCAGGTCACACAACCTTCGCAAGAAATTGCTGGAAGCAAGCGGAACGCTTACACTCCAAAAGGCGCGAGAGATTGCAAGATCAACAGGAGCGGCTGAAAGTCACGCAAGATTGATAGAGAATGATTCAAAGGGTGACAGTGTACACGCGTTAGAGGTTAAACAAGCTGATTACGACACAAGGAAGAGAGGAAATTGCTACCAATGTGGGTTGGAAGGCCACTTCGCATGAGACCCGGAATACAAGGCCAGATCTGTTACTTGCCAAAAATGTAAGAAGACTGGACACTTCACCAAGTTTTGTAGGACCAAGGGCGAAGATAAAACCAATTAGGTGCCAGAGACATACCAACAGTAGCCATTGAACTTGGAGGGGTACAACTGGAGGCTGTGCTCATTGATTCAGGATCCACTTGCAATGTCATTGACAGGGAGACGTGGGAGGTGCTCAAAAAGAAAAAAGTGTAAGTCATGGAAATCAAACAAGAAATTGTACTCTTATTGCTTGGAGGAACCACTCAACACTGCCGGTGAGTTTGAAACTGAATTGTGTTATAAAGATAGACAATGTGTTGCACGTTTCATTGTTGTGGAAGAGAAGGCAAGGCCAATACTCAGCCGACAGACCTCTGAACTGTTGGCTATATTGAAAATCGAGATAAACTCTGTCAGTGAGGAGAACTCGCTGAGAGAATTTGAGGGGATTTTTGTTGGAGTTGGAAAACTCAGAGACTTTCAGGCCAAACTTCATGTTGATGAATCAGTCCAGCCCATTGCCCAAAAGTTGAGAGCCTCACCATTTGGATTAAGGGAGAAAATCGAGCAGAAACTAGAAGAACTTGTGAACCATGACATTATTGAGCCAGTTGAGGGGCCAACCCCTTGGGTAAGCCCTGTTGTCATAGTCCCTAAACCTTCAGGAGACATCAGGCTCTGTGTAGATATGAGAAGAGCTAACCAGGCCATAGTAAGGGAGCACCACCCCATACCCACAGTTGATGATGTTCTGTACCAACTCAATGGGAGCACGGTATTCAGTAAGCTTGACCTAAGATGGGGCTTTCATCAGATTGAATTACATGTTTCAAGTTCAAGTTTCAAGTTCAAGTTTATTATTAAATCAACAAAATTTTACAAAAACAACGCTAACCCGCAAATACAGTAGCTGAGGCTAATCTAGGCGGGTAGCGAGTAAGACTGTTTAAAGAGTAAATCAAATTGTTAGTGTTACATACCAGTAAAGAGATGAAACAAATGCACGTCTAGCAAATAAATAAATAAATAAATAAATAAATAAATAAATAAATAAATAAATAAATAGGTAAATGAATAAATGGATGAAATAGAAATCGCAATTAGACAAAGCTATTTTGAGTATTTATTTTGAAATTTATCGATTAGAAAAGATGTGCCAACATACATGTAATCGTCCTACTCCATTAAAGCTTGTAAAAGTCGGTTTTGTATATTTTTCTTAAATACACACTTCGGTAATTTACGTAATTCTTGGGGGATGCTATTCCATATTTTGGCCCCTTGTCTTGAAAAAGATTTTAATTGTTGGTTACATCTAGCATATTTTATATGATAATTGCCTGCTAAAGAAAACCTTGTATTATAATTATGCATGTCATTTGAGCAATTAAAAAGATTAGAAATATTACATGGAGTTAGCTTGTTGAAAACGTCATGCATTAGTATTGAAATAGATTTGAAATAAAGCATATTTACTGGAATAGTATTGGAGGAGACAAAAAGAGGAATGGCGTGTGACCTATAAGATGCAAAGTATATGAGGCGAAGGGCACGCTTTTGTAAGACCAGAATTTGATTGATGTAAGTTTGTGCAGCTTGGCCCCACACAACAATGCCGTAGGACAGATAAGGGAATATCAAAGATCGATAGATTGTTAACAGTACGCTTGTGGGTACATAATATCTTAGTCTAGCGATGATGCCAATTGTTTTGCTTATCTTTGAAGTGATGTGTCCAATATGATATTTCCAGCTGAGATTAGAATCAATTAACACACCTAAATACTTGACATACGACTTTTGTTCTAAAGGCAAATAGGTTTTGGAATCATTATCAAATATTTGAAGATTAACTTGATAGTCAATTTTCTTTTGGTGAGGATGGAAGATAATGAAGTTCGACTTCTTAACGTTCAGCGTTAGCTTGTTAGCTGTTAGCCATTCACAAACTTTATGTAATTCAAGGTTAACAACGAGCTCCAGAGTTCGAAGATTTTTATTAGCATATAATAGATTTGTATCATCAGCAAACAAGTAGAATGCTAGTTTATCAGATGACCTGTAGATGTCGTTGACATATAAGAGAAAGAGTAAAGGTCCTAGGACAGAACCTTGTGGTACACCGCAAGTCATACGTTGTTTGTTGGAGATATTAGGTCCAATTTGGGTTGATTGAATACGGTCTGAGAGATAAGAACGAAACCAATCGTTCACGATGCCTCTAATACCATAATGATATAGTTTTTGAAGTAGAATTGAGTGGTCAACTGTGTCAAACGCTTTTTTCAAATCAATGAATATACCACAGGTGTATATCCCTTTATCAAAATTAGATTGAATTTGATTAACTATATCAATAAGTGCATGTTCTGTTGATCGCCTTTCTCGGAAACCGTATTGTGAATGGTAAAGAATGTTACAATCTTCTAAAAAAGACTTCAATTGGCGGTAGAAGAACAGTCCAGAAAGATCACCACGTTTATCACCCACAAGGGGTTGTTCAGGTGTAAACGCCTGATGTTTGGTATCAGCTCTGCACCAGAACTTTACCAACATATTATCCAACAAGTATTAGAGGGGTGTGAAGGTGCTTACAACATTCATGACGACATCATTATCCATGGTCGTACTGTTAAAGAGCATGATGTCAGGTTAAGGAAGACCTTCGAACGTATTCAAGAAAAGGGGCTTACCTTGAACAGGGAAAAGTGTGCATTCAGCATGTCAAAACTGACTTTCATGGGATACTTACTGTCCAACCAAGGGATCGGGCCAACAAAATCGCATGTAGAAGCAGTCGTTGATGCAAGAGAGCCTCAAAATGCAGAGGAGGTACAAAGTTTTCTGGGATTAGTGAACTTTAGTGCCAGGTTCATCCCCAATTTAGCAAGCATTGCTGAACCACTTCACAGGCTAACAAAGAAGCAAACTCCCTTTGTGTGGGGCACAGAGCAACAAGGTGCTTTTGATGCCCTAACAGACAGCTTGGCAAATGCAGAAACCCTGGCATCTTTCGACAGTAATGCAGAAGAAACCAAACTTATCACAGATGCCAGCCCTGTTGGTTTAGGAGCGGTCCTTACACAAGTTCAAGGAGGATGCGAACGAGTAGTCGCTTACGCTAGCCGTAGTCTAACAGATGTTGAGCGTAGGTACTCTCAGACAGAGAAAGAAGCACTCGGACTTGTCTAGGGTTGCGAGAGAAGCCACATGTACCTATATAGAGTGGAATTCACCCTGCTGACTGACCACAAGCCCCTTGAGGTTATCTACTCTACTAATTCCCGCAATTCAGCAAGAATAGAATGCTGGGTCCTGAGACTGCAACCATACAGTTTCAAAGTGCAGTATGTACCTGGTAAACAAAACATTGCTGACCCACATTCACGTCTTGGCAAAGGAAAGGGGGTATGCATGAATGATGATGCAGAATAGTTTATCTGGTTTGTGGCGGAAACGTTGACACCAGCAGCTATGTCCGTGCAGGAGGTTGAAGAAGAGTCATGGCTCGACCCAGAGATTTCACAGTTAAGAGAATGCATCACAACAGGAGAATGGGACAACGCCCCAACACAGTATAAAGCCGTAAGAAGTGAACTTTCCATTCTAGGCAAGCTAGTCCTAAGAGGAACAAGATTGCTTATCCCAGCAAAATTACGCGACAGAGTGGTAGATCTGGCCTACGAAGGACATCAGGGGTTGACAAAGACAAAACAGAGACTCCACAGCAAGGTCTGGTGGGCTGGAATTGATAGACAAGTCAAAGCAAAATGCAAGACCTGCCATGGCTGCCAGTTGGTTCGCCCACACCACCGTAACCCTTAAAACATACTGAGTTCCCCAGTCAGCCCTGGCAAGATCTAGCAGCGGATTTGATGGGGCCCCTACCTTCCGGAGAGTATGTATTCGTCGTCGTAGACTACTACATTTGTATAGTCGTTACTTTCAAGTAGACATCCTCAAGTCTGTAACATCTGCCACCATAATAGGAAGCCTGGAAAGAATGTTCTGTGCGCATGGTCTCCCGCAGTCGTTAACAGATAATGGACCACAATTCACGTCCAAGGAGTTTGGAACATTTTTGAAAACAAACGGCATACAGCATAGAACCTCCACGCCCTTGTGGCCCAAACAAATGGGGAGGTAGAACGCCAAAACAGAAGTCTACTCAAAGCTTTGAAGATTGCCCAAGCAGAGAAGAAGAACTTAAAGGTAGAGATGAGGAAGTTCCTAACAGCCTACAGGACCACACCTCATAGCAGCACTGGAGTCTCTCCAGCCAAATTGTTGTTTAACAGAGAGATACGGTCAAAGATCCCTGACCTGACAAAGTGTGAATACATTGACAGTGAAGCACAAGACAGAAATGCAGAAATGAAACAGAGGAGAACCGAATATGCCAGTGAACGAAAGGGAGCGCAGGAGAACAGTCTAGCTCCAGTAGATCATGTGCTGGTGAAACAAAGGAAGGAAAATAAGCTGTCAACCACTTTCGAGGATGCACCTTACAAGGTCACCAATAAATATGGCAACGAAGTCACAGCTACATCACTTGAAGGAGTTAACTACAAGAGAAATGTAACTGATGTTAAGAAGTATCTGAAGGCAAGCAATGGACCAGACCAACAAAGCACAGGAAACAGTGTTGCAGGCGGAACTGCCGAATCAGAGGTTCCAGAATTTACCCCTTAGGCCAACTAGGGAAAGGAGGGCACCAGAGTATTTAAATGATTATGAACTCTATTGATATAAGGAGGACACTTTGAGTTACTTGGTATGATTATGAACTCTGTTGAAACTTGAACAGCAAGAAAGGGGACACTGAACAGTGAACTTGTTGAAAGCTTTCCAGGTCAAACGTCCAAACAGAGTTATTCCAGTCCTGTTGAAATTTGTTAACCAGTTAATCCAAGGAAAAGGTTGTAGTGTCTGCTGGGCTGCCTGTGGCTGCCTATAACAAATTATGGGATAGCGCTTGTTGTTGTTAGAACACGTGTGTGTGAAAAGGAAAAGTAAGTCTTCAATGCAAATAAAAGAGTATATTACACCGATAACTCGATTTTATCGACAGTTGCTTTCGAAGTTACAGAACACATTTTGCTTCTTTAAAACGTGTTGATGACTTACGGGTTTATCAAGGCTTTATGATGTCTCTCAACCACCAGGCAGCAGCTATACAAGGTACTTTAAAACAATGCTAAAGATATCAGTTGACAGAGCTCTAATGCATCACATCTCTTTTTACTTCGATGGTATTTCGTGTGACGCTCGATCTATTCACGTGTTGTGTTTCGTGTCACAATAACCGATGTAAACAACCGTTTCCCAGACTTTCGCTCTAAATGCTGTAGGATTTGATTTTGACTTCATACGCTATAAACAGTCTGCCTGTTTCCTGTTCAACAAATAAACTCCTGAAGACAACCTGAACTCCTAAACAAATAAACTCCTAAAGGCTACATGTGTGCCTTGTTTGCAAACATTATTTCTCGAAACGAAGAGCCACCCAGCGAAAAAAATTTCAGAGCAATGTTTCTCAGGTGAAACGAAACCCACATGGCAAAACTCAGCTATGTTTGAGCACTTTCAAAAATAGCCGAAAAACCAAGGGGACGTTGTTGCCTGCGGCCTTTCAGTTGTTCGCTAACATCTCAACGTATGCTTCTTCATACATGTAACTTCTTTTCTTCATAACTCCAATTCCATCTAAGTTCTTCGTTTGTAACGGCAGTGGTGAATCTAGCGAGGCAAGTTTCAATTCAAGACCTCTTCACGCTGTATTAGCGGGAACTTCACGAAGCATGCATTGTAACAAACGTGTCGCGAGAAACTAATCGTTCCTCGCAAGCCAATTGCTTTTAATTTGTTCCAAAATATACACTTCACTGGTTCTTGCGAGTCAAGACTTTCGTCTCTCGAGACAAGACTTCTCGCAAGACG
>OZ026608.1:342380-357380 GCA_964020085.1 Micromussa lordhowensis | reverse complement strand
ATCTTCTAAATTCGAAATGCAACTTAAGACAACATTTCTAAACAAAAATACAACTTGTTTAGTTCATAATGCAACTGTTTTCAAGTCACAATAGAACTTTTTCATTTTAAAAAGATCTTATCGATCAACCCAAAAACTAATTCTGTAAAATTGAAGTTTTTAATGGAAATCTTTGAATTAACAGTGGAACTTTGAAATTAAAAATACTAGGCTTTATTCATCGAAACATGGGAATTTTTCAGCTGTTGGGAGACTTTGAAAGTAAAACGTTTTTTTTTCCTTCATTTTAATTTTTAAAAGTAGGAATGGTTGTAACTCAAAGTGAACCTTTTGCATATGAAATGAAAATTTTCAACCAAAAATAGAACCTTTTCCAAATGCATGTGAACTTTTCAATTTAAAGATAACCTTTCCAACTCGAAAAGATGGCACCTTTTTAAACTTTGTCCAATTCAAATAAGCGTTACAAATAAGACTTTGCAGCTTAACTTGGACATATCAGAATAAACTTAAAATGGTGTTGAAACCAAAATCCAAACTTTGACATCACTTATTGGAAATTTTCCAGCTGAAATTGATTTTCATTAACCCAAAAGGTTATCAAGCAATTGTTGAACTAGTCAAAGTAGAAAATATTTTAAGTAAAGAATGGAGCATTTCAAATAGAAAGGTAACTTTTCAAATAAGCATGGAACAGTTTCAATTAAAACGAAACCTCAAGAAATCTAAATGAAGCGTTTCCAAGCAAAAAGATTTTTTCTTCAACTCACAAGAGATCCTTTTTAACTGAAAAAGAATCTTTTCCAAGCAAAAGAAATCTCTTTTGTAAGCGTGGAACTTCTGTACTTCTGAAACTTTTTCTAAGCATTTGTCTTTTTATCATCTCAAAAGAGGTGGTTTTTAACTGAACGTGGAATTTTTGTACTCGAATTAAAACTTTTGCAGCGAAAATACCTTTCCTAATAAAAGAGATCATGGAAGCTTTTTCAACTAAAGATGAGACTTTGTGAGGCAAGAAGACTCTTGAAACTCAAAAGATACCCTTTTTTGACTTAAAGTAAGCATGGGACTCTTTTAAGTTAAGATGAAACTTTTCCGAGCAAAAATCAGAAGAAATGGTTGGTGACTGAGCGTCAAACTCTTTTAGCGCAAATTGAACCTTTTCCAACAAAAAGAGCTTCTTTTCAACTGAAAAGAGATCCTTTTAAGTTTTATAATAAAGTTTCCATATAACACGCGCTCTGATTGGCTGAAACAGCGTGCTTTATCAGAGAACAGAGCACAGGTTGATGACGGTAAGCTGGCTTCTTCAAATTTTTGCTTTGGAATTTTTACAAATTTGACCCAAATTGAACATGCCTTGTGGCTCAGACAAATGCAGTGGAAACAAGCTATTTGTCTGCAGTAAATATAGCTGCATTTAGACCATTGTTAACAACAAAAGTGCTAAAGCTGTTCTTAAATAACAAGTTTTGCTAGATTCCAACAAAACACGCAACAAAATAAACAACTCCTCATTCTCAACCTAGCGAATGCTTCAATTAAAGACATTACGAAGACAGAAATTAAACTTAAGAAGCAAAATAACGACAGAAAACACCAACTGAGAAGCTTTATTTTTGTAAAAATGTTCAAACAACACTTACATGGAGTGTAGTAACGCTCGTTTGCTAACTGGCGATCTCCGGTCATCTCGGCGAAGTGAACCTCAACAATTTTGTATCATCGCTCACTCAACAAGTGATCAGCAGCTCTGATATTCTCCTTTACTTGGAGTAGAACCAGTGGAAGCAGTCTAGTCTTTCCAACTTTGACCCCAGTTTGTGCAATCTTGCTGCAAGTGGCTGCAAGCCGTAAACAACTGTACTGCGCTCCTTGGCAACTCCTTTCAAATACAACTCAGCATTCGCTAGTTTTGAGCTCCTTGGTTCTTAATTTCCATTTGAAACGGTGCACGTTTTTATGAGACAATGCGGCCGGATTTCTTTGTAGTAGAAACCTTTAGATCCTTATTTAAGGATTAAACTAAAAAGTGAACTTAAAGGCATCGTTCTTCTCCTGGATAGCAACTCGATACTGAAAGCTTAGCTGAAGCTCAGTTTGTGATTTGCAGCTGTCGTCTCGTTAGCCAATCAAAGTTTTTTAACAGTTGTACCAAGGACTGTGATTTGCTTATTTTAGCGTGCTTTATTACACAATAGAGAACGGCTGACACCATTTTTCCCCGTTTGGAAAAGTAAAGTTTGGCTTCAAAATTCAGCCGAATGCGTGGAGAATTTGTTGGATTCTTTATCATAACACAATTAAAGAAGCCTCAACTGTGCTCTGTTCTGTTGTAAAGCACTTAGGAAGCGGTAGAGCACTCAAGAAGTAGGGAAAAACACTCGACTACATCTCGTGTTTTCCCCTACACTTGTTTTGTGCTCTACTGCCTCCTGTATGCTTTACAACAGAACAGAGCACAGTCGAGGCATCTTTATTATTTTGTTAAATAATCAAACTTATTCACTTGAAATGAAACCATTTGTGATGGTCCATTGCTTTTATGAACAAAATTCTTCTCCTCTTTCTGCCAAGTTCTCTGGTGTTTACTGCTGATACTCCACAGCCATGCTAAACATGCCATTAAGATTACCGCAAACTTTTTAAATTCAAAACTATTTAGATAGATCTTGCTCTTTAAACGAATGTTGAACTCAGGCAGCGTCAGTTGTAAAATTGATTAAGTGTTTACTTAAACAACCCCTTTAGCTTGGAGAAAGAACAATACTTGGTCTATCACTTTGGGGCTGGGAATGTGTTAAAATTTTGCAAAGAATTGTCATAGTGAACAGCCTTGAACTGGAAATCATTCAGCCGTAATCTGTAACCTTGTGGAATGCTCCACTCCTCATGTAGTATACTGATTTAGCAACCTTGTAACAATACTAAATTTGTCAGTGAAGATACGATTGATCATCACAGTTATACACAACTTGAGTGGTTGTGAAATTAAAGCCTGAAAAAAATTCAGGCCTAAAGGGGATTTGAACCCATGACCTCTGCGATACCTGTGCAGTGCAGTGCAGAGCACTGCACCATTATTGCAGAGGTCATGGGTTCGACTCCTGTTCAGGCCTTAATTTTTTCAGGCTTTAATTTCACAACTACAGTGTTTGGCCATTCTTATCTTCGCTAAAACTAGATTTTGTAGTCACATCAACTTCATCGGCCGTTGCCTTCATTCTAAAGTTATTCCTAAGGGTTTTCGCGCTAATTTTCATGCATCTTATCATTCTAATCAATATCTTCGCCAAATTCAATGTGCCCAAAATTCTTTTTCGCGTAACATTATGAGGATTACTATCAGAGCTATGTGCCAAAAACGTGACGACCTCAACAAACAAATTCTACAATGTCGCTCTGAACTGTCTAAAATCTGTCCAGCTATCTTAGTTCAATCTATTCGCACCAAAATTCAGGAGGTCAATTGTAAACTTTTTAACCATTTACACCAAATTAAGGCCCATAAACTTGAACAATTAACAGGTCCTTCTATTTCTTGTGACTCGTCACTTGAAAGCCTTAGCACCGTAGTTACTATTCCAGAAAATCTTTCGCTTTCCGATGCAGAGAAATCCGTCCTTAGCAAGGGCTTGAATTTTGTTCCTATATCCAAAAACCTTGACGAATTCTCGGTTAAGCAAGATGTTGAAAAATTTCTTCGCCGCGTTCAACTTAAAGCCTTTTTCCGTGACAAAGAGGATGATTCTAACACCTCGGACAAAGATATTTTCGAGACGCTTCAGACTCGAAAATCGAAGTGGACTCCCCCAGAGGGCCAGTTCGCCTCTTTAGATTTTTTCATCAACAAATGCCGTCATGACATCAACAAACTAAATTTCAATCGTAACACCAAATTTTCAAACCTTTCTTCGGAAGAGAGGGCGGCGCTTAAAAATCTTAGTAAGCGCAAAGACATAATTGTGAAAGCGGCCGACAAAGGCGGCGCTTTGGTTGTTTGGCGGGCCGACCTCTACCAAAAAGAAGCTTTGCGGCAACTTTCCGACACCTCTTTTTATGCCAAAGTTGATAAAGATCTCACTTCCACTAACCAACAAATTGTCAAGAGCACCATTAACGAACTTATAGTAAAACAAGATTTACCGGCTACTGCTACAAATCTCATCATCACCACTCCTAGAACTTCATGTATTTACTTTTTGCCTAAAATTCACAAACCTAACAACCCAGGCCGACCTATCGTCTCTGCGTGTAGTTGCCCTACCGAACTCATTTCTAGCTATTTAGACAAAATTATGGCACCTATCGTCAGATCTTTACCGTCTTATGTTAAAGACAGTCAACACGCCCTTCAAATTTTTCGCGATTTCAATTTCCTGGGTGAAGACAAACTTATTTTTACTATGGACATTACATCCCTTTACACCGTCATCCCTAATGGCGAAGGTCTTCTAGCCCTCAAACATTTTTTTGATTTACGCACTGTTAAGGAACCAAGCTCGGAAACACTGCTCCGCCTGGCTGAACTAGTTTTAACACTAAATTGTTTTTCATTCGCTACCAGTTATTATAAACAAATCAATGGTGTGGCCATGGGCACCAAAATGGGACCCAGCTACGCCAATCTTTTCGTAGGCTACATTGAACACGAATTTTTTAATCAATACAACGGCCCTAAACCTGAGCTATACCGTCGCTACATTGACGATTGTGTCGGCGCCACTTCCTCTACCAGAGAGGAACTCAATCAATTTATAACTGCTGTTAATTCGTTTCATCCGGCTCTTAAGTATACCTGGGAAATTTCCAATACTTCTTTGGCATTTCTAGATATCAAAGTTTCTGTCGAAGGCAACGGTTTATGCACCAGTGTGCACTACAAACCCACAGATTCTCATAGCTATTTGTTGTATTCATCTTCACATCCATCACACGTCAAGAATTCTATTCCTTATTCTCAGTTTCTTAGACTTCGTCGCCTTTGTAGTGAGGACTCTGATTTTTCCTTTAAATCAGAGGAAATGTGCAATTTTTTCGACAAACGTGGATATCCTGCCTCTGTTGTTCAAGCAGGCCATCATCGTGCCCAACAAATTGATCGGCAGTCAGCACTACAAACGTCTCAGAAGGAGAATAATAATAGAATTCCATTCACCCTCACATTTCACCCTCACAATCACGCAGTAAAATCCATCATTCTCAAAAACTTTAAATTACTTCAAAATGATCCCGATACTGGTAGAATCTTTTCGCAACCGCCATTAATTTCATTCAAACGCGACAAAAACATAGGTAACTTTTTAGTTAGAAGTGCATTCAAAACGACTGAACAACCTGGAACTTTTAAATGCGCACGATGTAAAACATGTCCTTTCATTTACAACGTTGAGAAATTGTCGGGACCCAAGCGATCCATTAAGATCACAGATCAATTTACCTGTACCTCAGCCAATGTCATCTACTGTATAACTTGCACTCTTTGCAAAAAGTTATATATCGGCGAAACAGGTAGACGACTAGGCGACCGTTTCCGAGAACACCTTCGCGACGTAGAGAAAGACGATAAAGACGCTTCTAAACCGGTTGCTAGACACTTTAATATGCCGAATCATTCTAAGCAACATATGGCAGTCTGCGGCCTCTCCCTACATCAAGGAGGCACAGAAAGCCGTAAAACTCTTGAACAAAGATTTATTTTTCAAATCGGCACTCTTAATCCTCACGGTATCAACGAACGCTTTTCATTCAACTAATTCATTCTGTTGTTTTTCACGTTGCCAGGCACCAACCAATAGCGTAGCTCCACATTTCTGTATATAAACCACACACAACCCACAATTCCTTGATTCGCTCCGACGAAGGGCTAACGCTCGAAACGTCAGCTTCCGAATCTCTTTACGGTGGACAATTCACATTATCAACCCAGTTGATAAAACCAAATTATCTTGCAATACTCCCACCGACGCAGCACCACAGTTTCTTTAGAAACTTGCCCCCTTTATACAGTGTACTAAAGTTGTGTACAACTGTGATGATCAATCATGTCTTCATATTTTTCTCTGCAGTTCAAATAATTATATGATATTTCATATATTCACTTGCATTAATACTAAATTTAGTTTTTTTAAAAGTGCTTTTAGAATTGAGTTCAACTTTTAGAATACGATCTGTTTTGTCCCCTAAAGAGCTCTGAAAATGCAATGATCGAGACTTAGTGCTGTAAACCAGTCAGTGTGATAGACCAGTTCATTGCCATTACCAACAGTCTTTAGTCTGTCTGGAGACAATCCTGCTCTGCATCAATACTCAAAAACAACATCTATGTACCTAAACCTGATTTTAGTTGTGGCTTTTTTAGAGTTTTCATGCCTTGTGCTTCACCATTGCACAGCTAAACAAATAAAAACCCTCTGTGTGAAGTGAGGTTCCTCATGTTGTTCATGTTGATAAATAATTACTCCTGTTGAAAACTTGCTGATAAAGCATTTTTGTTTTCTTTAGGCTGTATGGCTGCAGAGATGGACGTTAAGACCTGGGAAAGCATGTGGACAGGACAAAAAACACTATCGAAATGTAAGTGCTGCTGACTTAGAATTTTGTTGTTCTAGCTATCTCAAGTTTCTGCAAGTTTAAAACTCTTAAAGCTACAACCTTGGTCACAAGGGTTGGAAATTTCATTTTATATGCACCTTGGTGAAATTGGAGAGGTAAAGGGACCTGGCATGTGGAAAATGAATGTATCGTTATTAGATGATGAAGAATATTTAAATTATTTGAGTGTTAACATACCCAAATGGAAATTAGAGGGGGAAAAAGAATTATCAGATAAACGAAGCATTTGGGACTGGATTAAATACAATATTAGAATGCACGCTATCAGATACTCTAAGGAAAAAGCCAAACAGAGAAATGACAAAGAAAGGATGATTCAACGGGAATACGAGGAAGCTACCCGGCATTTTGAAAAAGACCATAGTGACTACAATAAATCTCGGTTAAATGAAATTAAAGAGAAACTGGAATTATTTTATGAAGAAAAAACAAATGGAATTATTGTACGTGCAAGAGCTCGCTGGCATGAGCACGGAGAAAGAAGTACTAAGTACTTTTTGAACTTAGAAAAAAGGAATCATGTGAAAAAAACACATCAGAAAATTGGTAATTAGCGGCGCTATAACAACAGACCCATACCAAATACTTTCCGAACAAAAAAAATTCTATTATAATTTGTACAATACAAAAGCGGTAAACAAGGACGCTGTCCAATCTTTTCTAAAAACTTTGAGTGTACCGCAATTGTCTGAAGAACAAAAACAATCCTGTGAAGGCCAGATTACCATAGAAGAATGCAAAAAGGTTTTAGAAACGTTTCAAAACAACAAGTCTCCAGGAAATGACGGTATCCCAATTGAATTCTGCAAAACCTGTTGGGATCTTATTTGTCAACCATTCATTAATTGCGTTAATGAGTCCTTCGTAAAGGAGGAAATGTCAAATTCCCAAAAGCAAGCTGTTATTACTCTAATAGAAAAACAAGGGAAAGATCGCACGCTAATAGAAAATTGGAGACCTATTTCTCTGGTCAATGTTGATGCTAAAATAATCTCGAAAGTGATCGCTTCAAGAATTAAAAATGTTTTACCCTATATCATTCACAGCAATCAAACGGTTACGTCAAAGATCGCTATATTGGTGAGACAGTAAGATCGATTTTTGATATCATGGATTTCACTGAAAAAGAAAATATACCCGGTTTGATGATATTTATTGATTTTCGTAAAGCATTTGACACTTTAGAGTGGAGCTTTTTATTTAACTGTCTAGATTCCTTTAATTTTGGCCATGAATGGCACTGGATAAGCACTTTTTATAAAAACATTCAAAGTTGTGTAATAAATAATTGTCTGACTTCAGAATACTTAATCTTATAATAATATAATCTTACACGCAGAGTTAGACAAGGTGACCCTTTGTCTCCTTATCTTTTTCTTTTAGCTGTTGAGACCTTAGCAATTGCCATTAGGGAAAACGAGGAAATAAAAGGAATTGTTATTGATCAACAAGAGACCAAATTATTACAATATGCTGATGATACAACGGCGGTCCTCTCTGATACAGAGTCAGGCTATAAACTTTTTCAATTGTTAGACAAATTTAAAAAAGTGTCAGGTTTAAAGGTGAATAGTTCAAAGACAGAAGGACTCTGGATAGGATCTTTAAAAGGAAGTGAAATAAAACCACTTGGAATCAAATGGCCACACAATCCCATAAAAGCCCTGGGGATCTTCTTCTCGTACGATAAAAAATTACTATATACGAAGAACTTTACAGAAAAACTTGACAAGATATAAAAAATTAATTAATATCTGGTCCTCCAGAGGATTATCCCTTTACGGAAAGGTGACTATAATTAAATCTCTGCTCCTACCAAAGATTGTGTACACGTCATCTTTGTTGCCTACCCCTGAGAATATAATTAAAGAATTAAACCATTTGATTTATAACTTTTTATGGAAAGGTAAAGACAAAGTAACTAGAAAATCTGCGATAAACGATTATAAAGGAGGAGGCATTAAAATGGTTGATATTGAAAGCATGATTAAATCTCTCCGTCTCGCCTGGCTAAAAAGAATCTTTGGTGATAATTCTGGAGCATGGAAAAAACTATTTAGAATATCTTCTTAAAGAAACAGGTGGTCTGATTATTTTTAGTTGCAACTATAACGCCAAAGACTTAACCAACAGTTCGCAATTCTACAGGGAGTTACTGACATGGTGGTCTGAATTTCGGAATGATAATGCGATTGAATTGGCTTTGCCGAATTTGGAATAATCAGGAAATAAGAATAAACAACAAACCAGTCTTTTATAAAAGGTACTTTAATTATGGAATTCAGACGGTGGGTGATTTGCGTTTCGATCTTAACAACATTGATTCTTATGAACTAATCGCAAAACACATACAGAAGACGAACTTTCTGGAATGGACCGGTCTTCGCCACTCTGTACCGCTAGTTTTAAGGAATGCCTATCATAATCCAGATCATACAGCCCTAAATCCATCTTTTAAAATTGATTGCGGCCTTTTTGATGTAACTAAAAAGAAATCGAAAGATTATTACTCCCTTTTTGTCCGTAAAAAGGCTTGTTTTCCAAATAACACAAGAAAATTAAGGAGCGAATTTAATTTAACTGATGAGACATTGAAAAAAGCTTTCTCTCTTCCCCATTCAGTTGCTTTTGAGCCGTATGTCAAAGCCTTTCAGTTCAAAGTATTGAACTCTATACTCTACACGAATTCAAAACTTCACAAAATTGGGTACATTGCGGATGATCTATGCACTTTCTGCAAATGTGAATCAGAAACAATGCAGCATCTCTTTTATTATTGCTCTTATTCAATCTCTTTTTGGGAAGATTTCGAATTATATTACTTATCTTTGACACAACAGCAGATATGTCTTAATCTGAAAGATATATTAATCTGTCTTTTAACACCAGAACTTCCCTTACTTAATTATTTATTACTTGTAGGAAAAATTTATTTGTGGGCGTGTAGAAGGAATAAAGAACTTCCAAGTATACGTGGTTTTAAATTAAAAGTCAAATTAAGTATGAAACAGAAAAATATATCTGTATAAAAAGCAATAATTTAGATATGTTTAAGAGAAAGTGGGCAACATACATTTAAATACAAGAAGTAGTTGAATAACTCAGTAAAGCGTGTCAGGTTCAAATTAGTGTGACTTTGCTATGTAACTATTCATGAGTGTGTTTATCTGTGTGAGTGTGAATTATAGTCGTGTTACACTGTAGGTCCTGTATATTATGTTTAGTTAATTAGTATACATGTAGTATTGTAATGAAACTTGTGTAAATAGTTAATAGCTGTGTGTAATGCAATAAAAAAGAAAGAAAAAAAAAATGTGGACAGGACAAAAAACACTATCGAAATGTAAGTGCTGCTGACTTAGAATTTTGTTGTTCTAGCTATCTCAAGTTTCTGGAAGTTTAAAACTCTTAAAGCTACAACCTTGGTCACAAGGGTTGGAAATTTCATTTTATATGCATTTTGCCTTGCCCCTCCCCTCCCCTTTGCAATGTTGACAAAACACTTTGATCTAACACAAGTTTGCATTTGACTATTTTCCAACATTGAAAAGGGGAATGGAGGTGCTGGCACTTGTTCAATAGGTATTACGGCTATGAGCTCATGTTTTTGCCATTTTCCAACACAATTTGTCCACGGTTGTCTGAGTTTTCAAATTATTTTAAATGCAGAAATTTACAAACTCTAATAGACTGCCCTTAATTTTTAACGATTTCTTTAAGAGTATCAATAAAGTGCATCAATATCAGACCAGACTGGGGAATAAGATTTCATACTATCTGCCTAAAGCCAGGACTAATTATGGCAAATTTAACATTCGTTTTTTTGGAGCTAAAGTTTAGAACTCCATTGAAGTCTCACTAAAATCCGAGAGTCGTACTTGTTTTAAAAATCTCCTAAAAGATTTACTTATCTCCAACTACTGACTGGTTCATTGATGTACTTTGTATTTTTCACTTTTGCGTTAGCACATCCCTTGTCTATTGTTCTTTGTGTGTGAGTGTGTGTGTATATTCAGTATGTCTTTTTGCAAATGTCTTTCCGCTTGGCCCAGCCACTTAGCTCGATTAGTTTCAGCTATTTCTAAGTGGCTGTGCTCTTTTTATCACGTAATTTTTTCTTCTTGGTATTTATTTATTTTATTATATTTTTTGGGCACGAATAAAGACATCTTGTTGTTGTTGTTGTCGAACCAAATTTGGCACTCGCACTATTTATCATTTGCTCAATAAAATGACTGCAAACATCTGGTTATGGCCTAATTCCCTAACTTGATTTGCTGCTTTCATTTTCCCTCAAAATTGAGGTTTTTAGCATTTCTACCTCATGTAACAAGCAACAAAATATATCGCAGCTAAAATATATTTGTTTAATTATTTAATGTACTTGTTCAGTCAAATTTGTTTCGGCTTTAACAACATGAACAACATGAGGAACCTTCCTTAACACAGAGGGCTTCCCTCTGTGTTAAGGAAGGTTCCTCATGTTGTTCATGTTGATGCTGTAAATAATTACTCTTGTTGAAAACTTGTTGATAACGCATTTTTGTTTTCTTTAGGCTGTATGGCTGCAGAGATGGACATTAAGACCTGGGAAAGCATGTGGACAGGACAAAAAACACAATCGAAATGTATGTGCTGCTGACTTGGAATTTTGTTGTTCTAGCTATCTCAAGTTTAAAACTCTTGAAGCTAGTTATTAATTTTAACAAAACGAAAAAATATTGAAGTTTAAAGAGAATATTTACATGTAACAAGGCTAACACGACAGATAGCAAAATTGGAATAATGGTGTATATACATGTATGTCGCAGGACAGCAGGAATGCGGAGCAAGATTCACAGAAGCAAACACATGGATGAAAGCAAAGGAAGCCAGCAAAATGTGAGTTAACCTGAATTGTACTTCATTGCTGTCAATTACTAAAAATAATCCTGCACCACATAAACAGAAAGAGAAAAATTGGCAAACGCAACCTAAGAAAAAAATATCAAACAAACGTTAAAAAACTTGTGAAGTTTTAAATTAGAAAAAAAATTACCTCATTTCCTTCTCATGTTCTTTTTAGTCGAGCAGCCAATGGCAGTTTTGTTCATCCCACAAGTTAGAAAAGGTTCGACAACGGATTCTTGTAGAACAAGTCCTACTGATTAACGCTAGGTAGTTTGTACTAGGTAGTTTGTACTGTCAAATCGTGGTAAAGAAGACAGTGGAGCGCTCAGCATGGAAACGAGGCTGGTATTTAGATAATGCATTACCTTGGGTTTTTCTCACGTATTGATGGGGGGACATAGGACTTTTCACTAATCCAGTCATATCCAATATACACAAAATGATACAGATTGAAAATTCCCCAATTCGGTCCGTACTGTTTGTTAGATCGTGCTAGCGTTATACCATCTGAAAAGGTTGTTTTCAATCCATACACGATCGAAAATGCATCTCATTAATATTTTCTACACTTTACAGGTGTGAAGGGGGTTGTGGGTTGTCAATCCGTACGGTCCGTACAGATGGAATAGGTTGTGTTCAATCCGTACACGATCAGAAAATCGCATTCGTACGAAACATGGTCCGTAAAATGCATCTCATCAAATGTTTGAAGCGAAAGAATATATCAATCCAGTGATGCTGCCACAGCAAAAGGCGAGCCAGATATACATGTACATATATACATCATTCTTTAAGCATGAGCAACAATATGACGCGTTTAAAGGGAAAGAAAATATCAATCAAGGGATACTGCCACAACAAAAGGCGAGCCAGATATGCATGTATAGCTCATTCTTTAAGCGTGAGTGACAATACGGCGTGTTCAAAGCAAGAGAAAATATCAATCGAGAGATAATGCCATAACAAACGAGCCAGATATGCATGTATACCTTGTTCTTTAAGCGTCAGCGACAATATGACACGTTTAAAGCGAAAGAAATTATCAATCAAGAGATACTGCCACAACAAATGGCGAGCCAGATATGCATGTATACCTCGTTCTTTAAGCGTCAGCGACAATATGACACATTTAAGCAAAAGAAAATATCAATCAAGAGATACTGCCGCAACAAACGAGCCAGATATGCATGTATACCTCGTTCTTTAAGCGTCAGCGACAATTTGACACGTTTAAAGCGAAAGAAATGATCAATCGAGAGATACTGCCATGACAAACGGCGAGCCAGATATACATGTATACCTCGTTCTTTAAGCATCAGCGACAATATGACACAATTAAAGCGAAAGAAATTATCAATCGAGAGATACTACCACTACAAACGGCGAGTCAGATATACATGTATAATTCGTTCTTTAAGCGTGAGCGACAATATGACCTGTTTAAAGCGAAAGAAATTATCAATCTAGAGATACTGCCGCAACAAACGGCGAGCCAGATATACATATATACCTCGTTCTTTAAGCGTGAGTGACAAATTATGACCCGTTTAAAGCGAAAGAAATTATCAATCAACGGATACTGACCCGTTTAAAGCGAAGAAAATTATCTGGTTTGTTTGTTCTGACAGTATCTGTGGATTGATAAACATGTATACTTCGTTCTTTAAGCATGAGCGACAAATTATTACCCATTTGGAGCGAAAGAAATTATCAATCCACGGATACTGCCACAACAAACAAGCTAAATCCCCTTAATGAGATGCGATTTTCCGATCGTGTACGGATTGAAAACGACCTATTCCATCCATACGGACCGTACGGATCGACAACCCGTACCCCCCTTCACACCGGTAAAGCCTAGAAAATATTGTAAGTCCCCTTAATGAGATGCAATTTTCCAATTGTTTTTGGATTGAAAACGACCTATTCCATCCGTACGGACCGTACTGATTGACAACCCGTTACCCCCTTCACACCTGTAAAGCCTAGAAAATATTCTAAGTCCCCTTAATGAGATGCGATTTTCCGATCGTGTACGGATTGAAAACGACCTATTCCATCCGTACGGACTGTACGGATCGACAACCCGTAACCCCCTCCACACCGGAACAGCCTAGAAAATATTCTAAGTCCCCTTAATGAGATACAATTTTCTGATCATGTACGGATTGAAAACCACCTTTACAGAAGGTATAACGCTAGCACGATCTAACAAACAGTACGGACCGAAATGGGGAATTTTCAATCTGTATCAGATTGTGTGTATTGGACAACCCTCCACTAATCTTATAAAAGATAGTTAAATGTAGCTGCTTTAAACATAAGACGGCATCACATGACACGTCATGTGACTCCTAACATGCCAGCGGCTGGGCGAAGACTCCAAAGCATGCAGGATTAGCCATTACAGTCCATCATTTGACATCTTCTCAATGTTTACTAACACTGTTGAATAAAATGGGGCACTGCTTCTCCTACGACGAGATGTGGGCTATCGACACCAGTGCTGCGCTAGAGGTGCTTGTGAAGGCTAATGAATTTGGAATGGTTATCCCTTCTAACATTTCTCCCGGTCCCTTTCTTCAAATCGCCCCCGACAACAACGATCTGAACGAGGAGACGTTAGATGACAAAAATACGACCCATGCTACCACAATGGTGGTATATCAGAGAAAGGCATTTGGTCCCGATCTGTCCCCAGCACCACTGGTTGATCACACTACCAAGCAAAGGTCTTTGCAGTCAATGTCCAGTATTTATGACATACAGGAGTGCTATGCTCACGGACGAAGGCCTGCAGTATCTGCATAAGTGAATCAGGTAGAGAATAAGTGGTTTGAAGATGGAAAGGAGTGCTTTATCGATGCAAGTCGGAGTGATGAAGTTTGGCGCTTGATGTGACCTCATCCATCTAGTTTACAGCAAGCCTCAGAGCCCGGTGATAATCAACCCGTTCCAGGCTGGAGTGGCTCCAACAAAGGGCTAACGCTCGAAACTTCAGCTTCCGAATCTCTTTACGGTGGACAATTCAAATTATCAACCCAGTTGATAAAACCAAATTATCTATTCCCAGAGAAGGCTTACGAGAGCAACATCGGATACTGCCCAGTGATAGACAGAAACTCAACCGAGTATAGTACCATATACACAGTCCTGAAGCATGCACAGAAGTTAACATCTGCTCTGGAGCAACAGGACACTGTGGTGACATTTGACGTTCTCATTTACATGAAGGCGAAACAGATCCAATGGTGATATCCTGAAGAATTCGCTAATGTCATCCTCAGGATGGGTGGATTTCACATAGCCTTGAATTACCTTGGTTTGATTGGGAAGAAGTATCTAGACTCAGGTCTTGATGACCTTCTCATTGAATCTGGAATATATGCTGCGGGGACCACAGCAGCGTTAATGAAAGGTAAATCCTACAATCAAGGTGTAAGGGCCCACAAGTTGGTATCGGAGGCTATGTTTCACCTGATGTGGTCAGCATTC
>OZ026608.1:329880-337380 GCA_964020085.1 Micromussa lordhowensis | reverse complement strand
GTACTTTTTCCGACTCATAAGAGATCTTATTTAACATGTAGGTGAGCATTCACTTTTAAAACTTATTTTACATGTAGGTGAACATTCACTTTTAAAACTCAAATGAAACTACTCTTTTCAAAACAAAAGAGATCCTTTTAAGTAAGCATGGAACTCTTTCAACTAAAGAGGAAACTTTTCAAAGCAAAAGTGCTTTTCTTATTTCAAAAGAGATCCTTTTTGATAAAACATTAGGGTTGGAACTTTTTAACTCAGAGTAAAAATTTTCCAACGGAGTTAATGAGAACGATTTTGGGCAGAATCAAGTCATGACTACAGAGCCAGTCCAAAAGGTCTAGGAGGTGATGAAGAAAGCATTTGTCACAAAAGTATATGCAGGAGAAGTAGAAATGAAGAAATTAGATGATGACATAAAGCAGGTACCCCAAGAATCTAAGAGAACATGGAAAGCATGCATCAGATTTGGTTACAATGAATAAAGACATTGCAATCCACCGTGTGGACAATGTTTAATAATTATTATCTATGTGAGGTTGATAAACCCATAACTGTACAAGAACCAAAGTCAAGTGACCATGCTGCAAAGTGGATGGTCACTTCCAATTCAGAGGACAATTGGCTGGTTGTAAACAAGATCTGGAAGATGGTTAAATTACCCCTGGTCGGAAAGCTATAGGATGCCGATGGTTCTTTGACATGCTATGGACAGTACAGTTCAACGTTTTAATATGGTGTAAATGGTGTTGAAACCAAAATCCAAACTTTGACATCAATCAATCAATTTTTCCAGCTGTAATTGATTTTCATTAACCCAAAAGGTTATCAACTAATTGTTGAACTAGTTGAACTAGAAAATATTTTGAATAAAGAATGGAGCATTGCCAAATGGAAAGGTAACTTTTCAAGTAAGCGTGGAACAGTTTCAATTATAACAAAACCTCCAGAAATCTAATGAAACTTTTCTGAGCAAAAATATTTTTTTCCTTGACTCATAAGAGATACTTTTTAACTGAAAATGCAAAATGCTCTTTTTCATATCAAAGCATGGAACTTCTGAACTTATGATGAAACCTTTTCTAAGCATTTGTCCTTTTATCATCTCAAAAAAGATGATTTTTAACTGAACATGGAATTTTTATACTCGAATTAGAACTTTTGCAGCAAAAATACTTTTCCACATAATTAATTTTAAAGAGATCATGGAAGCTTTTTCAACTAAAGATGAAACTTTGTGAGGCAAGAAGACTCTTTGAGACTCAAAAGATACCTTTTTCGACTTAAAACAACCATGGAACTCTTTTAAGTTAAGATGAAACTTTTCCGAGCAAAAATCGGAAGAGATGGTTTGTGACTGAGCATCAAACTCTTTTAACTCAAATTGAACCTTTTCCAACAAAAAGAGCTTTTTTTCAACTGAAAAGAGATCCTTTTAAGTTATAATCAAACTTATTTACTCAAAATGAAACCATTTCAGCTCAAAGGAAATGGGCTTTTCAACGGAAGATGAAAATTTGGAAAAATCGCACAGAACAGAGATGTCTTCGCATGGTGCAATGTTATGGTCCATTGCTTTTATGAACAAAATTCTACTCCTCTTTCTATGAAGTTCTCTGGTGTTTACCGCTGATACTCCACAGCCATGCTGAACATGCCATTAAGATTACTGCAAACTTTTTAAATTCAAAACAATTTAGATAGATCTTGCTTTTTAAACGAATGTTCAACTCAGGCCATGTGTTGTAAAATTGATAAAGTGTTTACTAACAACCCCTTTAGCTTGGAGAAAGAACAATACTTGGTCTATCACTTTGGGGCTGGAAATGTGTTAAAATTTACAAAGAATTGTCATAGTAAACAGCCTTGAACTGGAAATCATTCAGCCGTGATCTGTAACCTTCTGGAATGCTGCACTCCTCATGTAGTATACTGATTTAGAAACCTTGTAATAATACTAAATTTGTCAGTGAAGTTGGAAAGTGAAGTTTGAAAATTGATCATCGCAGTTATACACAACTTGAGTGGTTGTGAAATTAAGGCCTGAAAAAAAATTCAGGCCTAAACGGGATTCGAACCCATTACCTCTGCAATACCGGTGCAGTGTAGTGCAGAGCACTGCACCATTTTTGCAGAAGTCATGGGCTGAATCCCGTTCAGGCCTTAATTTTTTCAGGCTTTAATTTCACAGCTACTTAAGTTGTGTATAACTGCGATGATCAATCATGTCTTCATATTTTTCACCGCAGTTCAAATATATGATCTTTCATATATTCACTTGCATTAATACTAAATTTAGTTTTTTTAAAAGTGCTTTTAGAATTTTGAGTTCAACTTTTACATGTAGAATACGATCTGTTTTGTCCCCTAAAGAGCTCTGAAAATGGAATGATCGAGACTTAGTGTTGTAAACCAGTCAGTGTGATAGACCAGTTTGTTGCCATTACCAGTCTTGAGTCTGTCTGGAGACAATCCTGCTCTGCATCAACACTCAAAACAACATCTATGTACCTAAAACTGATTTTAGCTGCGTTTTCATGCCTTGTGCTTCACCATTGCACAGTTAACAAACAAAACCCTTGGCGTGAAGTCAGGTTCCTCATGTTGTTAATTACTCTTATAAATAATTACTCTTGTTGAAAACTTGCTGATGAAGCATTTTTGTTTTCTTTAGGGTGTATGGCTGCAGAGATGGATAATAAGACCTGGGAAAGCATGTGGACAGGACAAAAAACACAATCGAAATGTAAGTGCTGCTGACTTAGAATTTTGTTGTTCTAGCTATCTCAAGTTTCTGCAAGTTTAAAACTCTTAAAGCAAGTTTAACACTCTTAAAGCTACAACCTTGGTCACAAGGGTTGGAAATTTCATTTTCTATGCATTTTGCCCCTCCCCTCCCCTCCCCTGTGCAATGTTGACAAAACACTTTGATCTAACGCAAGTTTGCATTTGACTTTTTTCTAACATTGAAAAGGGGACTGGGGGTGCTGGCACTTGTTCAATTGGTATTACGGCTATGAGCTCATGCTTTTGCCATTTTCCAACATTATTCATATTATTTTAAATGCAAAAAACTTACACAGAAATTTACAAATACGACCAAATGTGGCACACGCACTATTTATCACTTGCTCAATAAAATGACTGCGAATATCTGGTTATGGCCTAATTCCCTAACTTGATTTGCTGCTTTCATTTTCCCTCAAAATTGAGGTTTTTAGCATTTCTACCTCATGTAACAAGCAACAAAATTTATCGCAGCTAAATATATTTGTTTATTTAATGTACTTGTTCAGTCAAATTTGTTTCGAGATTTGTTAAGCACTTTTTTAGAGTGTGGCTTTTTTAGAGTTTTCATGCCTTGTGCTTCACCATTGCGCAGCTAAACAAATTCATGAGCTTACTTAAAGCCCTCTGTTTTAAGGAAGGTTCCTCATGTTGTTCATATCGATACTGTAAATAATTACTCTTGTTGAAAACTTGGTGATAAAGCATTTTTGTTTTCTTTAGGCTGTATGGCTGCAGAGATGGACGTTAAGACCTGGGAAAGCATGTGGACAGGACAAAAAACACAATCGAAATGTAAGTGCTGCTGACTTGGAATTTTTGTTGTTCTAGCTATCTCAAGTTTTAAGCTGTTAAAGCTAGTTATTAATTTTAACAATAGGAAAAAATATTGAAGTAGTCAGAAACGAGACGAGAGGTGGTAACTTACCATTGAGCGGTACTGTAGCAAAATTTGGAATAATGGTGTATATATGTCACAGGATAACAGGAATGTGGAGCAAGATTCACAGAAGCAAACACATGGATGAAAGCAAAGGAACCCAGCAAAATGTGAGTTAACCTGAATTGTACTTCATGGCTTTCAATTACCAAAAATAATCCTGCACCACATAAACAGAAAGAGAAAAATCGACAAACGCAACCTAAGAAAAAATATCAAACAAACGTTAAAAAACTTGCGAAGTTTTAAATTAGAAAAAAATTATTTCATTTTCTTCTCATGGTCTTTTGAAAACCTCATAATTATTGTGAAGCTAACAAGTTTTGCAAAATCATGAATAGACGTCAGTCACTCCATTCTTCATTTTCATCTTTTTAGTGTATTTGTTCACATGAAATTTTCAATTTTCAGGGTGGCAAGGATGGAAGCAAAAACTTGGAACAGAAAGCATGTAGAGCAAGCATTGGAACTAGGCAAACCTGTGAGTACTATTTTTGTTGTTGTATGGAAGGAGTTGACGCAACGACTTTAAGAAAAGTTCAGTGGTTCTGTGCACATCTTGGGTCCGGTTGTTCCAAAGCTAATTGACGCTAACATGGAATTCAAAACATTTTGCGGATTAGGAAAGCTAAACCATGAAAAACAATAACAATAATAGCAATAACAGAAAATCGCATGTTTGATGCCTGAAGCTAAATTTGACAATGACGTGTGATCACATAAAATCATTTTTTGAAACAGTTCACTCATAAAATGCAACACGAGGTGGAAACGATTCATTAAAATTGGAAATCGTACAAATGCTGGTCTAGGAAAAATGAGTAGTGGAAAAATCAGATAGCAATTGGAAAAAAAGTTGTTGTCTCAACAAAGTAATCAATCGATTGCGTGATCAATCATCAAGGAAGTTTTTGTCTCTTGCAAGTTTTGGTGCTTTTGTGTAGTCAATTTAATTCAAGAATTATTTTCCATGACCAAGACTTTAAGTTAAAAGAATGTGAACATTTTCAACTCAACTCAAAAGGGACCTTTAAACCTAAAAATGGCACTTTTTCAACCAGGATGAAGACTTTATAAACTTAACATGGAACCTTTTAATTTCGAATTAGAACATTTTAACCTAAACTTTGTTTCATTCTAAATTTGAATTGCAACTTAAGAGAATGTTTCTGAGCAAAAATAGAACTAGTCCATTCATAACACAACTCCTTTCAAGTCACAAGAGAACTTTTTCATTTTTTATCCAGTTTTTTAAAACAAGATCAATTCTTGAAAAGTGAAACCCTTTCAACTGATAACAAACAATTGTAACTCGAAGTGGACCTTTGGATTATGAAAATTAAATAATGAAATCAAAAATATGTTTTTTTGCAAATGGCAGTGAACACTTCCTATTCAAATGAAATGTTTTAAACTTGATAAGATGCCGTTTGAACCAACTTTTTCCAATTCAAATGGCTGTGGTAAAACTAGGCATCTTCATCTAAAAACTTGGTCGTATGACAATCAACTTAAAATGTTTTTTAAATTAAAAAGTGGAAGTTTAACATGGATATGGAACTACAGTATGTTAATTTACATGGAACTTCTAGAAATCAAAAGGTTATTTTTCTAATTGTTGGACTAGGTCGCCTGGGGTATCTTTTCAATAAGGGACGGAACATTTTTAAAAGGATGGAACTCTTTTAATTAAAATGAGACTTCTTCAAGTAGAAATGGAACATTTCCAATTAGAAAGCTCTTTTTTTCATCTCAGAAAAGATCCTTTTTAACTGAACTTGGAACTTTGAAACTCGAATTGAAACTTTTCCAACAAAAATATTTCTATTTAGCTAAAAAGATATTCTTTTTTAGGTGAACATTAAATTTTAAAACTCGAAATGAAACTTTTGCAAGCAAAAAATACTCTTTTCAAAACAAAAGAGATTCTTTTAAGTAAGCATGAACTCTTTTCTCCTTTTTTCGTAACTCTCATTTCAAAATATATCCTTCTTATAGAAATTAGGGTTAGAACTTTTTAACTCAGGATGACATACTGCAGGTACAGCAAGAATCTAAGAGAACACGGAACGCATGCGTAAGATATGGTTACAATTGTTACAATGAATAAAAAGACATCGCAACCCACCATGAACCCATAACTGTACAAGAATCAAAGCTGACCATGCTGCAAAGCGGATAGTCGCTTCCAATTCAGAGTACAATTGGCTGATTGTAAACAAGATGTCGAAGTTGGTTAAATTACCCCTAGGTCGGAAAGCTATAGGATGCCAATGGTTCTTTTAATCACCACCTGGTTAGCTCAGTTGGTAGAGTGCCAGTCTACTGTGTGGAAGGTCAAGGGTTTGAGCCCCAGACTGGACCAACACTCAGGGTCTTAAAATAACTTGGCAGAATAAGCTGCCTTTGTAATTTAATCTGCAAATGGTTAGACGTTCAAGTCTTCTCGGATAATGACTATAAACCGTAGGCCCCGTCTCCTGCATCTTCAGTGTTACATGGTTAGCAGGGGACATTAAAGAACCTGCACACTTATCAAAAAGAGTAGGGTACATCGTTCCCGGTGTTGTGGTCTGGCCTTGTCTCATGGGTTGGTGCTTTACATAGGGTTAACGTCATTGCACCTTTCCCCCGTGGGCAGAATTGTCCACAAAAAAATTACTATGACTATGACTTTGACATGCTTATATGGACAGTACAGTTGAATGTTTTAATACGTGATCTCATGCCAGTTGATGGTTGGGAGCCTACCTTATGGTGGAATTGTTACTCATCCAGACATCACTCAAGCAGTGGGAGTCGTGTCAAAGTTCTGTGCAAACCCTCCACAAAGGCAGTTGACTGCAGCAAAACAGATCCTCAGATATCTGCCTGGAACTGCATATCTTTGTGTGAGTTACAAAAATGTGCTGATGGAAGCCTGACTCATTACTGACATGTAGATTAGGCAAATTTGTGAAATCATTATTGAAGTGAATATAGAACTTTTAAACTCCAATTGAAACTTTTCTAACAAAAATACTTTTTTCAACTCAAACACAATATATGTAAACCAGATTTTATTTAGTAAGCATGTATCTTTTCCAACTGAAGTTAAAACGTTTTCAAGCAAAATTACCTTTTTCGGCTCAAAGGAGATTCTTTTTGAGTGAATATGGGACTTTTTAACTCAAAATGAGGCCTTTCCAACAAAAATACTTTTTTCAAGTCAAAGAGATCCTCAAGCATGAATTTTTTTCAATTTACATGTAAGATTAAACTTTGAAGATTGCAAACCTGATATTCTGACATCGAAGGTGAAGATGTTTATACTGCAGCAGTAATGGTGTCTGCTGGGAGCATCGAGTCTGCAGCTGACGAACGTTATCATGCTGATGAACTCTGTCGCTTCAAGTCATACCATGAAAGAAAAGCTAGTTTGATGGTTTTCCAGGACTTTCATGAGCCTCAAAACAGACAGTCGAGTAGTGAAAGTATCCAGGACCTGGAACTGTACAGATTGATATGCCATTTTGAGCAGCTGAGCCCAAGAAAGCTGTTTTGCAACTTAACTCACTTGTAACCTGTTTTCTGTAAAGGTGGCTGTTGCCATGTTCAACGCCATGGATTTTGACCCAATCAAAGTTGTATCTGGAATGAAAATGGAAAGCTTCAGTGGAATGGGGTCACTGGCTGATAACCTCTATCAATTAGATTGCTAACTTGTCTCTACTGAGTCTGACTCAGTTGTATCATCTCAAGGTAGCAACCTATAGCCTCAAAACAGACAGTCGAGTAGT
>OZ026608.1:304880-324880 GCA_964020085.1 Micromussa lordhowensis | reverse complement strand
AAAAAAATTATTTTGCTAGTAAAAAGAAAAATGCATCTCTGGGCTTCTTAGATTTTACAGAATTTTGCTTAAAATGAAAAAAAGAAAACAGAACTGGTCTGGCGGGGCCTCAGAGCCCGTATTTATACACAGTATTTATACACAGAAAGATTGTGCAAACAGAATTACATAACTTTTATTTTGTGTTCTCAGAATATATTTTACACTGCATTTTTACTTGTTTAATTGCCATACTGTAGCTGATAAGTTTTTACGTCATTGCAGGATTGGAAGACAGCAAGGACAGAGAACAAGAAAAATACTATTTGTTAACTTGAAATAAAAGTTTTGAAATAAAACAAATTGAGTGTTATTGGGAGTCAATTTTCTCTTTGACCTGTTTTATTCTCATTGGCAAAATCTTTTGTTAAGAGCTTCCCCTGGGAATTAAATCCCCTGGGAATTAAATCCCTTGGGAATTGATTTTTACTAAGAGCTGTTTTATTCCCCTGGGAATCAAATCCCTTGGGAATCAAATCCCCTGGGAATAAATCCCTTGGGAATTAATTTTCACTAAGAGCTGTTTTATTCCCATGGGAATCAAATCCCTAGGGAATCAAATCCCTTGGGAATAAATCCCTTGGGAATTAATTTTCACTAAGAGCTGTTTTATTCCCATGGGAATCAAACCCCTAGGGAATCAAATCCCCTGGGAATAAATCCCTTGGGAATTAATTTTCACTAAGAGCTGTTTTATTCCCCTGGGAATCAAATCCCTTGGGAATCAAATCCCTTGGGAATCAAATCCCTTGGGAATAAATCCCTTGGGAATTAATTTTCACTAAGAGCTGTTTTATTCCCCTGGGAATCAAATCCCTTGGGAATCAAATCCCTTGGGAATAAATCCCTTGGGAATTAATTTTCACTAAGAGCTGTTTTATTCCCCTGGGAATCAAATCCCTTGGGAATCAAATCCCCTGGGAATAAATCCCTTGGGAATTAATTTTCACTAAGAGTTGTTTTATTCCCCTGGGAATCAAATCCCTTGGGAATCAAATCCCTTGGGAATAAATCCCTTGGGAATTAATTTTCACTAAGAGCTGTTTTATTCCCCTGGGAATCAAATCCCTTGGGAATTAATTTTCACTAAGAGCTGTTTTATTCCCCTGGGAATCAAATCCCTAGGGAATCAAATCCCCTGGGAATAAATCCCTTGGGAATTAATTTTCACTAAGAGCTGTTTTATTCCCCTGGGAATCAAATCCCTAGGGAATCAAATCCCTTGGGAATAAATCCCTTGGGAATTAATTTTCACTAAGAACTCTTTTATTCCCTTGGGAATTAAATCCCCTGGGAATAAATCCCTTGGGAATTAAATCCCCTGGGAATCCTGGGAACTTATTTCCATGAGAATTAATGTAATAAATGCCAATAACACCAGACAGACAGTCAGTACCACAATTTATTATTGTAAACAAACTACTGCTAATAAAATATAACCATGTCAATAGAGTGATCACTTGAATGATCTGGTCAGATTCACTACCGAAAAGTCAAGTGCTTACATGTTAGTAACAGTTTCCAGCAGTTACACTTTGACAGGTCAATACACATTATCAAGTGATGTTTCAATAGTGGTATAGGTATCTTATTTAGTGCACTGAAGCAAAATGTTCTATCCTAACTCGCAGAGAAAGGCAGCTAAGTACCTCATATGATTCAATTCAATCAATAGGGCCTTTGCAGGATCCGGTCACATGGTACGGAATAAATTACGCTGGGACACAAATGATGCCGTGGGACTTCCAAAACAAAGGAACTCGTACCAGTCCAGCCCGACTTTCCTTTGTTTTGGAAGTCCCACTGCGTCATTTGCATCCCAGCGTAATTTATTCCGTATCATGTGACCGGATCCTGCAAAGGGCCTATTGCAAATTCTTCACTCCAGCTAATCAGACTAGGCTTCTAAGTTGTCTCTTTACGTTCTCAGCACTCACCTGACCTTGACATTAAATCTATACATATGTATATTCTGCCTGTACATGGTATTCTGAAAAAGTTCAACTAAACCCGACAAATAAAGTATAAAATAAACAAAATCATTTTCCAGTCATTATCATGACGAGCATTCCATTTGGAAGGAAAGGAAGCCTCATGTATGTCGACACCACTTGACTCAACAAACAGTCAGTACAAAATGCAGACTGCAGACCAGGTAAAAAACACAGGAGAATAAATAACACGTCAATTGCATAACTCACCAAGTGTCAAACAATCGCTTTTCCGCAGTCATCTTCGTGTATCTTCCACTGTTGTTTACATCTTATAAGCGATAACATGCTGTAACATGTTACAAAATGTTACATTTTATAACTTAAGTGTTTTCTGCGGTCATCTTCCAAACTGGGGATTGTTCTTGGCCATATTCTATTTCTTTAACAAAATTCTTAAAAACCTTTTTTTGTCTTCACACTTTGCACGCAAGATTTTAGTATCAAACAACAACACACATAAAAAATGATGGAAATATTATCTAAGAACAAGTGAATAAGAATCTCCTAGCAACTTAAAGAAAGAATGTCAAAGTTTCCTGCACACGCAATGTCTTAATGTGGCTGGAAACAGTTTCCAGTACTTTCCAAGACTTTGAATTTGATGGGTCATTATAACCAAAATTTTCCAAAATTTAAGATGGCTCTGAACCACCTTCGACTAATTTTTTTAAACGTTGCGAAAAGTTGCAACTTATCTTACTGATTACAATTCGCAAATAAGAAAATGGGGGTCACAAAACTCTTTTGAGTTTTAAGTGCTTAACGCTAAAATGAAGGGTGTTTTTAGCAGGTCATATTATTGCCATGGTAACCTCTTGAGCCACAATTGTTCAGCAATGATTGGGCAGTTTTTGGATACCATGATTTTGGCATCAACTGATAAAGAGTGGTTATAATGGCCCATCAAACTCTAAGTCTTGGAAAGTACTGGAAACTGTTTCGAGCCACCTTAAGTTAAAAAGTTCCATTCGCTACTTGCACATGACCCATAATCCCTTGCGTTGTGGGGGGTAACCAGTAGAAGAAATGTATGGTATCATGACAAAAATTAGTTCGGTGAGCTCGCAAAACCAGCTACTAATGCTTAAAAATGCACCAGAATTTACCAAAATCATGATAGGAGAAATTTGTACTAGTTTATAACTAAATGTAGAGAATTATTATTTTTTGTCCATACATCGTCTTGTAATTTTACAGATGATGTATGGACAAAAAAAATTTCTCTACATTTAGTTATAAACTAGTACAAATTTCTCCTATCATGATTTTGGTAAATTCTGGTGCATTTTTAAGCATTAGTAGCTGGTTTTCCGAGCTCACCGAACAAATTTTTGTCATGATACCATACATTTCTTCTACTGGTTACCCCCCAACAACGCAAGGGATTATGGGTCATATGCAAGTAGCGAATGCTCACTTGAAAAGGATCTCTGATAAATTGTAGAAAGTCGTTTCTTTGGGAACAGTTTTGATTTAAAAAGTTCCATGTTCAACTTGAAAGGATCACTTTCGAGTGGAAATTTGTTTGGGGGGTTAGGTAAAGTTTCATCTTAAGTTGAAAAAAATCTGTTGTTACTTAAAAGAGTCTCTTTGACTTGACAGTTCTAGTTAAAAAGGTCCATATTCACTCAAAAAGAATCTCTTTTGAGTCGAAAAAAAAGTATTTTTGCTTGAAAAAGTTTCAACTTCAGTTGAGAAAGATACGCACTTACTTTAAATGATCTGATTTGGGTTGAAAAAGGTATTAAACACAAATAAAGAACATTTGGCCAATTCTTACGGGAAAAAGCAAAGTGTCATTTAGCATCATTTTTGTGACTGGTTGTTTGTTTACTTTTCTTGTTGCTGCCTGGTAACTAGTCAAAATAAATAATATGTAACAATCAGTGTGTGTTCACCCTTGAATATTGAAAATAAACAAGACAAACAAACAGTTTGGTTTTAACTCTTCTTTCCTTTTTTCCTTTCCTAATTTCTTGACTCCGTGAAGAGCCTGCTCACTGGTTTCAAGTCTGCACTTGGCAACAAAATGAACACTGATTGATCATTGACCATCATGGGGTTTACTATGGCTTCGGATTCTATTTAAGAACTAGCATGACCTTAATGCTTTGTTACAAACAAAATATGTAAAGAAACGGGCCAAATTTTCGATGAAGATGACCACATATGTAAAAGTGATTGCATGACAATGGATAAGTTATAAAATGTCATGTTATCACGTATTTGACGAAAAAACAGTCTTTTCTCCATCCGCGTTTTGTACCTAGTTTTGTACCTAGTCTGCAATTTGTACCCGGTCTACAGTCTGCATTTTGTACTGACCGTCTTTATGTCTTAATGAATTGAGGTACTGGTAAATGAAGACTATTGTTATTTTCACTCATCCCACCCCTTCGACTTAAGAAAAACAGTAACATGAAAAAAAAAAGAGCTTACAATGTAGGGCTTATACATGTAGATGTCATTGACATGCAAGTTTCTAGTAGGAAATTATACTAAATTAACTGTGCAAACAAGTGCCTAAGATATCAGGATAACTTGAGGAACAAAAATCTGCAGATTCAGATAATGGAATGTTTTTGTATCTGAAAACTTGAATCTCCATGGAAAAATTAGAAAGGTTCTATTTCATAAAGACAAAATATTTGTGCCACAATTTTTAATGTTGAAGGTCATACTCTTGCCAAGCATTAACGAATTTTACGATACCTATTTGAAGTTGTGCTTTTCTGCACATACATGTACCAAACGAAGCATCAATAATTATTTTCAATGTGACTTTTACGCCTGCTGATCTAGGTTGCTTCATCAGAATATATAAATATTCCTAATTTATTTAGCATTTAGCTTGTTTACAGCATGATATTGCATACTTGCCAACATCACAAGATCATTATTATATATCAGGACAACATTTTATCACTCCACAACTGACCGTGAGCATAATTGTGTAAAATTGTGTAAACCATGTAAAGGCAACAGTTTTCTTACATTGTATAAGACATCACTAACAAGAATGCCATTTTGTCTTGTCTTCTAATGGTACTGATAAGTATCTTGCTGACAGCAAGACAAAAATGCTGATCTGTTACCATTGGCAAGTATACAAAGAAGAGACATGACTAATTAATACCAATTCCACCAAAAGAATAATTAGCAATTATTCCATGAGCGCACGTTGGATATGAGATGGTAAATAGCCAACAAGGCCCATAGGGCCGAGTTGGCTATAACCAATCTCATATCCAAACAGCGCGAATGGAATAATTGTTTTATTAAATTCTCAACCTTCAGTTTTTTCTAAAGTTTATTTAAGTCTAAGAAACGACCGGAAAGTGATGTGACTTCCGGGCGCCAAACCGGAATGATCTCTTAGCGACATTTGCTGCATTCATTTCCATATAAGTTCAAACGCAGGTATAATGGCTGGTAACCGAGATCTAGTGAACCAATCAGAAAGCTAGAATTGCATTATCCGAGGTTGAGAATTTAATAATATGCAGTTATCTTGAGGGTGCCTTATTATTTACTATGAAACCCAAGTAGACGTGAACAAATTATGTTTTATGTACGCTACTTAATATCACAGAATTGGTCCTTCACTGTTTCTGCAGCTAACATTCCACAGTGAATTAGAGCTGAGAATAAGAAAAGAGAAATAATCAGCCAATGAATAACAAGAAGATCATAGATCTTAAAACCGCGCTTACAAAGATTTAACCGTTTTCTTAACCCTACATTCGCAACGTAGTGCACATTCCAACACTGTCCTTGATGATTCATTCATTTCTGTACTCACTACATCACTTATTGCACTATCGCTCTCAGCCGTTGTGCAATCTCTGATGATGTATTGGTCTTAATATGGAAGTGTCACGCTATTAATACTGCTATCAATAAACAGCTTCCTTCCTTAACTTGTAAAAGTCAAAATTTAATTTGTTTGTGTTATGAGTAAAGGACAAACTAAGTAATAAGTAGTAGTCACGCCAGTCAGACAATCAGAGGTTTACGCTAATATAAACGCTGCAAGTTCTGGCAAGATCTAGTTTACCTCAGCAGATAATTATTTCTCCCTTGAATCTCTTAACTCGCTTCGATCAAACAGCCAAAGAATTCACTTCAATCACATAAATCCGTAAGACATTTACGCAAAATTGCAAACAAACTAAAAACCATCGCTTCTCTGGCGTAGTAAACACAACCTTATTGTCACGCAGCGAAAGTGAAAGCTGCAATATCCTTATTCAAGGGCCATCTGTAGTATGGTGGTGGGGAATTTCCCTACCAGTAACGTAATCATTGCATGTTTTGACACGTTCTTTGCTTAGCTTGCAAATATTTCATTTTCCTTCCGATCTCTGAACTCGCTTCAATAACAGAGCTCGACGATTCACTTCTTTTGACTAAAAATACCAGAAATACTCGGAAAACTAAAAAGATTTCCTCGTAGCGAAATAAACCTGCAAAGTAAACAAGATCTTATCTGTCACGTAGCGAAAGTGAAAGTTGCAAGGTCAACGCATTCCACGGCTGTCGTAATACCTTTTAGCGTATTTATTAATCCGTTCGAGTCGAACGCTTTGATAATACCAGAGGAAAATACATTTAACAAGTAGTAGTCACGCCAGTCACACAATCAGAGGTTTACGCTACCACGGTAAATTTAGAATGGTAGTCTTGATCATTGATATGAACGCTGCAAGTTCTGGCAAGCCCTTGTTTACTTCAGCAAATAATTACTTTTCTTTTGAATCTCTTACCTCCATTCGATCAAACAGCCAAAGAATTCACTGCCGTTTCATAAATCCGTCACGAATCCACGTAAAATTGCAACTAAACTAAAAACTGGCACTTCTGACGTGGCAAACGCGATCTTATATGCCACCCAGCGAAAGTAAAAGCTGCAACGTCATGATTTACGGCTATCTGTAGTAGGTGGTTATTTCCCTACCAGTGACGTAATCCTTACATGTTCTTTGCTTGACTTGCAAGGATTTCATTTTCCTTCCGATCTCTAAACTTGTTTCAATAAAAGAGCTCGACAATTCTGTTCTCTTGTTTAAAACTGCGAAAAATACTCAGAAAACTTGAGGGCCACGCTCCTGGCGAAATAAACTTGCAAAGTAAACAAGATCTTATCTGTCACGTAGCGAAAGTGAAATTAGCAAGGTCAACACATTCCATGGCTGACGTAATACATTTTCAGCGTATTTAATATTTCGTTCGAATGAAAAGCTTCCAAAACACTAAAAGAAAATATATTTTACACACAATAAAGAAAACAATATTCGTAACACTGTCCGTGTATGCACGTTTCAAAAGCTTTTGGCGAATAAACATCTCTGGTTGCGTGATTCACGGCTATCTTTGGTACGGCCGAGTGGAGATCTAGGCCTCTCGACACGAAAAAAAAAAAAAATAAAAATAAACCAAGGGTAGATTATGAACCGCGCTCGGCCCATGGCCGCGCGGTTAATAACACATTTGCCTTTAATTAAGCTTTCACTTTAACACACCATAATTATCATTTCTTATATTTATTTACCCCTGATCAGCTATACACTCTGTTATGCATTAATTCAGTCTATATCTTAACAGTACCCCTCAAGACTATTGGAGGACTCTGAATCTTGTTTGTTTTCTCAGTTGTAAATCAGTCAGTTGTCTATAGCAGATCTGTCAAGTGTCATCTGAATATGGTTACCTGGAAAACGAGGATCGAGGATCGAGGATCAAGGATGAAGGATCAGGGATCGGGAATCGATTGACAAAAAATAACTTAACATAATTTTTTAGCGACGATGAATCGCTTTATGTCATCCCTTCTGTTGCACGCGATCGAAACGACGTGACTGTTTCAATGGACGAAGAGGACTTTTAGAATTCTAAGCGGTTTTTTGTCTAATTTTATGTCACAATGCCCGCATACACCGATTAGCAGACACCATAGGCGTGTTTCCGGCTGTCGCTTGTACCGCACTTTGGGTACCAGAGGTTTTATACAGTCGAAGCTGTCATAAGCGGACACCCCCCAGGACTCGAAAAAAGTGTCCGTAACTGGAGCTGGCCAGAATTGTTCTCATAAGCGGCCACTAGAGGTGTAGGGGATCGATGGCCGCTTACGGGAGCTTGCCCAGCTAACAATAAATACAGTACCATAGTGGAAATAGAAAAACCTACCGCCGTATTAAATCACATTTTTGTGTTATTGCACCCTATACTGTACAAGCCTACGATATAATGATGCCAAGTGTATACTGCAGCAATAGGACTTTCCCTTAGTGATTTTTTTAAAAACAACTGCAGTAATATGACTTTCACTTAGCAATTTTTTAAAAACAACAAATCATAATTACAACCAACATCATCATATTCAACATTAACAGCCTCAACAAAAAGTAGTGATACGGTTTAAAATGTTTACGACCTGTGTGTCTTTCAGTCAGGCTTCAGTTTATATTAGTCTGGTTGGCTAGTAATATTAGTCGGGTCAGTTTCTTTGGGGTGTCCGCTTACGGGAGCTTAAAAACAAAGAAAAAGTCTAAGTCATAGTCTCTGAAAGTGTCCGCGGCCGCTTACGGGAATGTCCGCTTATGAGAATGAGAATAAGTAGAGTAGTCCGCTTACGAGAATGTCCATTAAGAGAGCTTTGACTCACGGTATTCTCGTGCCGCGAGACTGCCAAGCGTATAACACTGCAACATTGTCATCTATATATTGGCTTATCTTGTAAGAGTTCTTTTTTCTTTGTTTTAATATTGAATTTATTTTATGATTTAGGAAATGATGTGGCTATTTCAATGGACGAGGGGTGTGTTTCCACTAGGACAATTTTGGCTAGATAGAGTCGGAAGAGTCCGGAAATGTAGTGAAAACAGTTCGTCGTAAGTTTAGCAAGGTAAAAAGGCACACATTTTTCTCGCCAATATGGCCAGAAATTCATGCCAAGTTGGGGTAGCCAATCACATTTTGTGTAGTGACCGACGTGTACCGAAGAATCCTGCAATAGTATTTACCAGATGCTCTTGTCGTGGTTCAGTGTGCGAAACTGAACAAACACCCAGAGAGAATGTTCAGTTAATCATTCGGTCTAGTGAAAACGCAGCGGAAAAGGAATTTTAAAATTGTAATTGATTTTTTGTTTCATTTCATGTCACAATGCCGGCTTTTTGTAAGCAATTTAAACACAGACACCACAGGCGTCAGTTTCCGGCTGTCGCTTGTACCACACACTGGCTACCAGAAAATATTCTCGTGCAGCAAAACCTTGGAGCCGACATCTCCAGACTGCCAACTGTCTAACGCTGCAACATTGACATCTATGTATTGGCTTATCTTGAAACACTTTGCTGTTTCATTTTCTGTTTCCTATTTTTATCGTTCCCACCTGCTGTAGGCTTGATTTCTGCCGCTTTCTCGAGTCTAATCTATGTTCCTCCCAAATTCATAATTTAATTATTGCGATGATTCAGGTGGCCGGAAATGTCACTGATGGAAATAATAGGCATGCCCACATAACGTTTACGGCTCGTACAGTTTGTGGCGTTTTCCCAACCTATTCTTTTAAGGTGATTCCCGGGTAAAAGAACCCGCCATAGATTTCCGATGAAACTTGGTATGGTGTCATTACAGTATAAGGAGATGTTAAAAACGTAATAAAAAGAGGGGATCACCGTGCTTGTTTTCATGCCACGATGCTGACAAATATGGTTATTTTGGTGACTTTTGGTTATCTCAGTGCACAACAAATAAGCTCGATTATTTTTCAATACGGCGTGTTATATCACACAGAATTTGACTGTCTTTGATTGCTTATTCATCTACATCCCAGAAGAAATGGCTTCAAATACCCTGCATTATTAACTGATATTTTTATCCTTTAAAGGAAACATAATTTGGACTTGCCCTAATGGGCCCGTTACGTCGCTATCTGTAGCATTTATTTCATTTGCCAAAAAAGTAGCCATAGATTTCTGCCAAACTTTTTCTCAGTTATTGCGGATATTGTTCTCATTGAATTTATAAAATAAAAAGTGGGGGTCACCGTGCTCGTTTAAGAGGAAATTAGCTTTTATCTCGCTATCGAGCTTAGTTTGAAGGAAATCTCTTATGTTTTGTACGCTCGCGCGCTCATGTGCGCACGCTGATGACGCAAAATTCGTGCGCAGTAGGAATGCGCAATGCAAAACCCGGGAATCACCTTAATTTTGGCCCTCCAACCCATTTTAGCTCACATTACTGTTTCGATAGGACACTGCATCCTTGATCCTCAATCCTTGATCCTCGATCCTGGTTTTCCAGGTAACTTCTGAATACAGGTCAATTGTCAGCTGTATCTTGGTCAACTTTCAGAGTTCAAGTGTACATTGGTACATTGGTTTAGTGTTGATGGTTCATGCATATTAGGTCAAATGAATATTGAACAAGTGTTGGTAGTGCATCCTCCAACTCGCAATTGAAGGCCCCCAAGGGTTGGTAATATAATGGTCAGATGTGCGTACTCTAAGCATCTAGTGTCTTTGAATATTCTTCTCAAACTTATTACTAATTCATCACAGATTAACAAAGGAAATCATGACTGTGACAGTGTTTGAAAATGTGGTCAAACACGGTCTTCGGTGTTTGATAAATTACTTCAAGTGTCAGCGGTATATCCACCAAGAGTGCATGCTACATCAGTCGAGTGTTGTTAGCATATTATGTTGCTTGAGAATTGGTTAAGTATAAGTAGTCCATTAATTTAGTGTTGGTTCAATATCTGTCAAGTACATGTATCAGTTGAATATTAGTCAAGGGTCAGTGAAGTTGTCCTTGAGGGTAGGTGGTGAACTTGTCAACTGTGAGTTAAACATCTGTCAAATGTCATTGGAATATCAGTCAAGTCTCAGTTGAATATCAGTCAAGGGTCAGTTAAATATAACTCAAGGGCAATAAAGTGAACAATCAGTAAAAAAATTCTAGTGACTGTATATAGAAGTACTGCTAGATTAATTGTTTTGATTCTCGATCTTGAATGCCAGATTTACTTACACTGTATGATTGAATTATTTCGACAGTCATTCTCATTACTTAGTAACTGGTTTGAACCCAGGAGTATCAGTAGTTCGTATAGTATGATCGTCCAGGTGAGTGTAGTTCTGAAAAGAACTGTTGTTGGTGACTGACGTTTCGACAACCTGAGCGGAAGTCATCTTCAGAGTCAAGTGAATAGTGTTTGTCAGTCGATGATGTTATAAGTTTGGTCCGTTGTAAGTGATTGGTCACTTTAGCCATGATGGTATTGGCTGAAAGACTCGTGTAAAGTTTGTCATCAGTCATTGGTCAGTTTTGATCCGTCTATTGTTAGTCAAATTGCTAGCGTTGTGGTCCGTGTATAGTTAGTCAAATTAAGTCAGTCTGTTAGAAGTCTGTTTGTCGGTTTCATTTGCATCGTGAATAAGTCGTTTGCAAGGCGCCGGTAGCTGTTGACATTTGTTAAGAGGCGTTTGTTCTAAGTTAGTGTACCAGCTTTGAAGAGTCAGTCGCTGAAAATAGTTTGTACTGTAGGTTAAGCATTGAGCAGTGTCCCAGTCAATGTTGTGGTTTGTCAGTTGATGATGTACATCAATGTGATTGTTGACATCACCATTTCTTGTGGCTCGTTTGTGTTCAGTCAGTCTCATGTTAAAGTTTCTGCCAGTCTCACCAATGTAGGAAGCCTGGCAGTCGGAGCATTTGATCTTGTAAACTGCTCCCTGTCTGTTGTTGGGTTCATCCATGTCTTTAACGTTGTTCAGTAAGTGTCGAAACGTAGTCGTAGGTTTGCGGGCAACGCGGATGTTGTAGGGCTGTAGGATCCGTGAGATGGTCTCAGAAGTGCCCTTAATATAAGGTATAGTCACTGTAGTAACAGGTGTTGGGTTCCTGTTCGTTGCGTCAGCTTCGGTAAGTCAGTAAATGTTTTGTCTAATAAAATCAGCGTTGTAGTTGTTAATTTGACTAACTATACACAGACCTCAATGCTTGCAACTTGACTAACAAAAGACGGATCAAAACTGACCAATGACTGATGACAAACGGACTTCTAACAGACTGACTTAATTTGACTAACTATACACAGACCTCAATGCTAGCAATTTGACTAACAAAAGACGGATCAAAACTGACCAACGACTGATGACAAACTTTACACGAGTCTTTCAGCCAATACCATCATGGCTAAAGTGACCAATCACTTTCAACGGACCAAACTTATAACATCATCGACTGACAAACACTATTCACTTGACTCTGAAGATGACTTCCGCTCAGGTTGTCGAAACGTCAGTCACCAACAACTGTTCTTCTCAGAACTACACCCACCCGGACGATCATACTATACGAACTATTCTCATTACTCTTTAAAACTTTGTTTCATGTGAATGTCTAGTATTTACAACGCAACATTTCAAAGTCACAATAGTACACAACTTTTCATTGGCGTAACGTAAACGAATCAGTAAAGATGATATGTAATAGGCCATTTCCGAGTTCCCTTGTGCCTCTGTTTAAAACCGAGTCTAAGTGCGAAATCATTGAAATGATAACTAAACATATAACTAAAGACGTAATTCAACTGCCTGTTTGCTTTACTAGAATAGAGAGGAACACTCTTCGAAGCAGAGAAAAGGAGTGTCTGAAGAGGCTGCCATGTCAGATATCAGCAATTAAATAAATTCTTTTGCAATTTTGCAGCAATCAACTTCTGTGCTAGAAGAGGGCAGCTTTCAAACATTTGCTTGCGATTTGCACTTGCATTCAAAATGCGAGTCCGTGGATGAGATTACTTGTTACTCCCTTCCTCAAGGGTTGACAGATTTTAATTGGCATATCACACTTTGTGACTTTATTAAAAAGAAAATCACTCTTTTCATTGTGAGCTCAATCGCATTTCAAGTTTTTAAAATAATCCTTTTAGAAAATTCAGATAAAGAAGTCTTGGATCTGCTGTTAAAAAGAAAAACGTTTTGGACAAAATCAGTCTTTGAAGGTCTACAATAACCTTAATATCAGTCAAGTGTTAGTTGAATAGCAAACAACTGTCAGTTAAATATCAGTCAAGAGTAAGTTGATTATCACTCAAGGAGAGGTGGATATATTAACAAACTATCAACTAACACAACCAACACAAATTATACCAATGCTACATGTGATCCAGGCATTGTTCATTGAACAAAATGTAATATCCAAAGCTGGTGCCCTTACTCACCTGCAGTCTTTTTTAAATCATCAAGTTCTTCCTTGCCCTTGCTCATGTTCTGTGTCTCGTCCACTAAGCTATTCTACCTGTAAAAAGTATTTATGCATTTTCAGTTAAGTCAGTGAAGATGTTTACATTTTAAATTTGAAATAGTTATGTCTGAAGCAGGGGTCAAATGTTACTGGTATCTTAGCCGAGTGCCTCAAGACCTCTGGTGTATATTGAATATTGAAAAAAGTTCAATGTTGAATATTGAATAAAGTTTCTAAAGTTTTGTCGCTCTGACGAAGGGCTAACGCTGGAAACACTAGCTTTCGAATCTCTTTCTCTGAACCATACACTCTGTTATGCATTAATTCAGTCTATATCTTAACAGCACCCCTCAAGACTATTGCAGGACTCTGAATCTTGTTTGTTTTCTCAGTTGTAAATCAGTCAATTGTCTATAGCAGATCTGTCAACTGTCATCTGAATACAGGTCAATTGTCAGCTGTATCTTGGTCAACTTTCAGAGTTCAAGTGTACATTGGTACATTGGTTTAGTGTTGATGGTTCATGCATATTAGGTCAAATGAATATTGAACAAGTGTTGGTAGTGCATCCTCCAACTCGCAATTGAAGGCCCCCAAGGGTTGGTAATATAATGGTCAGATGTGCGTACTCTAAGCATCTAGTGTCTTTGAATATTCTTCTCAAACTTATTACTAATTCATCACAGATTAACAAAGGAAATCATGACTGTGACAGTGTTTGAAAATGTGGTCAAACACGGTCTTCGGTGTTTGATAAATTACTTCAAGTGTCAGCGGTATATCCACCAAGAGTGCATGCTACATCAGTCGAGTGTTGTTAGCATATTATGTTGCTTGAGAATTGGTTAAGTATAAGTAGTCCATTAATTTAGTGTTGGTTCAATATCTGTCAAGTACATGTATCAGTTGAATATTAGTCAAGGGTCAGTGAAGTTGTCCTTGAGGGTAGGTGGTGAACTTGTCAACTGTGAGTTAAACATCTGTCAAATGTCATTGGAATATCAGTCAAGTCTCAGTTGAATATCAGTCAAGGGTCAGTTAAATATAACTCAAGGGCAATAAAGTGAACAATCAGTAAAAAAATTCTAGTGACTGTATATAGAAGTACTGCTAGATTAATTGTTTTGATTCTCGATCTTGAATGCCAGATTTACTTACACTGTATGATTGAATTATTTCGACAGTCATTCTCATTACTTAGTAACTGGTTTGAACCCAGGAGTATCAGTAGTTCGTATAGTATGATCGTCCAGGTGAGTGTAGTTCTGAAAAGAACTGTTGTTGGTGACTGACGTTTCGACAACCTGAGCGGAAGTCATCTTCAGAGTCAAGTGAATAGTGTTTGTCAGTCGATGATGTTATAAGTTTGGTCCGTTGTAAGTGATTGGTCACTTTAGCCATGATGGTATTGGCTGAAAGACTCGTGTAAAGTTTGTCATCAGTCATTGGTCAGTTTTGATCCGTCTATTGTTAGTCAAATTGCTAGCGTTGTGGTCCGTGTATAGTTAGTCAAATTAAGTCAGTCTGTTAGAAGTCTGTTTGTCGGTTTCATTTGCATCGTGAATAAGTCGTTTGCAAGGCGCCGGTAGCTGTTGACATTTGTTAAGAGGCGTTTGTTCTAAGTTAGTGTACCAGCTTTGAAGAGTCAGTCGCTGAAAATAGTTTGTACTGTAGGTTAAGCATTGAGCAGTGTCCCAGTCAATGTTGTGGTTTGTCAGTTGATGATGTACATCAATGTGATTGTTGACATCACCATTTCTTGTGGCTCGTTTGTGTTCAGTCAGTCTCATGTTAAAGTTTCTGCCAGTCTCACCAATGTAGGAAGCCTGGCAGTCAGAGCATTTGATCTTGTAAACTGCTCCCTGTCTGTTGTTGGGTTCATCCCTGTCTTTAACGTTGGTCAGTAAGTGTCGTAACGTAGTCGTAGGTTTGGAGGCAACGCGGATGTTGTAGGGCTGTAGGATCCATGAGATGGTCTCAGAAGTGCCCTTAATATAAGGTATAGTCACTGTACTAACAGGTGTCGGGTTCCTGTTCGTTGCGTCAGCTTCGGTAAGTCAGTAAATGTTTCGTCTAATAAAGTCAGCGTTGTAGTTGTTAATTTGACTAACTATACACAGACCTCAATGCTAGCAATTTGACTAACAAAAGACGGATCAAAACTGACCAACGACTGATGACAAACTTTACACGAGTCTTTCAGCCAATACCATCATGGCTAAAGTGACCAATCACTTTCAACGGACCAAACTTATAACATCATCGACTGACAAACACTATTCACTTGACTCTGAAGATGACTTCCGCTCAGGTTGTCGAAACGTCAGTCACCAACAACTGTTCTTCTCAGAACTACACCCACCCGGACGATCATACTATACGAACTATTCTCATTACTCTTTAAAACTTTGTTTCATGTGAATGTCTAGTATTTACAACGCAACATTTCAAAGTCACAATAGTACACAACTTTTCATTGGCGTAACGTAAACGAATCAGTAAAGATGATATGTAATAGGCCATTTCCGAGTTCCCTTGTGCCTCTGTTTAAAACCGAGTCTAAGTGCGAAATCATTGAAATGATAACTAAACATATAACTAAAGACGTAATTCAACTGCCTGTTTGCTTTACTAGAATAGAGAGGAACACTCTTCGAAGCAGAGAAAAGGAGTGTCTGAAGAGGCTGCCATGTCAGATATCAGCAATTAAATAAATTCTTTTGCAATTTTGCAGCAATCAACTTCTGTGCTAGAAGAGGGCAGCTTTCAAACATTTGCTTGCGATTTGCACTTGCATTCAAAATGCGAGTCCGTGGATGAGATTACTTGTTACTCCCTTCCTCAAGGGTTGACAGATTTTAATTGGCATATCACACTTTGTGACTTTATTAAAAAGAAAATCACTCTTTTCATTGTGAGCTCAATCGCATTTCAAGTTTTTAAAATAATCCTTTTAGAAAATTCAGATAAAGAAGTCTTGGATCTGCTGTTAAAAAGAAAAACGTTTTGGACAAAATCAGTCTTTGAAGGTCTACAATAACCTTAATATCAGTCAAGTGTTAGTTGAATAGCAAACAACTGTCAGTTAAATATCAGTCAAGAGTAAGTTGATTATCACTCAAGGAGAGGTGGATATATTAACAAACTATCAACTAACACAACCAACACAAATTATACCAATGCTACATGTGATCCAGGCATTGTTCATTGAACAAAATGTAATATCCAAAGCTGGTGCCCTTACTCACCTGCAGTCTTTTTTAAATCATCAAGTTCTTCCTTGCCCTTGCTCATGTTCTGTGTCTCGTCCACTAAGCTATTCTACCTGTAAAAAGTATTTATGCATTTTCAGTTAAGTCAGTGAAGATGTTTACATTTTAAATTTGAAATAGTTATGTCTGAAGCAGGGGTCAAATGTTACTGGTATCTTAGCCGAGTGCCTCAAGACCTCTGGTGTATATTGAATATTGAAAAAAGTTCAATGTTGAATATTGAATAAAGTTTCTAAAGTTTTGTCGCTCTGACGAAGGGCTAACGCTGGAAACACTAGCTTTCGAATCTCTTTCTCTGAACCATACACTCTGTTATGCATTAATTCAGTCTATATCTTAACAGCACCCCTCAAGACTATTGCAGGACTCTGAATCTTGTTTGTTTTCTCAGTTGTAAATCAGTCAATTGTCTATAGCAGATCTGTCAACTGTCATCTGAATACAGGTCAATTGTCAGCTGCATCTTGGTCAACTTTCAGAGTTCGAGTGTACATTGGTACATTGGTTCAGTGTTGATGGTTCATGCATATTAGGTCAAATGAATATTGAACAAGTGTTGGTGGTGCATCCTTCAAATCGCAATTGAAGGCCCCCCAAGGGTTGGCAATATAATGGTCAGATGTGTGTACTCTAAGAATCTAGTGTCTTTGAATATCCTTCTCAAACGTATTACTAATTCATCACAGATTAACAAAGGAAATCATGACTGCGACAGTGTTTGAAAATGTGGTCAAACACGGTCTTCAGTGTTTGATAAATTACTTCATGTGTCAGCGGTATATCCACCAAGAGTTCATGCTACATCAGTCGAGTGTTGGTAGCATATTATGTTGCTTGAGAATTGGTTAAGTATAAGTAGTCCATTAATTTAGTGTTGGTTCACTATCTGTCAAGTTGCTGGAATATCAGTCAAGTGCATGTATCAGTTGAATATTACTCAAGGGTCAGTGAAGTTGTCCTTGAGGGTAGATGGTGAACTTGTCAACTGTCAGTCAAACATCTGTCAAGTGTCATTTGAATATCAGTCAAGTCTCAGTTGAATATCAGTCAAGGGTCAGTTAAATATAACTCAAGGGCAATAAAGTGAACAATCAGTAAAAAAAATTCTAGTGACTGTTTATCGAAGCACTGCTAGATTAATTGTTTTGATTCTCGATCTTGAATGCCAGATTTACTTACACTGTATGATTGAATTATTTCGACATTCATTCTCATTACTTAGTAAATGGTTTGAACCCAGGAGTATCAGTAGTTCATTTAGTATGATCGTCCAGGTGAGTGTAGTTCTGAGAAGAACTGTTGTTGGTGACTGACGTTTCGACAACCTGAGCGGAAGTCATCTTCAGAGTCAAGTGAATAGTGCTTGTCAGTCGATGATGTTATAAGTTTGGTCCTTTGTAAGTGATTGGTCACTTTAGCCATGATGGTATTGGCTGAAAGACTCGTGTAAAGTTTGTCATCAGTCATTGGTCAGTTTCGATCCGTCTTTTGTTAGTCAAATTGCTAGCGTTGAGGTCCATGTATAGTTAGTCAAATTAAGTCAGTCTGTTAGAAGTCTGTTTGTTGGTTTCGTTTGCATTGTGAATAAGTCGTTTGCAAGGTGCCGGTAGCTGTTGACATTTGTTAAGAGGCGTTTGTTCTAAGTTAGTGTACCAGCTTTCAAGAGTCAGTCGTTGAAAATAGTTTGTACTGTAGGTTAAGCATTGAGCAGTGTCCCAGTCAATGTTGTGGTTTGTCAGTTGATGATGTACATCAATGTGATTGTTGACATCACCATTTCTTGTGGCTCGTTTGTGTTCAGTCAGTCTCGTGTTCAAGTTTATGCCAGTCTCACCAATGTAGGAAGCCTGGCAGTCAGAGCATTTGATCTTGTAAACTGCTCCCTGTCTGTTGTTGGGTTCATCCCTGTCTTTAACGTTGGTCAGTAAGTGTCGTAACGTAGTCGTAGGTTTGGAGGCAACGCGGATGTTGTAGGGCTGTAGGATCCATGAGATGGTCTCAGAAGTGCCCTTAATATAAGGTATAGTCACTGTACTAACAGGTGTCGGGTTCCTGTTCGTTGCGTCAGCTTCGGTAAGTCAGTAAATGTTTCGTCTAATAAAGTCAGCGTTGTAGTTGTTAATTTGACTAACTATACACAGACCTCAATGCTAGCAATTTGACTAACAAAAGACGGATCAAAACTGACCAATGACTGATGACAAACTTTACACGAGTCTTTCAGCCAATACCATCATGGCTAAAGTGACCAATCACTTTCAACGGACCAAACTTATAACATCATCGACTGACAAACACTATTCGCTTGACTCTGAAGATGACTTCCGCTCAGGTTGTCGAAACGTCAGTCACCAACAACAGCCGGACAATCATACTATACGAACTATTCTCATTACTCTTGTGAAACTTTGTTTCATGTCAATGTCTAGTATTTACAACGCAACATTTCAAAGTCACAATAGTACACAACTTTTCATTGGCGTAACATAAACGAATCAGTAAAGATGATATGTAATAGGCCATCCGAGATCCCTTGTGCCTCTGTTTAAAAACGAGTCTAAGTGCGAAATCATTGAAATGATAACTAAACATATAAACATATAACTAAAGACGTAATTCAACTGCCTGTTTGTTTTACTAGAATAGAGAAGAACACTCTTCGAAGCAGAGAAAAGGAGTGTCTGCCATGTCAGATATCAGCAATCAAATAAATTCTTTTGCAATTTTGCGACAATCAACTTCTGTGCTAGAAGAGGGCAGCTTTCAAACTTTTTGCTTGCGATTTGCACTTGCATTCAAAATGCGAGTCCGTGAATGAGATTACTTGTTACTCCCTTCCTCAAGGGTTGACAGATTTTAATTGGCTTATCACAGTTTGTGACTTTATTAAAAAGAAAATCACTCTTTTCATTGTGAGCTCGATCGCATTTCAAGTTTTTAAAATAATCTTTTTAGAAAATTCAGATAAAGAAGTCTTGGAGCTGGTGTTAAAAAAAAAAACGTTTTGGACAAAATCAGTCTTTGAAGATCTACAATAACCTTAATATCAGTCAAGTGTTAGTTCAATAGCAAACAACTGTCAGTTAAATATGAGTTAAGAGTAAGTTGATTATCACTCAAGGAGAGGAGGATATATTAACAAACTATCAACTAACACAACCAACACAAATCATACCCATGCTACATGTGATCCAGGCATTGTTCATTTAACAAAATATAATATCCAAAGCTGGTGCCCTTACTCACCTGCAGTCTTTTTAAATCATCAAGTTCTTCCTTGCCCTTGCTCATGTTCTGTGTCTCGTCCACTAAGCTATTCTACCTGTAAAAAGTATTTATGCATTTTCAGTTAAGTCAGTGAATATGTTTACATTTTAAATTTGAAATAGGTATATGTCTGAAGCAGGGGTCAAATGTTACTGGTATCTTAGCCAAGTGC
>OZ026608.1:297380-299880 GCA_964020085.1 Micromussa lordhowensis | reverse complement strand
CAAGAAGTCTGGTGTATATTGAATATTGAAAAAAGTTCAATGTTGAATATTGAAAAAAGTTTCGTCGCTTTGACGAGGGCTAACGCTTGGAAAGGCAGTATGTCTAGTATTTACAAGGCAACATTTCAAAGTCATGATAGTACACGACTTTTGATTGGCGAAACGTAAACCAATCAGTAGAGATGATATGTAATAGGCCATTTCCGGGTTCCCTTGTGCCTCTGTTTAAAAGCAAGTCTAAGTGCAAAATCATTGAAATGATAACTAAAGATATAAACATATAACTAAACACGTAATTCAACTGCCTGTTTGTTTTACTAGAATACAGAAGAACACTCTTCAAAGCAGAGAAAAGGAGTGTCTGAAGAGGCTGCCATGTCAGATATCAGCAATTAAATACTCTCCTTGGCAATTCCACGGCAATCAACATCTGTGCTAGAAGAGGGCAGCTTTGAAACATTTGCTTGCAATTTGCACTTGTATTCAAAATGTGAGTTCGCGGATAAGATTACTTGTTACTCCCCACCTCAAGGGTTGACACATTTTAATTGGCTTATCACAGTTTGTGACTTTCTTTTAAAAGAAATCACTTTTTTGTGAGCTTGATAGCATTTCTAGTGTTCAAAACAATCTTTTTTAGAAAATTCAGATAAAGAAGCCTTGCATCTGGTGTTAAAAAAAACCTTTTTGGACAAAATAGGTCCTTGAAGGTCTACAATAACATTAATATCTGTCAAGTGTTAGCTGAATAGCAAACAACTGTCAGTTCAATATCAGTCAAGAGTAAGTTGATAATCACTCAAGGAGAGGTGGTGATTGAGTCAAGTGTGAGATAAAGTTGAATATCGGTCAAGTGTCAGTATAACACCAGCCAAGTTTCAGCTGAATATCACTCAAGTCCCAGTTGAAGTGTCACTTGAATATCACCCAAGTCCTAGTTGAATACCAGTCATGTCAGGTGTTGGTGTTATATCACTCAAGTGTCAATTCAATATTTTACAATAACAACAGAAATTCTCAAGAGTCTTTCTGTGGTCTGTGGTATATCAGTTGAGGAAGTGTCACCGGCATATTTAACATTGTTCAAGTGTCAGTTGAATATGATCAGTCAAGTTTCAGTGGTATCTCACTCAACTGTCAGTGAGGTAGTAAGACCTATCAAATAGATGAGGGTCCCCAATAGGTTTTTTTGGGACCCAGGATTTGGCCTATTTCAAGGCCGGCATTCGGGATTTTGAAGGAAAAGGATGAAGAGACTTGGGATTGTAGTTATGACCGGGACACGGGATTTCGCAATTTTAGCAGGCGGGAACCGGGAAATGGCGCTTTAAAGAAACCGAGATTCGGAAATTCCAGAGACTGAAATATGCAGAGAAAATCAAGCTGTCATCTTAGCTCATCTTATTAATTAACATCAGAAATGACCTAGTTGACATCCACAGTTTCCACGACCCTATCATGCTGCTCTGTGACTCGTATGGTGATCTGCGGTCTATTTTGGTGAACCTTGGCTGTAATGAGAATCCACTTTCACAATGTCTTTGTGACCTTTGTTATTTGTTGACCGTGATATTTCTAGTGTCAAGTTACAGAATTATAGTTAAATTTCAGCGAATAGCAGTTCCCGTTGCCATATTGGATTAGCAACCGTGCAAACACGATAGCGAGGCTGCCGGTGACTCGATTCGCGTGTCATAAAGACTTTCATAAGCGTTCTATCTGGTTGTCGAGACTAAAACTAATGGATGAAAGTATAAGCACCGGGGAAACTTCTACTGCCCCTGGGGGAAGGAGAGGAAAGTATTGCGCTGCTTATGGCTTGCAATAATAGCGCCTACATGTACGATGCGAACGGTATCCGTAAAAGTTACCATTTTTTCGAGTTTCCCAAAGATGTTCATCAAAGGAATCGCTGGTGCACCCTCATCAAGAGGCGGCATGGACACAATGGATTTGTAGTTTCCATCTCTACTGTCCTTTGCCATGAACATTTTTGAGCCGAAGATATCTCGAAAAAACTTTCTGGTCGTTGGGATTTGAGGAAAGGTTTGTGATATTGCTCACCTTTTGTTATGCCTTAAGTGCATTTGATTCCTAATTTTGGCTGTCTCAATCTAAAAAAGTCCCAAGTGAAGATATTTCGGTCTTTATTAACCAAAGTTTGTTTATATTATATCAGATCACAGAATTTGCAAATAAGTGTTTGTTTTCATGAAAAAAAAGTGTCACAGCTTTATTTATATGGATATGTGAGCCACGTTTTTCTTACATCTACACAGCTATACTGGATTTCACTGCTTGCAATCTATGTCACTAATACTAAATCAAAGTCCCCTAAATTTGGTGTATGTGTACCTTTTGTCAAATTATACAAAAGGGATACCTGAGCTTCATGTATATACTACTTTATTATTATTGTTGTTATTATTGTAACAAGCCGAATTAAACAACAGTTTTCTCGCGAAACACGCACATGTATTTATTCGTCTATCCGATCCTG
>OZ026608.1:277380-284880 GCA_964020085.1 Micromussa lordhowensis | reverse complement strand
GACGTGACCGCCTGCAGTATCTTTGTTTTGCTGCTTCGTTGCTTCTCAGCAGAGAAAAACGCCTCAACTTCTACTGCTGCGTCTAATGCCTCAGTGAGTGTAACTGCCTTTACTTGATGAACCTTCCAACGTGGATCTGTCAGTGCCTCAATGAACTGATCTTTTGCGATTGACTCCCAAAGGGAAACTGTGGCATCAGGGTAGGCTTGCCTTGTCAAATGCCGAATTGCCTGGACCAGTTCAGGGAGGGTCTCCTCCGGTTTACAAGTGCGACTTCGCAGAGAAACCTGGAACATTTCTGTTCTGTTTGATGTTCCAAATCGACTACCAAGTGCCGCAACCAGGTCCGTGTAGCTGGTACGCTGAGTTTTGTCAAGATCACCAAGCACTGCTTGGTCACTCAGGCTGACCGCCAGGTAGGCTGCTTTGGTTCGCCTATCCCATTGATTAAGATCGGCTACAAGTTCGAATTGGGCTTTATAATCCTCCCATGAAGTTGAACCACTGTATGGGCTTGGACGGACACGCGGCTTCTCTCGTTGTTGAGGAAGCTGGCGATATGGGCTAGGAGAAAGAGGTGCTGGAAGAGCACTAAAACATTCTTCCTCAGGATCGCCAAACAAATCAGGAAGATCACTTTTGTGGTGATCGGTTGCCAGTGTAACGTGACGGTCACGCTGTTTTGTTTCAAGGGCATCGAGGCGTTTACTCAGTTCGCCGAAACGATCCTAAAGCACTGTTTTGCTTTTCTATTCCAACACTTAGTGCCGTAATGGCCTTTAAAACTTGATCGACGGTTCCATCGCTGTTGTGTCCTGTACTGTGAGGTGTGCTGCTCCCAACTGGAATGGGCGATTTCGCCATTGTCGTGTCTTTTACAGTCGGACAAAAATCCTCCGTGTTTAGATCGATTAGTGGTCCAAAATTAACTTCACCATCGTTGTAGTGCTCCATTTTACCAATATGCCGAGTCCACCACCGCTGCCACCAGTGTAACGAGCCGAGTTAAACAACAGTTTTCTCGCAAAACACGCACATGTATTTATTCGTCTCGAGAGATCCTATTACAACCGCATGGTAGTTACACAACAAGGCGGTAAGTCACAACTAGGATAATGTCATGCAGTAGTTCTGTCACATTATTATCGTTGTTATTGTATTTGCTATTGTTATTGTTATTTTAAAGAACTTGTGCTTTAAAGTTGCAGATTAACTTAAATAAATTCCACCTGTAAATATATTATTTTAATTCATTAGGTTCTGAGCCATCTCTATTTAGCTGGTCCACAGAGAAAAAACAAAGAAAAGCACCAGGAAAGAGAATGCAAGGGGTCACCAAAGAGTCGACTCCAGAGATAGTTGGAGTAGCAGCATCATCACTGGTATTTCCCTCTGATGTTACATCAGCTGATGCTGCTGGTTCTTTTCTACAGAGTGATCAACATGCTGACGTGGAGTGCGAGTTCCCCCAAACAGTTCCTGATATTGTCCTTGAACTGCAGAGGAAAATTGCACTGCTTGAAACCCAGCTTGCTGACAGTTAGGAAAAGCTCAGTGAAGCAGAAAAGGAAAAAGAAGTTCTATTGGGGCATCAATTTTGCAATGACAAAATTAAAGATGACAATGCTGCTGTCTTATTTTACACTGGCTTTCCAAGTTATGATGCATTAATCAGCTTCTACAATTACATCAAACCTAAGCTTTCAAAAATGCAATACTGGAAGGGTGAAAATTTAGTGAAGGAAAGTCAGTTCATCAAGTGGATGAAAATAAGGGTAAACCTGGACCTTCAAGGAAGCTTACTTATCTTGAGGAGTTTCTACTGGTTCTCATGAGACTGAAGGCTGGTCTCTTTGTCCAAGACCTTGCAGACAGATTAGGTATCAGTATCACTTGGATAAATTTGTTGTACTTTGAGCTCAAAGACTTGTTTCCATTTCCCACACAGGAGCTTGTTCGCAAAAACATGCCCAAGGAGTTTGCCCAGTACCCCACAACAAGGATAATTTTAGATTGTACTGAACTTTTCATTCAGCGACCTTCAGCGATGCTGGCCCAGTCTGAGACATGGTCAGACTATAAACATCACAACACATGGAAATTACTAGTGGGGGTAACCCCAAATGGCCAAGTGACTTTTTTGTCAGATCTATGGGGTGGACGTGTGTCTGACAAGCAGATTACAAGAGAGAGTGGCATTTTAGATTTGTTGCAAGCAGGTGATAATTTCATGGTTGATCGTGGCTTTGACATTTCTACAATTGTACCCGATGGTGTTGCAGTGAACATGCCACCGTTTTTGGCTGGCCATGATCAAATGACAGCAGCTGAAACTGAAGAGACAATGAGTATTGCATCAGTCCGCATCCATGTTGAGTGTGCAATTGGCCGCATAAAGACCTATTACATTTTAGATGGTACTTTACCAAATACATTGAGCCCCTATGCAACTCAAATTGCAACTGTCTGTGGCTTACTGACGAACTTTCTACCTCCTTTGCTGCTGCAAGGAAATCCTTAATTGAAGGGATGCATAGAAAAAGACTCTAAGTGACATCTGATAGACTGGATGATTTTCCTGGTAAACTGCTTTTCACTTCCTTGTACAGAAAAGGAGAATTTGACAAGAGATCAAGAGTCACTTAAGGCTTTTTTTCCACGAACCCCTTCAATTCTAGCCAATCAAGGGTGCATCTAAGGGCTAAGGGGCTATCAGATTACATGTGCTAGGCTGGCCTGGTCAGCCGGAATGACTTTCCTCTATGAGCAGGGCACCTGGCAACAGCTACGAAAGACTTTTATTTTAAAAACTACTCTAACAGTGAGAGTTCATAGTATGATTAAACTTTAAGCCAGTGAATTAGTGCACTACGTGTAACATTTGGTCATGTGCTAAATGGGGAGAGAATTTTCCATGTGATTTTGATGTACAGTTTCAATAACAGATGACAGGGGCCCGGCTATCTGTTTCAGTCTGGATCATGTGATCAGTCTCTTGGCGTCCATAATTTGGTATTCTTATCAAGTAGCATGTGTATGTTAATGTATAGTAAGACTAACATAATTTATATTATAATTTCTTCTGGTATAAAAGAATGTTCACTATATTTCTTGCAAAGTGAAAACTACAAGTACTTTTGTACTGAAAGAAAGGAATGGTTTTGTGTAAATGAAAAACCAAAGTTTTCCCTTGATGTTTTAAATTGTTGGCCTTATTTTCCCCCCTGAAAATGTAACTTTAAACCATCTCTTGAACATGAATATTGTCCATATGGTAGCCAACCACCATGCAGATTGGTAAGCTATTCTGTCTAAGCTTGCTCCAAGATATGGTTTATCCTTTGACAATGATAATCCAGATTGCTCCACTGCCACAGTAGCTCCATGCTTACTCATTTCCCTTGTGAATAAATCTACTGCCTTCTGTTCACTTTCGATACCATACTGCACAGCTTCAGTTGTGAAGTTACTATAGAGTATTGCTTTCAATTTGTTAGACGGCTCGACTTTTGTTTTGGCTACATTCCCAAAATTTGAGGCTGTCAATACAGTTTTTCTTTTTTCAAACCACAGTTTGTTTCTGGATTGTCCTTTAGTCAGCCTCTCAGTTTCCTGGATCTCCTCTTGAGTAATGGTTAGACTGGAAACATACTCATCAATCATGCTTTTAAAACGGTTAGTACCGTAGTTATTTACCTATAAGCCGACCTTGGCTATCAGCCCAGACCCTAAACGACAGATATGATGATGGCCGAGAGCTTTCGAAAAAAAATTGGAAAAATCTCGGCTATAAGCCGAGACCTAAGTTTCTCGCATTTCTCTGAATTTTCCATGGACGCAAGCGCTCCTCCTAGGAAACATGTTGAAAGTTATTGTGCTAAATTGCACGTTCAATAAAATCACACCTTTCAGAAACAATGAAAAGTGTTTTATTTATTGTAAACAATTAGCCAGCCAGCGGGCTGGTGATTACTAATGTGATCGGAACGTACTCTATAAAGTGAAAAAACTTTAAAGTGAATGCCAGTAGACGCATAGTCACAAACAATCGCTTACCGTCAATCGCTTATAAGTCAATAGTCAATTGATCGCCTTACGTTCATCATGCCGAAAGCTCGTCGTTCATCGTACAACATGGCTTTCAAGCTCAAAGTTGTTGCCGAAGCTGACGCAGTCGAAAACAACTCGGAGATCGCTCGCGAGTATGGACTAAGCGAGTCCATGGTCCGCCGCTGGCAAAAGGATCAAACCAAATTATTCAACGGCGAATTGAAGATGTCGGCGAAACGTACAACCATTGGGTCACTTCACTCCGAAGTTTCCTGAGCTGGACCTGCAGATACTCGTGTGGTTTACCACATTTAACTCACAAGTGGTTCAAACAATCATTATTTAACTCAAACAATTACTACCGAAATCACTAAACTGTTAGCACCCCGGAAAAAACGATCGATCGCATTTGAATTTTGGGCTTTCTCACGTGACCATTTGGAGCGCCCAGATTGGTCATGTGATATATTATGTTTCTTTTCGCGGGCAGAACAACTTTGCTTCGAAATGAATGTGTACGGAAGAACTTTCCATCATGGGAAATCAATTGAAAAGGATATGAAGTCACTGATTACTGATGATATTTTGAGCGGAGGCGGGGATGTTTCAACAGAGTACTACCCAGGAAGTTTTAGAGCGATAGGGTCAAAGTACAAAGTGAGCGGTGTTACAGTTTCAAACAAATGGAATACCTTTTCTCAAATGGGAGAAAATCTTCCTCGACATTCTGCGGCTAGGGGTCAACCGATAAGGCTAAGGGAACCAGAACTAGATTTGGTCCAACTGCTGATAAAATGTAGACCTTCGAGAACTTACAAGGACATTAAAGAAAATATTGAGGCGCAATCCACGGCAACAGCTTTGATTTCTACAATAGGCCATGCTGTCCGAGACTGCTTACCTGAAGGAAAAATTACTTGGAAAAAGATGATGAGGCCAGCAGGCGAGAAATTCACCCCTGATAACATCGCTTATTGTCAAAGCTACGTAAATTTCATGGGTACGCTAGATCCCTTTCGCGTTAACTTTTTTGATGAAGCTGGCTTCAAATTGCCAGATTGCGCGATCCCGAAGTACGGACACTCGGTGAAGAAATAATGAGAAACACACAAATGCAAAATGTCACCCTGAATTTATTGTGCGGGCTTAATGGAGTAATGTACACCAATACCCTTAATGGAGCAAGGAATACATTGGAATTTTTGAATTTCTTTCACGAGGCAGGCCAATTCACGCAGCCTTACGGGAACCCCATCCTTTGCACCGTTTCGATGGAGGACAAGTATTAGCTGAATGGTTGGAAAGTTTTGGAGTCACTCTGGTAGATCTTCCAGTCTATTCACCGGAGCTTACTCCCATTTAATTAGTTTTCAACAAAATGAAAACTGTGTGTTACATAGGTACGAATACCGTGATCTCCTCAGATTTAATATCGATGTAGCTATTTTCCGTGCGCTTCAAGAGATATCTGTTAGCGATTTATGTGGTTTTTATGAACAAGTTGGATACTTTAATAGACTGTAAATACTTGTTGGACAGGTCAAATGTCAGTTTTCATGGAATATAAAAATGTGTAAACGTATGTGATCTTAATATGTAAACACGCAGATCATCAGATGTGTTGTTCATTTCTTCAACACTGTAAAGTTAACCATTATTGAATGCAGAATTTATACACTGAAGTTGAGTTGAGTATCAGGTGGATTTATCTTAGTTTTATTCATTTGCTGTTGTTTTTATGAGCGCTACTCACTTTTATTCATGATATTTTGGTAAGCGCTGACTGTATTCGAGGAAATAACCCGTAACAATTTAAATCAATAAAACAGCGTCTTTTAATTTGATACACCTCAAGCAAATACCGGTATATGTTATTTTCTTGCAGAACACAAACCACCTTTATTTGGTAAACAACAAATAATTCAGTGAGTAGAATAAAGCAAAAATATTGAAAGTTGCTGGGTTAAAATTGCAGTTCCCATGGTTCTAAAGTTAGCAAGTCGCTGTTGAACAAATCTGACAAATCTCAGGGCTGGTTGGAATCGTTTAAATTCATCACAGTAAAATTTGCTGTTCTCGACTTATGTAAACACAAACATGTAAGTAACAAAAATATATAATTAAGGAAAACGGTTGAGCATCTCTGTTCTCAAGAATCCCATTTCTCTGAGTGAAAATAACGTTATTAAATTACTCTGGTAAGTTATCTGAAAGAAAATTGCCTATAGTGACAACGCATTTGCTTTGATATTTTTGATTTCGCACTCGATTTCTATCAACACAAATATGCACTAACACATTTATGGAAATCTGCGCCGTAAAAACCTTTACTTGTACACAGCCATGAAACGAACGGAGCAAAACACAACCAAAACTGCGAAAAATGTCTGACTAATCTGGGCGCTCTAAGTGGTCCCGTGAGCAAGCCCAAAATTCAAACGCGATCGATCGTTCTTTCCAGGGTGCTAACAGTTAAGTGATTTCAGTAGTATTCACCTTGTTCTCTCTGTTCGACAAAGCGGCTAATTTGCAACACACGCTATCACACGCACATGAGTTTGTTTCCATTGCGTGGGAACGGATGCTTCCTATTGGTCAGTTTTAGATGTTGTGATAACACTAAGTAAACAATCTTTATGCGGCTTGAATTTTATTCTCACATGTAATTTTCATTTCAGGACCTGTGGCATTTCAAATGCTTTGGACAGGACAGAAGACAACAAGCTCTACAATGAGGAGGGACAGGAGATCAACGATGACGAGGACCATGAGTTCGAGACCGAGAGCAAAGGCAAGAGTGAAGGCGAGAGTGAGGCAGATGGCGAGTAAACTGTATTGTCAGTTGAAACCTTTACACAAAATGGCTCCTTTAGGAGCCACCAATTCTATAAAAGTTCAGTGACCAACAGTTTTAATTTGTGTCTCGTTTGTTGTGTTTTATTACTGGGAACTTGGCTACAAGCCGATTTCGGAATTTGCGTGACATTTCCTTTGGTTTTGACATCTGAGAAAAAAATAAAATCGATCAAACTCTAGGCTATAAGCCAAACCCCCTTGTTTGGACTTTATTTGGCAGATTGAGGTTAAAATTTCTCAAAAAATAGCTCGGCTTATAGGTAAATAACTATGGTAGCTATGTCATAGCTGTCGATAAAGGCAACGCTTTCCTGTTGTTCTGCCATCTCTTGGGAGGTGGACACTTCAGAACAATTTGACTTAATGTCATGAAAGAGAAAAAATGAGCTCAAAGCTAAACAGTTTTGAAGATTCTCACTCAAAATTTTGAACCTTGGTCACCTTCGGCTTTAGGCGAATGTTTTTCTTCCCAAATCTTATCTTCCTTATGAAGACTTGGTCAAGGGGCTTGGCTGCGACACTCTGTTTGCGTGGGACAACCCATACCGAAAGATGCGATGTGCAAGAAAGTGGTTTGGGATGTTTCTGCAGACC
>OZ026608.1:259880-272380 GCA_964020085.1 Micromussa lordhowensis | reverse complement strand
ATCGAGTATGAAGAATTTTAACTCATCTGATTTTTTGGCTCACCCAAAAAAGGTTCTGTGTCTACGGCCTTCACATTCGACAATGCCGATGATTTGTGGCGACCAGTTGCCATGGATATCATCTGATTTGCTGTGAGACATTTTGCACCGAAACAATTTATTCAAGTGCCACAAGCGCAATCCTACCTCTACTTCTTGTGAAGATTGTAAGCACTAACATTACAAGGTCACTTTGCTAAAGCATAAAGCTTTGAAAACATTCTGCTGTGATGCTTTCTTGAGTGCTAAACACCTGGGCAAATTCTGGACAAAACTGAAGCCCCTTTTGCCCACTAGTTCTGGTAGAAACAAGCAAGGCATCATCCGTGTTGAAGCCATTGCTTCCGATCCTAAGTGTGTAACCGAGGTCTTCAGTGATCCCACTGCCAATATTATTCATGTGGAGCATGGATCTGAGGTTGACTACTGACCACCTAGCATTAAGGCAATACGCAACTGACACTTTCTCTAGCGAGTTTAACTTCTCCCCAGTCCATACTTTATATATCCGTAACATTTTAGACAACCTTAATCCAAGAAAGGCAGTTGGGGTAGACAGCATTTCAACACGACTCTTGCCTGTGGGAGCTCCAGTTCTTGCCGAAGTGGTGACTAATTTGATCAATTATTTCATACTGGAGCTCTTACTGCCATCTGAATGGAAGCAAGCGCACCTAACTCCCGTCTTTAAATGAGGGATGGATACAGACAAAGCAAACTATTGTCCTGTCTCAATCTTAACTTCACTGTCGAAGATGTTTGAGAAGGTTCTTTATGTTCAAACTTGGAATGTGTTTCATAACGTTTTGCCCTCTAACTGATCTGGTTTTATGAAAACCCATTCTTGCTGCACTGCATTGTTACAAATGACTGAAGATTGGAGGAAGAGCATTGACAACAGGGAAGCTGTTGCGACGGTCGCTGTCGACCTGAGCAAAGCGAATGATGCAATAAACCATCATCTTTTGCTCACGAAACTGAAGGCTTATAGCTTCTCTTCACACGCTCTAACTACAAAATAATTAAAAATAAAAATTTATTTCTGCCAAATCGACTTCCGGCATGACCAATCGACATCAGGGGAGACGAGCTACAAAAGTTTAGCAAGAACTGCTTCCAATCTTTTCCTGAAACTTGCGCCCCATTTTTGCTTGCTATATATTTCTCGGTTTCAAACTTAATTTTTACTTTTTTAAGAAAAATATTAAAATCAGGGTAGATGCCAGCTTTTCTACATTCCCAAATACACAGTTTTCAGAGAATTATAACTAAAGATAGTTAACAACTTGTCGCTAAACATCATGTTAATAAATGCACACAACACAATCTTTGGCAGTAAATGGGACTAAAGACATTGGGTGCTCCCTAGCATAAATGGAGGGTGGCAGCAACACACTCTGCAAATGGAGGCAATAAGGGTGGCAGCAACACACCCTAGTGATAATGAGTAATGCAACAAGGGTGGCAGCGACACACCCTAGCAATAACAAGTAATGCAACAAGGGTGGCAGCAATGCACCCTAGCAATAATAAGTAACGCAACAAGGGTGGCAGTGACACACCCTTCAAAGTATGGATGAGCCAACGAGTGAGGTGCGTCCCCACCCGGGTGTAAGTGAAAGCTAAGGTTGGGCGAGAGCCCCACCCAGCCTGCAACATGCAAGGGAAGTGGCAGGTGTGCACCCAAGCCGATAGTCCAGCCTTATTGAAATAGGGGGAAAAGGGGAGTGGTGGGACAAAATACAGCACTAAGGCAAAGTAAACTAGATAAAACTTATAGTACAATGTGTACTCGCAAGACAAACAATGAGGCACGCAATTCGGACCTAATGGATATAAGCATACCTTGGTATCGATTACATTTACTAACAATGTCCAGTTGTAATAAAGTACTGTTCAACGACACAAAGGTCAGTTTAAGTTCTGCTATGCAGAACAAGGCAGCTATATAATAAGTAATGTCATGCAAGGTCCCTTTGTGCGAGATGAGTGTAATAGATGTTTTAGTGGCGATGAAGACACTGATATGCACTAAGGACCAAGGTTAAGCTCCCATTAGTTAACTATATTTTACAGGTAAAATAACCATTAACAACTTGTTGCTAAACATCATGGTAATAAATGCACACAACAGAATCTTTGGCAGTAAATGGGACTAAAGACATTGGGTGCTCTTTTTTTTTTATTTAAACATATTTCCTATTGTTTGCCCCAAACACACCTAGGCTTATCAAGGGGGCTTACAATAATACATTAATCAGGCTCAAAAAAAGACAGACACAAACAGCACACAAAGTTACAACAAATAAATTAGCATAATTACAAATGTATTAGTTAAACAGTGGCCATCGAAAAGCGATTGGTATTGATTATAAAAGTCTGGACTTCGCGAAATAGAGCACAGTTGATATCATAATTTGCAGATTTAACGCCGTACAAAAGAAAATTAAGTTTTTTAGCATCGCTGCTGGATGACCACGTTTCACCCAGAATATTAGCAGCGGAGGTGAGGAGAAGATTACGTTGGGCGGCATACCTTGGGCAAAACAAAAAGAAGTGTTTCACTGATTCAGTGTCAAGACCGCACTCGCAAAAAGGTGACGCACAACGGTTAATTTTAAACAAACATTCTCTTAGACAAGAAAAACCAAGTCTGAGACGGGTGTGATCAATAGATGCACGCCTAGAAAAAGAGAAATCAAATAACTTGTTATAGCAATGGGGAAAGAGGGTTGACCTTAACTTAGCTTTTAAAGTGGGAAGAGATACAGAGTTTCGAACATCTAGGTCCAGAGAATTCCAACCAGTAATGGCGGATGGGAAGAAAGACTTTTGAAAGCGAGAAGTTCTACACGAAAATTGTGTAAAGTTTTCCCTTGACCTAAGACAATAATGTGTTCGCTCACTAGATAGTTTAGGAAGTAGCTCACTTAAATAATAAGGTGCAAGAAGCTTTACTATTTTACTTTACTATTGGGTGCTCCCCAGCATAAATGGAGGGTGGCAGCAACACACCCTGCAAATGGAGGCAATAAGGGTGGCAGCGACACACCCTAGTGATAATGAGTAACACAACAAGGGTGGCAGCAACACATCCTAGCAATAACAAGTAACACAATAAGGGTGGCAGCAACGCACCCTAGCAATAATAAGTGACGCAACAAGGGTGGCAGCGACACACCCTGCAAAATATGGATGAGCCAACGAGTGAGGTGCGTCCCCACCCGGGTGTAAGTGAAAGTTAAGGTGGGGCGAGAGTCCCACCCAGCCTGCAACATGCAAGGGAAGTGGCAGGTGTGCACCCAAAATAATATGGATAAACAAATAAATATAGACGCTGTGTAGCAGTTTGTGTTAACCTTGGATGTAAAAAAATGTTCATTAGAAAGTGCTCAATTCAGTTAATTCGAGATGTTTCGGGAATAACCCCTTCATCAGTCAGGATGGCCAGAATCAAATGTTCACAGTGCATGCGTGTCCAATGATGCACATGTTATTTGAAACATGTGCGCGCAAGGTGTTAAATAAATTTAAAGTCATTGTTCATGCCGCTGGGGGCAAGCATTTTAGGTTTGAAGATCAGCCTTCTTTCTTCTCTTTGTCTGGATGCAGTACCACTGTTCACCTGCTTGACCACCGTCACTTTCATGTCCTGGATGTTGCTGTGGTCGGCCAGATTAAAGTGATCAAGCAGGTGAACAGTGGTACTGCATCCAGTCAAAGAGAAGAAAAAAGGCTGATCTTCAAACTTAAAACGCTTGCCCCCAGCGGCATGAACATAGACTTTAAATTTATTTAACTCCTTGCGTGCGCATGTTTCAAATAACATGTGCATCATTGGACGCACATGCACTGTGAACGTTTGATTCTGGCCTAACGGCTGAAACATCCTGACTGATGAAGGGGTTATTCCCGAAACGTCTCGAATTAACTGAATTGAGCACTTTCTAATGAACATTTTTTTACACCCAAAATAATATCCCAAATACTGCCAATTACCATATGCGAAAGCAGAGTCCTATAAAAAGTTTTTTTATATAAATCGTGTCCCTAAGAGGACGAGGAGGCCAGCATGCTGGGAACCTTCTGGAGAACAGAAGGTGGAGTTCTTATGTAGAGGGTAAAGCAATTGCTTGACCATCGTCCTAGTGTCTGGATAAGCCAAGGCGGCAGACCAGCTTCTGCTAGAAGGCTAGAGTAAATGCCGACCATAGCATCAACCTGTCGGAAGGGAGCAGGTCAGAAGCCTTAGCTAGCTCCTCCTTAATTTACCGAAGGAGAGACATGGTAATGGGAAGGCGCTGACGTGAAGAGAGGCCCACTGTGCACTTGATTCCCTGCAAGAGGAGATGAAGTGGTGCTTCCTGGAAGGGGTCTGGCAAGCTGTTCTCAACGTGAGCGAAACAGATACCTGCCAGGTAGAGCTTGATGGTTTTAAAGCTGACTTGGTCGACAAGATAGGCAGCAAAGAAACGCAGAGTGGTCTCTGTGGCTGGAAAGCATTGCCATCCCTTGGAGGCGCAGAAGGCGGAGCATCTGCAAATTCCTGCTTGGTATGAACGGCGGGTGGAATTGGCGATCGCCTGGGACTGTAGGAAGGCTAGTCGATGTGCCAGAGGGTCAGTGCTGACTTGGGAACAGGAGTTGGTTCCACATCTGCTGTCAGGTTGAGGCGGCGGAACTGCGTGATCTGTGGACGAGATAAGGAGTCAGCGATTGAGTTATTAGTGCCAGCAATATGGGTGACGAGGATTGTATAATGGTGGGTGGCCGCACCAAAAAATATAGAGCGGACGAGATGCATGATAAGGGGGTCTCGGGATGTACCGGAAGCCCAAATATCAACCACTGCTTGGTTGTCGCAGTGAATGAGGAGCTTCTTTCCAGACCACTGTTGTCCCCAGAGTAGGCAGGCAATGGCAATGGGGTAAAGCTCCTTCCACTGAATGGAGCGGTCTTGGAGTTGAGGTGGCCATGGTTCAGAAATCCAGTGGCCCGTATAGAAGATACTGTAACCAAGAGACCCGGAGGTATCCGTAAAGAGTTCCAGATCAGGTGATTTGGTCCAGTGGGGTTCAGGGATGATAGCACGGCCATTCCAAGTAGGAAGAAACTGGAGCCACCAGGTGATATCGCGACGAGCTTCGCTGTTCATGGTGACATGATGATGAGGGAGGCATGCTGATGTGGAGAGGTCAATAAGGCGACATAGAAAAATGCAGCCTGCAGGGATGATATGACAAGCGAAGTTTAGTTTCCGAATCAGAGACAGAAGTTCTCTTTTGAGACACTTGTTGCGCGAGGACCAAGATTGAAGTTCGGTCAATAATTCCTGGAGTTTATCATCAGGCAGAGAGGTTTCCATGCAGGAAGAGTCGATTAAGATACCCAGGAAGGTCAGACGTGTGGTGGGACCTTCAAGCTTGTTGGGGGCCAGAGGTATGCCCTGAGGTAGAGGAGACGAACGCAGGCCAAAGGGAAGGCGAAGGTCGACATAAAATTGTCCCTGCCAATGGATACCAAGGAGCTCGCATTCCTCCAAGCAAACTGGGCAGAGCCGGAAGGCACTCTTGATATCTAGTTTGGCCATAAGCGTGTTTGTCCCATAACGTGCAACCAGCGTGAGGGCTTGATCAAAAGTGGCATAGTGCAAAGCAAAGTTGTCTTTGGAGATAAAATCATTGACTGAAGAACCATGAGGAGAAGAGAGGTCCATGATAATTCGCCAGGAACCGTCCTTTTTGGGCACTACCCTGAGGGGGGAACATTGAAGGTTCGGGATGGGGGGTGTGGGAAATGGCCCAGCAGTATGGCCATTAGACACTTCCTTGACCAAGGCCGCTGAGACAGCTTTGTGATTATAAGTTAGGTGTGATCCTGGCAGAGCGTGGGCCAGCATAGCCGATGCTGCAGCCCCATTGCAGATCATGAATAAGGCTTGCAACGAATTGTTCGTCCGGGTGATGTTTGAGTTCAGCAGATAGGGAAAGAATGTTTACAGGCATTGAAGGAGGGTCGAAAGAAGTAGCTGTAGAGTTACACTTGAGGCGCTTTAGGGCACTGGGAACCAGGATGGCTGCCTCCGCAATTAGGTTTGTTGCAAACGTGCTGGAGGTGACAGTTGGGGTGGCAACAGACACAGTGGTTGAAGTCGCAACAGATGGCTGGCAGTTGGAGCTGCTGGCTGGGCATAGGCTGGGCTGGGGTGGTGGTAATGGCTTGAGGCAGGTTGGCAGCAGTGGCGGTAAAGGTGGTGGGGTAGGGACGAAAGGACAGGGCAGATTTCGGTCGAAGAGGGCATGCCAGGGTGCGATGACCGTACATGACCGTACATGTGGCAGTGGCAGTTTACTTCCTGCTGTATTTGGCCATGCGCACGATGTTGGTGTACAGAGCCGTTACAAAATATGTAACGCTAAAAAACACGGTGGGGTATAAAACTTAAGGACGGCTAGAACAATCTGACAACATAAAAGGAAAGTAAATTATATGTGCATATATCTCCTAGTGAAACAATTCCTGAATATCTACTTACTTTTACTTGCAAACAAAATGAAAACATCATACATCAAATTAACGATAAAAAGAGGAGTGAACGCGTTTGAAATTTTAGAGATTATTTCCATTGAAGTTAAAATTTTGAGACAAAAGTCTTGAAAATCAAGGTGCACATGAGTTGCAGAATCAAGTCCAATGAGTATTTTTCACAGAAAGTCAACATCATCAGAGATAAAACTGATTTTTTTCTAGCGTTACATCCATATTCTTCAACCAAAGTTTGGTTCGAAATTCAACTTCAAACATTAGCGTTTCATCCTGCATGTGAAAACGTTTGCATTGTTCATTTGGTTTGTTTCGTTTCCATCGTTTGGATCGTTTCTATCGTTTGCAATGTTTCTATCGTGCGTTTCGTTTCTATCGTTCGCTTCATTTCTACTTTGAGTACATGTAACGTTTGGAACAAGGAATACAGAAAAGTTAATTAATTTGTTCCATTTATGACATTCGCCCATGAGGTATACCCCCAGAATTTGCGTACATACTTGACAGTTTGGCACAGTTTAGGCACGACTTTGGCGCATTAATTATATGTCCAACAATGCACATTTTTACATATTTTAAGAAGAACAAATTGAGTTTCTTCCAACGCGTAGATAATTTTAATTAATGAAGATAATGTTCAACATTCGTTCAGTACAAAATCCAGACTGTAGAATGCATTATAAAAACGTGCAAAATGTGTTAAGTAAATTTACAGCGCTTGAAAATGGTACTTGGAAGACTGACTGGTGAAGTATGTTTCTTTCCAAACTGAACCGGAACCATGCTACTCTAACTCACTGAACTTGGGATCAGCTGAAAGTGTCGTGGTTTACAGTGCCAGCGTTATACTCAGGTCATGTCAACTTCTGTTACATTTAGGCGTGTTTGGGAAGAAAAATTGATTCTAAACTACACATGAAACTTTTGTGCCTTCGTATTGAAAGCTAGACGAAACCCAGACGAAATGTCTGTGTTGACTCATGTTTGTTGACTTTTGATAAGATACAGTTACAGGCTGGCCAATCACAATCTTTGATTCCCACGGCTAGCAAAATATTCCACAGTGAATGAAGCAGAATGCGTTTTTCTCCGATTTATATTTTTTTTTTCTTTAAATGCTTTAACAGTTGATATATCTTTTTTGTGGTGACATTTATTGTAGCTAATAGAGCAAATTATGTTGACTTCAGCAGAAGACAGTAAAAGTTTTTAAACAAACACTTGAAATTATTGAAACTTGAAAACAGATGATCGTTTTGTTTACTTTTAGCCAATTTTTCGCGGCATGAAGGGTCCCTGGAAATCTCCTGCGATGTGATGACATGGGTCTTTTGTATAATTTTGGCACAGCTTTGGCACTTTCTTGTGTACAAATTGAATAGTTAACCAGCTTTTAATTTTCTGAACGTTAAATGGAGTGTGGTAGGTGTCATATTGTAAAATAATTCTCGCTTGATGTTTGGATTAAGAATTTACGTCTAGACAAAACGGATTTTAAAAACGTTCGAACCAAACGAACGATAGCAACTAAACGTTCCAAACGAAACGAACCATAGAAGGCAAACGAACGATAGAAACGATAGAAACGGAACGTTTGGCACGATCCAAACGCACGTTAGACACGTTGTAAACGCTGCAAACGCTGTAAACGCAACAAACTCTGCACCGTTTTCGATTGAAATGTAACGCCGCCTATGAGAATTTCAGTGAGTCGTGTAAACCTTTCTCCTCATTCCTCGCTAACCCGGCAAAAGACAGGAGAGTCAAACAGCAACACCACAAGCTGATATAACAGAGCATCTATGACAGCGATTGTTTTCGTTTTTATTCAGTCCATAACAAAAATATTTGAGTAAAAGTTGGACATTTGTCAATGATTAGCGAATGTACACCAACACCGTGCACATGGCCATTTGCATATTTGGTCTTGGTATGCAAGGAGGTCTGGGGCGAGGTGGGGATACAGGGACAGGGTTGAGCGAAGGAAGGCGTTTTCCACGTTGAGAACGGACCAAGGATACCGAGTCGCCATCATGAGGGTCAACGCTGAGTGTAAAGTTGTTCTGTGATGAGGCATGGGAGGGGTGTGGGTACATGTTATCCGTGAGCAAGTCTTTAAAATCGATGTACTCACGTTTGCTAATCTTGGTGCGGATCTTTTCCGGCAGCGGCGCCAATGAGCTCTCGTGTGGAGGCTGCAGGGCAGGTTGGTGGACTGGGATGCCCAGGGAACCTTGAAGAGCCGTTGGGTGAGACTGGGCACTAGTTGAGGTTGCGATAAGCCGCCATCTTGGAATTCTCCCGACGTGGTGTTTGAGTTGCGGGTCTTCGTGCCAGTTGTCACGAGATTACGAGTCGACGCGAGAAGAATCAAAGAATTCCTAGGTAAGGTATGTAGCTCCGCCAGAGACATGGTTTTCAGGTTAAGGCTAACCGGGCAGTTATGGCGTTTGGCTGGTCGAGGAAGCATAATCGTGAAGACAAAATGCAGCGCACTAAGGCAAAGTAAACTGGATAAAAGTTATAGTGCAACATGTACTCGCAAGACAAACAATGAGGCACGCAATTCGGACCTAATGGATATAAGCATACCTTGGTTTCGATTACATTTACTAGCAATGTCCAATTGTAATAAAGTACTGTTCAACGACACAAAGGTCAGTTTATGTTCTGCTATGCAGAACAAGGCAGCTATATAATAAGTAATGTCATGCAAGGTCCCTTTGTGTGAGATAAGCGTAATAGATGTTTTAGTGGCGATGAAGACCCTCATATGCACTAAGGACCAAGGTTGTGTTAAGCTCCCATTAGTTAACTATATTTTACAGGTAAAATAACCATTTATAATATCAGTTCTATTTAAAAGCCCAAGTATGATATCTTTTAAAGTCACAGTTATTGTTTTCTTAACAAGCTCAAACCACCAAGAGGAGAATGTTTTCCAAAAGATTTGTGCATGGGAGCATTCAAAAAAAGAGGTATAAAACTCTTCCTTTGAAGATCCACAGAAGGTGCATTTATCATTCAACGACAAACTTATTTTGAGAAGTTTTGAATTTGTGTACAATATATAATTAAGCACTCTGTATTGGAAGGACCAAATATATGTTGTGGAAGTGAGTATATTTCCTCCAAAGAATGTGAGATGTCAAAATCCAAAATTAGTTTCTCAGACATATTAATTAGGCAATTTAGCCTTAGCTATTATTAATAGTTTATAACAATGTGTACACTTAGCCCTGTAAATGCCGAATTATATATGTTTAAAATTTACCGCGTCAATTTCAGGTAACAATTCACACAACCTGACTTCTTTTGGAACTGATAATCCTAAACCTGTCCATGTCAGGAAATCTGTTTTAAGACCCTTTTGTCTATAAAAATCATGAGACTGCTTATTATCGGATTCAAATATCAAGTCACATACGTATACAATCCTGTTTTCATACTACAATTCATAACAGACTTACTCTTATTGCAAAAATTACAGTCCTAAAGTGTCTATATAGTAGCTTCCTAATTTGTATATGTGCTCTCCCCTTTACATACAAATGTGAAAGCCATCAAAGAAGTAAAAAAGCTATTTTATGCATTCCTCTGGAATGGAAAAGGAGATAAAATTAAGCGAGATATAATTATTAATGATTAGTTAATACTCAAATGGAGGTCTCAAAATGAGATATACAATCTTTTAGCAAGTCCCTAAAAGCCACATGGATTAAAAAATATTTAGATTAAGAAAATCAGGGTAAATGGAAATTTTTTTTGATCTTGAGCTAGAGAGACATGGAGGCTCAATAGTACTCACTAGCAACCTAAACAAGAAGGACACCATAGAGAATCTCAAGATTAAAAACTACTTTATAAAGGAGGCTCTGTTAATCCGGGCAGAAGTCAATTTTGATCACCACATAATGTCCGAGAAACAATTTCTCGAACAAATTTTATGGCACGACTCACTTGTAAGAATCGATAACTGCCCCATCTTCTATCAAGAATGGTTTGACAGGGGCATCACAAAAGCGAAACATCTGAAAAATGCCTCTAACAATTTTTTATCATTAGCTGAAATGCAGCGCAACTACAGCCTTAATTTTTGCCCTCTAAAACATCACAGACTTATGTCTGCTCTGAAATCTCTTTGGAAAAATGTAAAAATGACTGTAACAACAATTGTAACGATGAAAGCTTTGTGGAAAAATTAACAAAATGTCAAAGTGCGAGCAAACTGGTTTACACTAAACTGATTTCCACAAAATGCACACACCCAACCCATAGTCAACAGAAATGGCTAACAGACTGCCACCAGAATGATGTTGATTCAATTAACTGGCGGGATTCCTACCAGCTAGCCTCTAGATACACTAAAAGTACAAGAATTCTTGAATTCCAGTATAAATTCTTGCATAGACGAATAGCAACAAATGACTTCCTAACAAAAATTGGAGTAAGAGACAACCCAAACTGCTCTTTTTGCAATGAAGAACAGAAAAAGCTATTACATCTCTTTTGGTCTTGTCCTAAAGTGGTTTCTTTCTGGCATGAGTTAACCGTAAGGCTAACTTTACTCCACATTACTTCCGAACACTACACAATAGAACCATTTGTCGCTCTCAGTTTAAAGCCAGATTCTTCCAAGAACCACCTTATTGTTCCAAACAATTCTTCGTGCATAATTACTATCGGAAAATGTATTTCTAAACTCTTCCCACCAAAGAAGTAAATCCGAATAAAAACCGTTTAGTAAAGTACATGTAGTCAGATCCTTGAATTCATAATTGCATTTCAATAGAAAGGTTCCTCCATAAGGTTTCAAATAATGATTAAAATATGATTTCCAGGGTCCTTTCCTGGTATAATCTAAAATGTGCAGAATCCAGGAGAGTCTTAATGCTTTAATTTGGGTTTCAATTTCAATGAGGTTTAAATGCAGTTAAATGCAATTTAACAGAGTTAACAACAAAGAGCGCTTGCGTTCCCCCGGAGGTCAGCGGTGTAAACACATTTGTGCATGTGTTGGAATTCCATGTGCTTGTGGATTGTAGCATAGCGTAACATGGCGTACGTACAGGAGGCGTTCCCTTGCGTTTCATAGCGTGTCAGCTCATCGCCCAGGCAGTTCTCCTCTAAACAAATCAACGTTACAGTTTTCTTCGGTCATTTTGCTTCACCACTTCTTTAGCTTGTCTTAATGAATCAGCTTTTGGGGCGGTTAACTAACAACAGTGCCGCCGCCATGTTGGATTCATCAGCGACTTCCTCCGAGGATTCTTCTTCTTCAGTGGCAAATTCATTGGTTTCTTCGGCCCCCGTCACCACCTCTCTGTCCTTTGTACTGACCGCTCAGGATCTTTCTCAAGCCTTCTCTCGAGCACTTGGCGATTCACTGCCTCAAATTCTAGCGTCTGTGCAAAACCAAATAAACCAGCTTGTGGCTTCGAATGTTACTGCGTCAGAAAACATGCCATCGAACACATCTGCGTCTTCCTTTCCCATTAACTCTCCGCCAGGATCTGCTGCTGGACCCTCCGCAGGTAACGTCATTGTACCTTCCTTCGTTTCCACAAACTGTACGTTGGAAATTCGTCCCTTTCACATCCATCGTTGTTTGGCTCCAACGGTGTCGCGAGTGGAGCGCTTCCCGCCACAAGCCAGTTCTTCTCTCCCACGTTTTCTACTCCCACCTTGGCTCACTCGGTCGCTTCTTTGCTACACAAATCTTTTGTTGTCGGCCCAGGATATTCTTCCATTCCGGAGAAGCTGGTTACAAAACTAAAGGCCGGGCAATTTATCGATCTGGCGGACCTGCTACCCGAAAAAGTCAAGGCCCAGGAGTCCGAGCCCCAAACGTACCTGGATGGAAAACAGCTCTTGTCTACTAAGAAGAGGGTACGAGACATTACAGATATCGTTACATG
>OZ026608.1:227380-254880 GCA_964020085.1 Micromussa lordhowensis | reverse complement strand
AACGTTGACCAGTTGATCTGCTAAGATGTCCCAAAATGTCTCATAAAATTCAATAGGTATTCCATCATTTCCTGGTGCTTTACCATTCTCAAACATTTCAATTGCCTTCTTACATTCTTCCTTAGATTTAAGTCCTTCACAGCTTGTTCTTTGTTCTTTGTTCAGCTTTGGAATATACAGTTTAATTTTTAAAAAAGAATCCAACAAGTCACATTGACCTGGATTGCTTTTAGTACTGTACCGTTATAATAATCTGAAGCCGAGTGTAATCACCCCACAAAGAGACAGTTTCCTAATATGTTTTCTCATATGGTTTTGTTTTTCTAACTTTAAAAAATACTTGCTCATGCTCATGCCAACTTGCCCTCAAGTGCACAATGATAGCTTCAGTTTTCTTATCACAGAACCTTTCTAAATCCATCTTACATTCCTCCAGTACCTTTCTGGTTTCTACACATGGATTTTATTTTTCAAAATTAGCTTGCGCATCTTGATATTTCTTTTGCATCCTTTCCTCATCCTCCCTATTAGCTTTCGCACGTCTCTTAGAATAATAAATAGAATATAAACGGATATTATATTTAATCCAGTCCCAGATTACCTAGCTTCTTATCTGAAATTTATTTGCTTCTTCTCTCCATATCAATACTTTTTCTTCACATCAATATATGCAGCATCATTTAACATAGAAGTGTTCATTTTCCAAAAACCGGGCCCTTTTACCCCCTCTTCTATGCTGTGCAATTGTAGTCACGGTTATAGCAGAATGGTCTGTTTTTATGGCCGATACAATATCTACGTTCCCTACCATATCATACAAAGAGTCCGATATAAGCCAACAAGAAGATCTGTTAGATCTTATAACCACGCTTTTAAAATTTGTGTTTGTGGTACTACAGTCACAACGCAGGGCACATTCCAAAGCAGTTCTTGATGATTCATTGATTACTGTAGACACCACATCACTTGATCAACACAAACTGTGTTATATCAATATTGCACCATCGTAGCCTTTGTGAAATCTATGATGACGTAACGGTCTTGATCTGGAAGTTCGCTCAGGACATGCCCATGAATTAAACGAAAAGGAAACGATTGTAACGCTATTAATAAATCTATTAATAAGCAGATTTCTTCCTTACAAGTCAAAATTTAATTTGTTTGTGGTATGTGTATAAATAGACATGCAAAGTAGTAGTTTCCCCTAGCATTGACTTCTGGCAAGCTCCTGTTTACCTCAGCAAATATTCAATTTTCTTTCAGATCTCTTAACTCGCTACGATGGAACAACCAAAGAATTCACTCTATAAGAAATACTCGCAAAATTGCAAATAAATTACATGTAATGACCGTCGGTTTTGGACTTATTTCCCTACCAATGACCTATTCCTTGCATGTTTTGACACGTTCTTTGCTTGGCTTGCAACTATTTAATTTCCCTTCCGATCTCTGACCTCACTGTGATGAAACAGCCAAAAAATTCACTTCATTTGCCTGAAGCAACAAGAAATACTCGCAAAATTGCAAATAAATTAATGACCGTCACTTCTGGCGCTTCTTCTGATTTCTCAAGGGGTATTTCTTAGTCATCCCAAACTCATTGATTTCTGTTATAAGTTCTCCATTAGCAAAGACAACTGTTTTGCGAAGAAAAGGTGCTCGGATAATGATAAACTTTTGACGACTTGGGAACGTTTTTTAATACATAATTTTGAATTCTTTTCCTTAGTTTTCTCTTTTTCAAATCCAGTTTCATCTGTTTCATAGGTAGCCTACTCGGTTCTATACAGCGTCATCCTTTACCGTTCCTTCGGCTGTTGACACTACTAATAAACAATGCAAACTGAGATCGACAAGAAGTTTCTTTCATTTCTTTCATTGTAAGTATCTGGGTTTCATAACTTCATGGCCTCACTGTGCACCCTCTGATGCAGTATTCACTTGAATGATGCAGTATTCACTTGTATTTCACTTTTGTCACAATTTCAGTCACTTTTGTTAAGCTTTGTTTGATTTTGTTTTCCTTTGTTTAACTTCAGTCATTTTTTTGTTAGGACGAACAGGGTAACTCGTCAACCATAAACTAGTCAGCTTTGGAATCTTGGACCCTAAAGACTGAACCAAAACGACAAAATAATTACAAGCGTTTCCGAAATAAACGTCAGGGCCGGGTTATTCGAAAGCCGGTTAACGCTAACCCAGGATTAAAAGGTAACCGAAGTATTAATTTTTCTTGTATAAAAATGTTTTTCGCTTCCTATTTTTTGTTTAGTTTGAGATTATTCAAATTCAAAAGAGAAGGTCAAACAATATAAACAGAAATCCTTTCCGAAAAGTTGCAAAACTAAAATCAAAATTCTCGCTAACCCTGGGTTAGCTTAATCGGGCTTTGAACAACCCGGTCCAGAACATCTACCTCCCTGTTCCTTCTCTGCAAGCACTCCTTGTTGATTCACTGGTGACTATAGACACAAAATCACCTCATCAATCTGTAGCACAACAACTGACAACAACGACTACACACGAACTACTTAAACCTCTTATTGTACCATCACTTGTACGTGTTATGAAATCTCCGATTGCACCATCAGTCGCATACCGATGACGTAATGGCCTTAATCTGGAACTTCCCTCGGAATATGTATGGGCATGAACGACCCCATTGGGCTCCTGACGAACGATAATAACGCTATTAACAACAGCTTTCTTTCTTAAAAGTCACGATTAAATTTAATTGTATTTTTTCATGAGTAAAGGCCTGGCAAAGTAGTCACACGAGTCACATCATTCAAGAATTACGTTATCCAACTACGGTGATTATTTCCCTACCAATGACATAATCCTTGCACGTTCCGACACGTTCTTTGCTTAGCTTGCAAATATTTCTCTGAACTCGCTTCAGGCAATAAAACAGCACAACAATTCATTTCTCGTCTAAAATTCGAAAAATGCTCGGAAAGGTACAGTTAGACCAGTGACTATCACTCATGGCGACATGAAAGTTAAAAACAAGCACGATGTCATTCAACACGCTGCCCAGGAGAAAGTTGCAACGTCGACACATTCCATGAATGACGTAATTACTTTTTATGTAATCAATACTTGCTTCAAACCAAGCGCTTCAATAACACAAAAAGGCAATATTCTTTGTACTAAATTAAAGAGTAGAATATTCATACGATTTTCAGTACATTGACGTTTCAACAGTTTTTAGCTAATAAACATCATAAGTTGTGTGATTTGACATTTGGCCGAGTGGGAGTTTGGGTCTGGTCGCATACAAAACAAAAAAAAACAACAACCGCGGTGCGGTTGTAAACCGCGCTTTAGAAAAATGCGGTTTGTCTGCGAAACGTGACTCTCCTACCCTTCAGCAAATATACGAAAAATGGAGTACCTGATTACATTCTTTGCACGTCTAATGAAAAAATACCTTGACCTTTCAATATAATATTTTACATATGGGTTTTTGACGAGCACTAAGGCTAAGTTTTAACTTTTTTCCCGAGAAAATTCCACCATTGCTGCTGGCGAACTATACACGATCTTACATTTATCACCGTCAGCATATTCCATGGCCAGACGTAATACCTTTTTAGCGCATTGAATATTCCCTTTGAAAGTGAACAGAAACAATGCAAACATTCCAGATTACAAAATGTTCTGTTTTGCACGCAAAACGAAAATACAGCTTAACTCTGGATAATTTCAGCCTTACTAGCCAGCAGCTGGTCCCAAATTAGATGCTTTATCCTTGCAAATGTCCTGACGCCCATCGCCGAAGGATTTTGGCCCAAGTTGGATCAAATTCCTTGGACATTTCTTCCCTTTGGCCGCCATGTTTTTGTGTAAACAGTTAATTCGCTAACTCGACAAAACCCTCCTGAGGGGGGATATGACGAAAAGAGCTGAGAAATGGCCTGTAATTGGCTGATGATGACATCATCCGGTGAAGACAATTGGCCGTGAGTGGGAGTTTTTGTCTGCTCCCCGACAAGACTAAAAATAAAAAATAAACCGAGTGCAAAGCAAGAAACCGCCCAGCCTACGGCTGCGCGGTTTAATAATAATAAACCCCGTGCAGAGCAAGAACTGCGCTCGGCCCATGGCCGCGCGGTTAATATTCCAATCGACAGAAATGAAAGGGGACTTTTGTGACCATGTAAAGCTCTTTTGATTTGGATGTTTAATCCACGAGATGTCATGTACATTAAATATATTTTGAATATTCTCTATTTGGTCAACAATTTTTTTTCTTGTCGCCAAAAGCCCTCCCATTTTATCTAAGCTTGGACTTAAAGGACAGTTAAAGTCACCCCCAAATACATGTATTATTCTACTGTATCTTCATATATTTGATCTTCCTTTCTAAGGACATTAACTTTGCGGATCATAAGACTTTGCGGATTGACCATCATTGTTAGGTGCGTAAAATTAAATCTATTCTTTACACTAGCATGCAAAATTGTATTTAGAATATTGCTGCATGTACTATTTGTAATGATGAACCAGAGAATTTATATCAATGTTTCTATCAATGCCCTCGCTTCCAAATGTTCTGGACTGATTTTGAATCATTCTGGTTCCTTCAAATCAGCCAATCTATCTTTCTGCACAGAATGTTTTATTTGGAGTTTTATCAAAACAATGCCCTTTATCAAATTTATTCAACTATTTCATAATAATTGGAAAATTATTTTTGTGGGATTGCAGAAGAAGCCAAACGCTTTCTAAAACTCAAGGACTGCAATCGAAACTTAAGATTAAATTTGAAAGTGGAAAAATACATGTATCAAGAAGAAAAATTTCTTTGAAAAGAAACGGGAGCTCACTCCAATATAATTATTTATGCCCATCTTATTTTATTGCTTTTCTATTTTAATATGAATGTATCTTTTATTTTGTTACTCACTGTTATAATATGAATGTAAGTAGCATAAGTAATCATATTATAAGTAGTGTAAGTATTAGTATCGTAAGTTAAATAAGTAATCATATTGTTTTGTAGAGTAAGTTATGCAAATTGTGCTACATTAAGTAGCACCTGTAATTGCATCGTATTGTAAGTAGTGCGTGAGTAATTGAATTGTATACACATTTTGATAGTAACCTAATAAAAAAGTAACTAAAGGTTATTCATTTTTTATTATTATTATTTTTTATCTATCTCATCAGAACCAATACTTATGCAGGCAAATTCTGTTACACTATAATTTTAGACATTGACATAGTTTGAATGAAGTATTAACATCAAGGAACTGTCTCATTGTCACTCTTACTTATCATTTCTTGCCTACCTTATAAGTCTTGAATGATGTTAGCCTTCCACCATCTCTTGGTAATCTCCACAATGGGCATTTGCGCTGCAAACAAAGCAAGGATAACACCAAATTAGCGAAAAATTAAGTGGGTACATGAAAGGGACACTCAACAAAACCTTTGCCGCTGTTGACAAAGAATTGTGTAACATAGTGAGGCTAGCAACAGAAAAGACATACTTAAATTTTCAACTGAGTGACATGCTGGCCTCAGGGCTTGCATTGAGATCAGTGTTGAAGAAAGCAGAACATTCACCCAATGCTACAAAGGAAGACAAACAAAGCAAAAAATCCGTAAACCAAGGAATTTGTAAAGAGCAGTAGTTACACAGATCCATAAAAATATTTGACTGTAGCATTGGATATTACTATTCGTACACCGACACAGTAACTCTAATCATTCCTGCTAATCTAAATGGAGTGGTTTCGTGGAATTTTTTTTCGGTAATTTGAGACCAAACGATGTCCGAAATTTGGATCAATATAAATTCCTTTGCCCCTCAAGCCGAATACAATTCCAACAGAGGTGGCATTATTGTTACGTAGAATCAATTCTCATTGTCAAAAAAAGAAAGTGACATGACTGTATTCAGTGTTTGTAATGCAAAGTATTGTTAATTAATAATGTCAGTATTGTAGTAAGTAGTGTTGCTGCTGTAAGTAATGAGAGTAAGGTTGGTACAGAAATATTGTAAAGAAAGTGTGGCATGACTCCAAGCTTACTCTTACTTTGATTTGTTGTGACCTGTACCAAACAGCTTTCTATGTCAGATTTCCACTGCTCTGGTACATGAATCCCAGGCACTTCACAGAGAATGTTCAAGCTGCAAAAGAAACACGATAAAATACTGAATCAGCGTACACGTTTCAAAGACCGAGGTATATTTCAATTTTGGAGCAATATCTCATCGTCTTGCCCTGTTGTATGAAAATTGAAGTACCAGAAAGTGTTTGGATTTTTTCCTTTTTTACTGTCATAAGGTACGGTTTGATAAAAGAATGCAGTTGCATGTTGCACGTATAAAATTTATTGACATCTAAAATTCATCCTAAAACTCATGATTGATTCTTAGGAAACTTACTTATGTCCAGCATTGCACGCTAAAGAGATGTATCAATATGTATGCTCTTTATTAGACTGAAGACACCTTCAATAGCAAAGATATCAGTGACGTCACCTATTGTTATCAATATGCAAACCAGAGAACTACTGGCTGGTGAAACAAAGAACTCTTTTGTTTAACGTTTTCAACATTTAAATAACAAAAACAATGTTTGTAAACAAATATCTTCCCTATACGATAATCATCCAGGAGACTCCAATTTGTAGGTAAATAAATGAATACCGAGGTTTCAAGCTGGAAAATGTGTTTAAAAGGAGGAATTGTTTCTAACACACACAACTTGGTTTAGTTGTAATTATTGCTAAAGTGAACTCTCTCAAACGCGAGTGTTGAATTCTTATATATCCTGTGACTGTATAAAAAGTTTGGTGTGCGTGACCAATGCATTCACCAGGCCTTGAAGAATGGAGGATCTTCAGTAAACCATTTCTTGACTAGTGCTGAGATATTAAAGTCTATCAAAAGAAGGTAGGTAGACGTATTCAAAAACGATCAGAGGTATGCCTTTTAAGAACGGACTCAATTTCTTTGGATATATCAAATATTAATATTCTTTTACCTGACAAAAGTTTTTAAAAGCTTCGATAACGTGGACCATGGATAGTAGAAGAGACTCTTCTATTATCCATGCGTGGACCTGCGCCAACCCTTCCTCCCACCCCCACCCCAACAGTTTTCAAGCCATATGTGGATCAAGATAGCAAACTTTAGAAAATTATGCTATTAACCAAAGCAGTTTCATTTAACGACAACAGCAACAACTTTCATCTCACCCCAGAGCTAGAAATAATTTATTACAATATTATCATTTGAACAAAGATAGGTGTTCAAATTGTGGCATTTAACGGTATTTTAACACTGAGTTGCTTAAAAAAATTCCTGCTTATTTTCACATTCAAAGGTTTTGTAAAAGTCCTCACAGACAGTACCGATTGAAATCTAAGATATTGTAAGCTTAGAATTTAAGGAGGCTGCCAACATTTTCCAGCAGTTTTCTAGCAGCTATACTTTGAAGGATGAATATTGCCATGAATATTGATGCTACAATAATGGTATCATACAAATTCCCAATCATTAATAAACAAGTTGCAATAATCTATTTTACATAACAGGTTACCATAGCAACAAGATTTCCTGCTAAAAACACCCTTAATTTTAGCTTTGAGCGCTTCTGACTTTAAAACAAGCTCGGTGACCCCTTGTTTTTATTATCGAATTATGATAACCATGATAAGATGCAATTTTTTGCAATGTTTTAAAAAATTCTGTGGAGTGGGTTCAGAGCCACCTTAAATTTTCAAAAATATAAGGTGGCTAAAATTAAGGGTGTTTTAGCAGGTCATATTGTTGCTATGGTAACCTATTGTGCGACAAATTTGACAGCAACATGTTTATCGATGATTGGGCAGTTTTTTGATACCATGATTTTGGCATCAATCGATATAGAGTGGTTATAATGATTCATCAAAAGTCTACGTCTTGGAAAGTGCTGGAAACTATTTCGAGCAACCTTAACTTAAGCTTAAATTTCCTAATAAGCTTACATTAGAACCAGCCCGGAACCAGTACATTTTCTAACTCAGTAAAGTCGTAGATAGGGCTCAGTTTGTAAAACTTTGCTCGGTAAAAATTAACAGATATCAAGAATAAAGTCGTACCTCTTCAACTTTGTTGCGAGTAACGAACATGGTTCACATCACAGGCACGAGTGCTTCTTATTCCAACTGGACGACTGGGCAGAACATTCCCTCGCTTTTCTGCGACAAAACTGGACAAGCCGGCGAATTTGATAACCGGTAAGCTTTCAGCTTTCCAATCCTGTTTGCGTTTGAGTTAAGCTTCGAAAACCTGTACTGAGCTTTTGAGATATTGCGTCCGAAGTATCTTGAAGGAGTTCATTCTTCCTCGGGACGGGAGATCGCAAGGTGAGAAAAAAGTTGCATGCATAATAATTATAATAATTATATATATTATAATAATAATTATTATCTGTAAATTTGCAAATAAATTACATTAAGGTAATTCATGCGCATCCCTAGATTTTCGCGCAATCTCGTACCTCGAGTCTTCGTTCCTTACTGCGCATGTTGGCTCGTTCGCGTCATTAGCGCGCGCACATGAGCGCGTGCGCGTACAAAACCTAAGAGATTTCCCTCAAACTAGCTCGATAGCGAAATATATGCTCCTTTTCTATTAAACGAGCACGGTGGCCCCTGATTTTTTGGGGGTATCTGCTAAGACCAGTCTAACAAAGAACATATTTGAAGAAGGAAAAAAGTTTGATAGTAGAACATGATTTTTTTTTGCAATAGTTCCATACTGGGTGTATTTTGGCCAAGGCGAGGACTTCAAGCTTACCACGGAACAAAAGCAATACCACTTATGTGAATAAAAGAACCTTTAGTTTCAAGATAAAATTTTGTGTCAAGTAATAAAGACTTAATTCTGCATGGAAGATGATTCAAATTTTTAACGCGTAACCAGTAAAAATACCCCATTTTAAGAGCCTGCTTACGCGTAAACAAGCACGGTGACCCCATTTTTTTATTGCATTTTTTTAATGGTCACATCATGAATGCTAACTATGCCAAGTTTCAAAAAAAGTTTGATAGTAGAACAATTTCAAGGGAATAACCTTGAATGAATCACCCTTGAGCGGTGAGATATACATGTACTTGCAGTTCCGATTTTGACCAACAATTATCAAAAAAGTATGATATAAAGCAATAATTTTTATTTTATACTTTCTTAACCTTTCGTAAATTATAGCTCGGCTTTGTCAAAGATTCAAAATAGTTATGAGTCAGCCTAATCCAGGCGCCGTTGAACGGCTGAATACAAGACAAACGTCTATTTCCCGAATTTCTGATTCCCCAAATGGCTATCTAAGAAGACCATGGATTTCTTCTTATTTTTTGTTCTGTCCTCCCTATATATATGAATGTTGTGCCGCGTAGCACTATGAACACAAATGGTGGAACAGAGAATTAACTCTAGAGTGTAAATTTAAGTGCTAATTGAATAACCCACTGGGCGTTAGCCCTAGTAAAGGGAATCAGGGAACCACACCTCGTAGTTCAGTCGGCAGAGTAACGGTAGATCTAATCCGGAGGTCGTGGGTTCGATTCCCAGCGAGGTCAAAAGATTTTTTCTTTAGCTCGTGTGGTTCCCTGATTCCCTTTACTAGGGCTAACGCCCAGTAGGTTTATTCATGGTTCAATTAGCACTTAAATTTACACTCCAGAGTTAATTCTCTGTTCCACCATTTGTGTTTATAGTGCTACGCGGCACAACATTCATATGTACCCTTACTTTCTCTTCGCCGCGATTCACCATCCAAATCGTCCCCGACTGTCTCTGTCCGACCTCGTAGCTCAGTCGGCAGAGTAACGGTAGATCTAATCCGGAGGTCGTGGGTTCGATTCCCAGCGAGGTCAAAAGATTTTTTCTTTACCTCGTGTGGTTCCCTGATTACCTTTACTAGGGCTAACGCCTAATGGGTTATTCATGGGTTCAATTAGCACTTAAATTTACCCTCCAGAGTTAATTCTCTGTTCCACCATTCCTCCCTATATATATATACGTGGGCTTTTCTTTAAGTCTTTCTTTTAAACTTCTACCTTTTTTGCCACGTAACTAAAGCCATAAACAAAATTTGTTTAACAGAGCTAGCAAGACTACCTCTACAATGTCACCATGGTCGACCAAGTTCACAGCTAAGTTTTTTTGTTGAGAATCATTACCTGTAGTGAAAATGACTTGTTCGAAAACCGAAACCCATTCGCGTTCCCAGAGTAACGAAACAAACTAATTATGTTTGTTATCCTTCAATTTTTTTCGCAACACGCGTAGTTTTAAATTTAATTGTGTCAATAACAAAATACTTAAATCTGATTGGCTCTTTAAAGCCCTCATTTATGGCTTAATTTGGCTGTTGCAACGTCAAAACTGTCCGATTTGACCTGTCCAATTACTAACAGTCTGTAATCGGACAGGTCAAATCGGACAGTTCAACAGCCAATAAAAGTTAAGCACCAAATCTAAGTAACCAATGACATTTTACTACCTAGCTAATGCTAGCCAATCAAAACCAAGGAAAAAAATTGAGCAGGTTTCCCAGCTCCAGCTAGAGATCAAAGATGGACGAAATTAATTAGCTGTTTCAATAACATTTATTCAGATATGTTTTCTTTACAATTTGACAACCTGTTCAGCACTATTGATTTCGAAAGCTTTGAGAGTAAAGAAAACGAAACACCGACAAGCACAGCGAGCGAGCGACCTGCCTTGACGGAAACAACAAAGAGTTTCATGCATTTTGTTATTATAATAATAATAATAACAACTTTATTTGAGTCTCAAATCATTCTAGCTGAGCACGAGTGCTCTACTAATTGGGGAGACTGTAAATCAAATAAATCAAATCAAATCAAATCAAATGTTGGTCCCTGAGGAGAGGGGAAAACCGGAGAACCCGGAGAAAAACCTCTCGGAGCAGAGTAGAGAACCAACAAACTCAGTCCACATTTGACGCCGGGTCCAGGAATCGAACCCGGGACACATTGGTGGAAGGCGAGCGCTCTCACCACTGCGCCAACCCTGCTCCCCTAAAATTAATTGGTAATAGGACTTCGTGTCGTACAATTCAGGGGTAATCGTGCTTGAAATTACTCGCTCGCCCGATTACTCCCTGAATATTGTCCTATTACCATTACATATCACTCGGATGTTCCCCAATTTAGCTGGGGCATATTCAGTCTCGTGAAGCCTTTAGACCAATCGCGCGCGAGCGAAAATATTTGATGGATTATAGTGGATGTCAAGTCCCTTTTCGTGAATGTTCAATGCCGTATCCACTGAGAAAGTTGGCCAGACTTAAATGCCTTTGCTCTTATCATACAGGTAGGTAACGTACAGGTTCTCCCTTCCACTGAACGCTGATTGGCTAATTCGAAGCCGGGCCCAGAGCATTCTTTACCCCAAGCCAGGTCCCCGCCGCTAAGACGGGCAGGCGGTTCTTGGGACGAGAATTTGTTCCTTCGTTTATCACGCGAGCTGAGCTGCAGGAATGGCACGCTTCTCGGTACTGCACAGATCAGTGATCGCCGGAGTATGTGTAGTTTTTCTGTCTAAAGGTGAGGGGCTCACATTACATCTTACAGCAATCACTTTGCACATAGTCCAGCGACCATATTATCCGCAGATAATAAGTGTTGTTTTTAAAGTTGTAATAATGAGGATGGAGAAACTGTCATTTAAAGTGATGCTTGGGGCCTGTTGCTCGTGATCACTCCTGCTGTGTTCTTACATTCATGTTACCCAAACAATAAGATCAGTGTGATTTAATACGGTCGATTTGATAAATGACCTCAAGAACTGAAGGTCTTTAGAAATGTATCCTACGTACCAGGCGTAGTCAATCGATAAACCGATAATCGATAACAATCATTATTAAAAACTGGATCATTGGATAATGCAATTCGAGAGTTTTCATTGGCTTAGCCATCATGGTATATGAGCCATTATACCATGATCTACAAAGATGGCAAGCGAATGCGTGATTTTTTGGGCCTTTTTGTTTTTATTGTAGCCTAGTTTTCTATTTTTGGGAGGCGTTTTTAATAAAACAATTATTCCACTCGTGCTTGTTGGATATGAGATGATTATAGCCAACTCTGCGCTACGTGCCTCGTTGGCTATCTATCATCTCATATCCAACGCGCCGCGCTCATGGAATAATTGCTAATTATTATATGGCTGTGTCTCACAAGGACTGGGAAGTACCGAATTCACGAATTTGATTGGCTTAAATCGATATTTGGAAGCGGTCTAGATTTTCCCATCTAGACCGGCATCTAGACCGGTAAAAAAGTTGCAGTGAAAAAGTTGCAAACTGAAATGCAAAAATGTTGACTATTCTTCTAACAAATATTTATTTATGGAAGTGCCAAAAAGCCTGATGAGAAAAAAAAGTAAAGAGGGCGTGCAAAGTTTGTTCAGCTTATCACTGTTCGCAAGCCACATGTCAGTTAGTACAAACCAGTTATATCAAACGAATCAAATTGTTCTTGTTTGCCATATAATAAACATCTTATTAACCGAGCTTAGTCGGTCTGTATGGGAGAATCTTGACCTCGGTCGTGTGTACAGACCTCACTGCGTTCGGTCTGTACTCACGGCATTGCTCACGATTCTCCTATACAGACCTCCTGCTCAGTTAATAAGAGCTAAATAACAATCTATTTTTGTCAATTTCTAGAAGTTAAAGATTTTGTATGGTTTTATTGAGTCATTCAATCGTGGATATGCAATGCAAATATCAACAAGCTGATACTAAAAGAACAAGAACAGAAATAATTTGGTAATTTTATTGATGTTAAACCTCAGTGCGGTTCAAAGAAGAAGAGGAAGTTGCGACCAAAGTAGCGGTATGCAACCCTCGTGTCGTTATAGCAACGCCATAAATATGAAGCAAAATAAACAACAAAATAAGTGTTTTTATAATTTCAGTTAACTGCATTAAGAAAGAAGCATAGTAATAAATCGCAGAGTAGGCAAGAAATAAAAAAAAAATCCAGTAGCACAGAAGTGATCATTTTTGCGCCATAAATATTGATTAGGAAGAACACATGTAAAAGAAGAAGTAATGTGTTTTTGTCGTCAAAATTTAAAGGCTCTACACGCGAATTGTGATATATTATTGTTTGGAAGTGCTTTTCATCATGATGGTCATCGTTAGGGCATAACCGATTGATCTTTGGTCGAGGTGAACGAGGTGAAGATTTCAAATTGTTGACGTCAATAATTTTCTGATCACTAGATACGTCTTGTGTTGATTTTTTTTTTTAACTTTAACCTGACAATGAATCTTGGCTACAATTTAGTGATGGATTATCTTTCCCTCTCCCTTCCTTTAACTTGGAAACAAGGACAGCCTTCTTGTCGCTAAGCTTAAAAGGAACCTCCATTTCTTTCAAGATGCCCGCAAAATTATTACTGTCATTTCCTCTGGCCTGTTATCTCAATCGATAACAATTGATAATAATTTTTTTCTGAGTTTGATTGTTATCGATTACCAATTGCTGTGGATTAAATTTTTAGCAGTGTTTTGTTTTCATATAGTTAAATATAACAGTTAACTATGACGAGCAGGAGGCATTTGTAGGCATTTTTAGCATTTTGTGGTTAGCGTTCAAAGCATCTTTTGGCAGTTGGGGCATCCAGACGTGTTTCAGTATCTAATTATATGGTCAGTGGCACTTCAGCGTTCATTCCACGTCTGAACATTCAGCAATTTTGGTTGCTGGGTTCCCATTCTTAGCAATGGTCAGCGGCCTTCTCTTTCTCTCAGGCTTGCATTGCAGGCTGGTGCATGTGTGTGTTTTTTCCCTCCCAACCCTCCCCTGGAGGGAGTTCAGGCAGTGCCTGCCATGTGGGCGGTCTTACATTGTGGGGCTAGTGTTAGAGAGTGTGTTGGGTTTGTTTTCCCTGGGCACCTAACCTCCACTTGGGACAAATGTTGTTAAAAGTAAAAAAGAATTTGAGCTTATAATGGGATTTGATCCCATTATTGATACCAGCGTGTTGCATTACTAGCTAAGCTATGAAGACATCCTAGATATGTTGGGAAGAGGTTAATTGTGGGTTCTGATATCCCATATATGAAGTCCATGATCGACTGAATGAATAGTTTGAAAAGAATATAGTTACAAAAAAACAAAGAACATAAGCTGTCAAAAAACGTTAGTTAAATAGACCATGTACTGGTAAGTCATTTTGGAGTCAATAAAATCGGCAAGGTATAGAGACCTGTGATGTCAAATGGGATTCATCAGTGGCAAGTAATATTACAAAAATCGATTCTGCACTTTTCATAGTAGTGGGGAAAATCTTACTACTCTATGGCAACTTTAGAAAATTTTCCTCCTAACAGTTCCAGTCAGTGACAGTAGAATTCCACCACAAAATCTTCCATCTCCTCAGCCGCTGGTAAGTTTTGTTTTTCTTGGCTTAGGATATTCATCTGTTAACTGAAGGAACATTTTAAAAGGAAAATAAATGCTATAACATGATGTTTCGGCATCATCTTGTTGCCATTATCAAATGCAGATTTAAGTAATTCAGTTCATAGCTAGCTTAGATGTTAAGGGGTCATGAAAAGTGGGAAGAACAATCTCAGCTAAGTAAACATAATATAATTATACCTACCTACATGTGTCCCAAAAGGGAGGGGTCAAATTCTCCACCTACTGGTAAATACATCTTGTAGTAGTTACTGTAACACTTTATAACAGTTGTATAACATATATTCTACTAATTTTAGATCATAAGGTGTTTTACAAGAGGCTGCACATACATGTACAGACATTTTTCACCTGAATTACTTACATACAGTCATGCTTGCCATAACCACCCTCCCCAAAATGCCAAGCTGTGTGGCTGCGTATGGGAGCTGGTCACTTACCAGAACAGGGGACTAACGTTTGAGTCATAACCTGTAGTTGTAGGCTTAATCCATGCACAAATGCATCCAAAACCCAAACAAAAACAAACACTATCCAAGAGCACATCTAGTAATTCATAGAGATTTGAGTATGTCTAGTTTAAGATTTCTAAGTTGTAAATACAAGAAGTATTCAGATGAAACAAAAGTCACTTGAGAACATCACACACAAGAGATAAAATGTTCTCATGTTAAAACAAACTAATATTATGTTATCATTTTATCATGATATACACACTGTAACAAGGGTCTTGCTACCCATAGTGAAGTCGAATCATATGAATCATATAAGACATTTTAGTGGCTGCTTACCAGAGGTGAAAATCAATAGATTCATTTCAATGTATGAGTACAGGTATGTTGACTGTAGTCAGCAGTGAAATGATCTAAATCACTTACATGTAATATCTGCTTTCGTTATAATGTAAGGAAACATGTCAACAGGCGCAAACAATATTGACTCAGAGAACATCATTACTGGAAATGTTGTCTAGCTTAGTTGGTGTACCATTGTCAGTAAAATTAATGTATGAAATTAAAAAAAATAGAGTGAAATAGAGCTCATTCATATATTTGGAATCCTAATTCAACAGTTCTCTACAGCTGGTTGTGGTGAAACAAAAGGCTGTTTGTTTAAACCACACTCTTGTGGCTCGTCACCAAGCAACTGTGAATACTTCCTGACATACACACCTAAAGAATCATACATTATGTTTGAAATGAGCAGCAATAAAAAGTGGGTGGCAGTTGGATTTAACCACAAGGCCATAATGGTAATCAAAGATACTTTTAGATATTCTTTATGTACTTGTATATTTAGATATCAGCTGTCCCTTCCTCAAATAGTTCTGCCTTTTACATGTAAAAGAAACCCAGTCATAATTCTTGCTTTTCCTGTGCATAGCAAAATATGCACATCATGATTTTGTAACTTTACTTTTGACATTGTGGATGATGGTACTGAACTGATGCAAAGTTGTACAACGATCACAAAATGTCATTACTACATTACAGTCGTACTTAATTGTCAACTGATTTGTCTCAATGCAGGTTACTGACATTTGCTTCATACCAACCTTCATATCTGTACTTATACTGTGTATAAAGTTAGATATTTGATTAACTGATCAGCACCCTCAAAGCTCATATAGGAATTGTGCAGTGGAAAGTATTTTTGTTGTTAATTTTTATAGGAAAAAATCTAGTTTACTACAACTGGTGCATTTTCATTTCAGGATGGAACGGATACCATTATATGCTCCCTTGTAAATGAAAGTGCTTTAGTTGGTCATTATCCTATAAAGGGATATCAAACACCAGTAAGAACAACACAGGTAAATCAAGAGATAACAATTTTGTTCTAGAATATATATCAGCAGTAATTATAGAGGTTAGAGAAGTGCACTTTCATCACCTTGAACTGAATTAGATTACTTCATTTTGATCGATTAAATGGTGGCCAAAAATGTATATTTTATAGAGGTTAGAGAAGTGTTCTTTCGTCACCTTGAACTTAATTACATTACTTCATTTTAATCGATTAAATGTTTGCCAAAAATGTATATTTTTAAGTTTATTAGAACTCTTGTTCAATATGATTTAATTCCAGACGTCTTTGGAGTTTGCATTGTAAACAATAACTTCAATTGAACCAGTTTGATTAATTAAAAGCCAAGTTTATCATTTTGTATCTTGCTGTGGAATAAGTTTGGATGTGTTGCTAGACACTTGCTATTCAAAACTCTGACATGTTTAAATATTGTACCTATTTTTGTTGTCAAACTTTTGCAAAAACTTTTGGTACTTGGGAAAAAGGCCTTGCAAAACTTCTGACAAAAGTCAAATTCTCATATGTCCACTGTCGTATAAGAATTCTTAGCAACATCAGGAGATAATCTCTATCTGAGTAAGCTATTACATGTAAACCAGAAGTGGAATGGTTTACCACTCATAAGTTTGTTTCTCCAACCAAATATCCTGTACAGTTGAGTCCCTCCCTCCTAGGAAGGTGTTTCTCGGATGTGGAACAGCTTAGTACTTAGACCCCAAGCTATGATCTGGACAATAATTAATTACTAGTAATAGTTCTCACTACATGTACATCTGCCCCTGCCTTGGATATCACGTTTATTATATAATGAACTGTACAACTTTTATTTAACAAATAAAGAAGCCTAAGCCGTGTATTACACTGTGATAAAACACGACGGGCATTTGAGAACACGAATCTCTGTACTCTTTGTGTGTGTGTCAGAGCTAACCAAAGCGACTACACTCGTGCACATGGCTGAAATAATTATCTAATAATTATTGAAACAACACCATTAATAACGAATCCTTTTCAAACTTCTGATCCTTGAGATAACAAAAGGAAACTAAACTCAGTTACTTCGGATACATGTTGTTGTTACAGTCAAAAACATTTGTTTTCTGCTCCGGAAGCATAATAAAAGTTAAAAAGTTTTACAAACTTGGAGCTTTTTCAACCGGACTTCATCAGTCAATGATATGAATGTTAAAAAGATGAATTTTAAAAAGGGTTTTTAACGCCTCTTGGGGGTTAGAATTGTGTCATAGATAGCTGCTAATTCGTAACCATTGTCTCTGTTTAACGCCGGTTTCGTAAGTTTAATTTGAATAGCTTCTTTTATCCTGCGTTTGAAGATGTTAACTTCGGTTGATAGTACTTTTGTCTTATTTGGGGTACTATCAACCGAAGTTAACACCTTCAAACGCAGGATAAGTGAAGCTATTCAAATTAAACTTACGAAACCGGCGTTAAACAGAGACAATGGTTACGAATTAGCAGCTGTCTATGACACAATTCTAACCCCCAAGAGGCGTTAAAAACCCTTTTTAAAATTCATCTTTTTAACATTCATATCATTGACTGATGAAGTCCGGTTGAAAACAACGGACAAAATATTTCATAAGTTTTTAACTTTTAGCTCCGAGTTTGTAAAACTTTTTAACTTTTATCATGTTGTTGTTGTTTCTTTGAGTGGGTTTTGACTTTTGATTTGTGATCCTGATCAGTTTACTTTATACATGTGATGTTTTGATCGAGTCTGTCAACCCTGTTGCCGATTTGTGTCTAAGAAATCAAGTTCTGTACGGAACAATTCTATCCAGTACTGCTGAATAACTTTTGAATTTAACGAAATGAAAACACTGTGATGAAAGAAACACTCCTTGAAATAACTTTGCAAGTGCGCAACAATCTTCCTCCCGTATCCTCGTGTACGCAATACCTCTCCTCATCCTCGTGGCTGTAAGAATTACCCAGAGTTGATAATTAATTATTAACAACATTAGTTGCAAGTGGAGGTTATGTGCTCAGGGAAAACAAACCGAACACTCGCCCTGTAACCCCAGCCCCACTATATGACTACCCACATGGCGGGCACTGCTGCAACTCCGCCATGAGCCCCCCACAACCACCAGTCACACTGATACTATAGTAATGATGATGATGATCATAATAATAATAATAATAATTATAATAATTACATACTATAATAATAATAATAACTTGCTTTTGTTAGGAACAACTACATGTACATTGATAATATTTAAAACACTAAATCTCAATAAATAATACATTGTGAGCTGTGGTTTGTACTACATGTAAGTAGGTAAGGTAAATCCATTCTCGTTTTCTCATCCATTTATTAACATGCGCACTGGCACAATAACATGGAAGGAGGAAAATGCAATTGCCACCCATAAAACTTATTTTTTTGAAAATTTGGACCCTAGACATGCATCAGCTAGGACAAAAGCGACATCATCGTCATCTTTGCTATCATCACTATTGTCATTGTCATCATGATCATCATCATCGTCTTCACTATCATCACTATCATTGTCATCCCTTTGTCCACTTGACGAATAAATAGTATCCTCTACCTAAGTCAAAAGTACTTAGTTACATTAAATTACCTGTGTGTTTACTTACGACATACTACATGAAAATTTATTTCAGTCTATAAAAGGGTTGAACATTAAGCAACGATCTTATGAAGATGGAGCTGTCAAATGCAGGTAACAATATTTAAACTCAGTTTTGATTTCTTTTAAATATAGCAATTTTTGATGTGTTGTTAAAATGCCAGTGTTCTTATTTTTCATCAATGTTTATAATTATTTATTTTATAATTTATATCATGTATTAACTTGTTTCTGTTCTAATCTCTGTAGTACTATGATTATCAACATCAATTTTGTCAGTGTCATACTTAATAGACCCTTCTCCAAAATGGCCGCCGAAAATTTAAATAAGTCAAAATTAAAAACGAATACCAGCACTAGAAAGAGCATCTTAACTTTAGTAAACCTGCCAAGTTTAAGCATTTCAGGTGAAATAACAACCGAGAAAATGTATGTTGAAAATTGAAAAATTTACAGACGTTTGTATGACTGGGGGTATAATGCATACCCCCAGTCATAATATATAGATTTAGGCCAGCCTAAAAGCGTAGCTCCTGGGCCGGGTTGTTCAGAGCCCGATCAAACTAGCCGAGGATAAAGTAGAATTTTGATTTGAGTTTTGTAACTTTGCGGTGAGATTTTCTGTATATTGTTTTTGTGTTTTGAATTTTAATGAAAGCAAAATACGCAAAACAAAAGCAGTGAAAAAACTTTGTACAAAAGAAAAGGTTATAATTCGGTTAAATTTTAATCCTGGGTTAGCGTTAACCGGCTTCCTACCAACCCTACGCTGTTTACAGCAAGTTAATCCTGACATGAGCCCGCGATCTGATCGAAAAAAGCAGCACTTGGGCAGCGGTCAACTTTAAAAAAACACGTGACCTCGATGAGCCCTGAACTTGAGCCCGCGATATGGTCACGTGATACTGGTCAGCGGATTCCTTGTTTTGACAGGTGTCAATTGACTGCAACATGGATGTCCAAAGGACGCTTTAAACCAAGGGTACATGTGCTCTGTCAACCTACAAGGAAAGCCCGCGAAAACTGAAGCCTCGTTTTGGTTTACGTGTCAATTGTGGCCGCCATGTTGCGCGACTCCACCACCGTCGTCGTCGTCGTCGTCGTGCGTACGCGCCCACGAGCAATACCGCTAGCCATGATACACATGAGAAAATCAGTTCATGGGTTCCCTTCAGTTTCCTAATATGGGTATGGGGCTCCGCTTGGCGGCCTTCGGCCGCCGGAGCTCCGCTACAAACGTCTGTAAATTTTTCAATTTTCAACATAAATTATATTTTCTCAGCTAATATTTTACCTGAAATGCTGAAACTTGGCAGGTTTACTAAAGTTAAGGTGCTCTTTCTAGTGCTGGTATTCGTTTTTAATTTTAGCTTATTCTATTGTATTTGAATTTTTGGCCGCCATTTTGGAGAAGGGTCTATTACATGTAGCTATGAAATATTTACTCATGAAAAAAAGTCCTTATATTATCTGTACATCACTGTTTTCAATAGAAGCTAAATCCTGTTTTGTGCCATTATATTTACTGTTGTAGGTTTAGACGAGAAAAACAGGATGACATCATGGTGGCTGACCTAACTCAGCATCTCTTTATTATATTTGCCATAGGACCAACAGGTATTGACAAAAGTACACTGAAATGTAAGCAAGATTCTCAGTGGAAATATGGAATAATATGTTACCTTGTTTTTGTTTGTTTGTGGGTTGGGTGAATTAATTGGCACTTCCAGGTTATAATTTATATCCTCTGATACTATCCATTATGTAAGAAGGTAGAAACTGCAAAAATTATCACCAGAAAAATGTATTGTATTTGAAATTTCATAAAATTTGTATTAACAAATTGCTGTGTAGCTTTCACTTTCAACCTCTGTGAAGGTCATTGAAGGTGTATTGCACCAATGGTACATAGATTTGCCATTGTTTTAACAAATTTGTAATAATTGCTGATTGAGATTTCATTTTGTTCAGGTCATGATAATTCCCTTAGAGAACACAGTTGGAAAGCTCACTCGACGAGTCCAGTGAATCTTGCTGAAATTCAGATCCTGGAAGCCTCTGTTTATGACTTGGCATTCATTCAACTACATGGTAAATAACTTTCCCCTGTATATTGTGAATGAGAGGGTGGGGGTGTATTTGAGTAAATGAGCTATACAGTGGGGAATTGACAGTAAATAAATGGATGCTGTTATCCGTGCTGCAAACAAGTCATGGTTGCTTTTTATATTGAATTTTCCCTTCAAGCGGTTTTGATGGTGATAGCATGGGTGGGATTTGCGACAGTTGGAATGTTCATAGCACGGTACATGAGGCCAGTGTGGGGTGAAAAGACTATTTGCGGAAAAAGAGTCTGGTTCCAGGTAAGTCACTGTAATGTACATGTAGATAAAGAAGACAGTATCAAGTTGTCTTTAAAAAAGGGTTCTTATCTTATCTGAGTAGTCTTAGCTTGTTGGGAATTATCCAGGTTACATGTAAGTGTCTATGGAGTACATGTAAGTGTAATTAATGTACTAATCACTGCACATGAATTATTGGCAGCCTTAATTACCTGCAGCCTACTTTCCAATTGTACACTGTACTTTTCTGTCTCCTGGTTAGCTTTGTATTGTGTAGGCAGTCTCCCACCTTTTATATTTTCACTTGTGAACTTAGTTAACTAACATTGTTGTGAGCTGCCTCAGATCCTCCTGAACCTTTCCTGGTGTCTTGCTTGGTGATCTAGATAACTTTCCTGGCATACATGCACTAGCTTGTATTCAAAGTAGAAATCAAATTTGTTTCAGGATGGCATGCCAGGCCATCACAGGGTATCATACCACATTGTCAGGATTCCCTTCATTTACATGAGCTTACCTACTGGGTTTATATGGAGAGACACTGAAATTCAAATGTCCTGGCAACCCAGAACAAGAAAATAGGACAGTTAAGGCCTTATCTCATTGTAACACTGAATTTCTACAGCCGATATTTTGTTTGATCACTCAGGTACATCAAGCCTTGATGATCATTACAGCACTGCTAACTGTAACAGGAGTTGCATTTGCTTTTATATATGTTGGTCATTGGTCTGAGGTAATAACAACTACATGTAATAACACATTATTATTGTGTAGAGAGAAATGATTTGTACAAATACTTAGAATACTTATTACTCTTTCCCCCCATGATTCAGAGACCTCTAGGATTTCAATTTAGTTTGTGATACACTGATGCAGTACACGTGTGTACTCTTGGGAAGTTTGGAGAGCACTCAGGAAACTACATGTATAGAGTCACTCTGGCTTACAGCTGGAGTAACCTTGCACTTCTTTTGTGCTCTCCAAACTTTCCGCATGCATCATAAATCTATGAGCCATGCTAAAGCAACAGTCAGTTAATTTCATGACTATTTTCATCCATTAATTCTTTCAGTAGTTGATATTATTAAAAACAAAACTCTGTTTTTGTCATACTGCCACATGTTTCAACCTTAAATCAAAACACAAGGGTTTCCTTTTGCATGCTATTACTGAAAATCAAATCATATTAATTTTGTTCATTTATGTAGGATGCCGGTGCTCATCCATTCATTGGCATTATTGTACTGTCAACAGCAGTCATTCAGCCACTTATAGCTTTTTTTAGACCTCCCCCAGATGGAATAAGGTATTTTATTACTAAGTCTTCTTTTACATTCAGATTTCTAAGCGCAGAATTACATCAATGTTATGGAATAAAGTATTTGAATTTTGTGTGGGATAGTTTTTTGCTGTCATTTTGACAGCCTTTTTCTAACATTGTTTTCTCTTTTTGTTGAAGACGCAAGCAATTCAACTGGGCTCACCGGAGTTGTGGAATAATAGCCTTAGCATTGGCAGGTACAAACACTACAGTACCTGTGTTTCGATTTTGAATAGCTTAAAAACCTTGTCAGTCATGTAATAGCACACCAGGATATCAGGGCAGTAGAGGGAGTCTCTGGGTGGAACTCTGATTGGGCAATTAATTGCAATTTAGATATGGTAAACCAGGACAATTGCATCCTATAGAACAGGCCGTTTTGCAGAGGTCTCAGTATCACGAAGACCAGATAGATATACTGTAGATGTACAGTACAACCTTGCTTATTGTAGCTCCAGCAGCAAATATGGAACTTTTTTGTTATAACTGATCATTTCTTTTCCAGTGATAAATATCTTCCTGGGTTCTGTACTACCAGTCTTTCACCTGGACGATTCCGCTGTGTATGTGATGATAGTGTACCTCCTTGTGCTAGCAGCAGTGGTGGTGTTTGAAATCTACCTGGCTCTTGTGAAAGCAAAAGATGTTGGTAACTATTGCGTGCTTTCCAAGCCTCAGGATGACGAAATTGAACTCACTTCAGCACCAGTTGGTAGAACTCAGAGTGACATTAAGAAGGTGAGACTTGTAACCAGCAGTAACAATGAATATAAATGCTGGGTTAAGTTGCAAAAGGATCAGTGATCACTAAGATTGAGCAGGTTGTTCTGGAAGATGTATACTGGACTTGAAATGTTCAGGCTTACATGTAACTATTTTCTTTTTTTTTAAGATTAATGATACTGTTTATCATGATTTATAATAATCGTTTTACATAATAACAGTTGCTAATGATCTAACAAGTACCCTGTTGCTATTTTACACAATCTAGCCCGTGAACTCTGGAGTGGTCCCTCCTGTTGCATATGACCTTACTCCAGATGTCCTGGGCTTGATTCTCTATTTTGTAAAACTGAATAGCGACTAGATCAGATACAAGTCAGACTAATGATAGCATTGATCAGTCAGTGCTTATACAGATCAGCGTGAGATTTCATTCAGTTTGTTAACTCAGTTATGAACTCATTGTTTTTGTTCTTTCAGATATTCAGGTTACACAATGTGATGTTTGGAGTTGTTATTCTGGTGGTCAGTATTGTTTGCTTAGCAATGGTTGTGTTGATCACTGCACATGAGGACGCCGATGATGATGACTGATTTGATGTCACGATCTATTTTTAGTATAAATAAAAGTTGAAAATTCTAGACAGACTTTGAAAATGAAAAGAATGGTCAAATTTGTATTCTACATGTTTTTCCTCTCTTCATGGCACGTTCTTTCAACGAGAGTAGCTGTTGTTAAAGATGCCACTCAATTTTTTTTACAAATTATAGTTGCCTCATTACCAGGAACACTTAATTTTTTTGATAAAACTATTCAAATACCAACTCTGAATATTGAAAGGGCATGGCACCATCCAAAGGAATTTGATCCTGATGTAATAGGTGTAACATCTAAAAGTAAAAACTTGTATAAAGAATTTCTGGGGTCATTAACAGTTGTGCCTGTCAGTAATTTTGCTATTAATTTTTTAGCTTAGAGTGCACTGGGGCAGAGCCCAAGCTGATTACCAAGGACAAAACAAACTGGATATGAGCAGGGGTGGGGAGGAAGATGACCATGCTAAATGCACATTAGTCTCTGTCTATTTGAGATTGCCTCACTCACTCACTGAAGACAAATATGTCCTTCAATACTGCACCCAAAGAGTAAAACTTTTACAAGTTATTAAGCAGCTGAATGGTTGGGGCCAAGTTGTAACTAAGAAAGTAGTATGAGGCAAAAATAATGTTAGCAATGATATCGGCATATACATGTACACGACTGCATTTATGAAAACTGTGTTCCTTTGCACTAAATGAGCTATACACTTTGGCCAGACTCCTAAAGGCCTAAAAACCACTCCAAGAGAGAGAAACGAGTACCAAAAGAAAGATGAGAGAGTTGGAAAAAAGATGGACATTACTTTGAATTTCTATATTGTCTACTTTGGCAGTGAAGAAATGCTCGAGCAGGGAGGCAATTTTCATTACAGTTTTCATAAACCCATACATCTGCATTTTATCATAAGCTTTAAAAGCAGGTTTCAATTCCGTAGACAATTACACAGTTTATTTCGTTCCGTTTAGTTTTGTTATTTGTTTACCGAGTAAACAAATCAGTAAAGTAAGTTTTGCAATGATTTGTAATAGACAATGATATTGCGGTAAAGCGATTCTTCAGAGTACAAAAGTTGAAGTTTGTTTAAGTAGAAACTGTTTAAATTCAATGCTTTATACATTAAGATGTTTTATAATTTAATCTACTATTTAGAACCTTATCTGAAAATAAGGATTTGAATCACAAGAAGCAGTGAAACTGCTAAGTTTGTATAGATATAATGTGTTTGCAATTCTTCCACTTGTTTTTATAGTTCTTGCACATACATAAATTATTCATTAAAATTTGATCTTTTAATTCTAGAATGTTGGATTGTGTTGTCTTATTACTGGTGTAGGTGATGTACAGTGTGACCGTTAAATGTGGTGGTTGCCTTCGAAAAAGATCAGCCTCCTACACAGACGCTCTTTGGGTTGTAACACAATCTTTCAAGTTGTAGTTTGCAATGTAACACTGCTTAGTTTTAATCAGTGATAATGTTGTTCATTTTGAAAAGAACCAGTAAGATCCAACTGTCTCAGTTATTGAGACCCTGTCCAAATCAAATATTACTACACCCCACCCCCTAATTGAAAGAGATCATTATTCTTCAAGTGGTCATTATAGATTTAGACAAGCCTAAAAGCAGAGCACCTGGGCCGGGTTGTTCAAAGCTTGGTTAAGCTAACCCAGATTTGATTTTGATTTTAGTGTTGTAACATTGTGGTGAGGTTTCTGTATATTGTTTTGAGTTTGAATAATCTCATACTCAGGGGTTCCATAAAGGGCCGGGCTTTAGGCAAATTGACCGATAGTGAGGGCAATTTTGCCCGGCTGGCTTGACAATCTAGTGGAAAGTTTTTCTTATAAAGAAGTTCAGTTCTAATAGTTTGGCCACCTGTGAAAACCAGTTGAACTCCTGCTGAACATGTTAATGAAACCCTGCAACTACCAAAACAAAAGCAGCAAAAAACATTTACATGTACAAGAAAAATTTACACTTCGGTTAACTTTTGATCTGAGCTACAGTGTAGTGTTAACTGGCTTCCAATCAACCCGGCCCTGATTATAACAAGTTAACCTGACATGAGCCAACGATCAAATATGAAAACCAGCAATTGGTCAGGGGTTAACTGAAACAAAAAAACACCTGACCTCGTTGAGCTCTCAGTGGGCAGATTTACACAGGGTATAAATACATAGAGGATATTACACGGTGGCGAGAAGATATGAATTTTATGTTCGAGTGGCAAGAACAATATCTCATGAGTGAGTGCAGTGAACGAGTGAGATATTGCATGTAATGTTCTTTTTATTATAAAGACACACTGATTACAGCCTTTTTTATGATTTTCAGAAGATTTCCGACCACTTTCCAAAGATTTCCGAAGATTCACCAAACTTTCCAAAGGTCACACGAACATTGCCGAACATTTTCCGAAAATTTCCGAAGATACCCGAAGATTTTCGAAGATTGCCAAAGATTGCCAAAGACTTTTGAGGAAGACCCGAAGATGTTTCGATCATACCACAGGCGTCCCAAGCTCACATTTAGAGAAAGCGAAGAATTAATTATCTATTTATTCATATAGGCGTCATGCGGACGGCTGTGCGAGTTGGAACGTGACCTTTCATCTTACATGGTGTTTACACGAGAACCGTTGAGAATTTGAACGCTTTATAAGACGTTGTATGGGGAAAAAATATCGTTGATTTACAACGCTAAATACTATGAAATATCCACGTTTCTTAGTAAGATGATTAAAACAAACTCACCTCTTGTGTGTCCGTTGTGCTTTTTCGTTATTTTCACTGTTTTAGATTGTTTTGGGCTTTTTATGCCACCACTGTTCTTCCCTTCATAAGACGGAGTCAAGGCTGCACACTCGGATTTCGACCGTTTCCACCTCGGAGGCCGTTTGCGCCCAGAAAATCCATCCGATCGGAATTTTTTCGCCCACAGTTAAGACTCTATGATCCTTGCACCCGTACAAATGTCTCTTCTTCGAAAATCCTCGCGCATTACGCTGTAAACGAGCATTTTCCACCGCCGATTCCTCGATCGCTTCTTTCTTTGGCACCTTGTGATATTCTGACTGGACACGGCCGCGGAAGAGGCTTGGGCCAAAGGTCAAATTTCGCACTATCCACGGTGGTACAGTCAATTAATGTACATTACTTACCCCATCCCCTGAGTGAACTATCGCTTTGCTCCATTGTCCCGATCAACCAATGGCATGGCGAGGTGATGCGACGAGAGATAAACAATGGACACGATTTGAATATTATTCTGCGGGTACTTACGAGCACGACTGCGAGCACTACAATGTTATCAAAGGTGAAGAGACCCGGCGAATTTGACAACGAATCGAATCCTAAAAGACTAAAGAGCGGCAAAGGTTCAAGTTTTGTCTCGCAGTGGAAATTCTGGTGTGTAGAGATGCAAAGCTTTGTAGCCCGCTGAAATAAACCAATGAAAAGTGAGAATCAAACAGTCGTACGACTTAAGCAGCCAATCAAAATGGAGAAGCTATTTGAATGTTCGCACCGTTTTCCTGCTGCGTTGAGTTGCTGCGTTGGGGAAAGAAATGATTGCGCCATTTTCATGCTCGTAAGTACCCGCAGAATATTCAAATCGT
>OZ026608.1:189880-222380 GCA_964020085.1 Micromussa lordhowensis | reverse complement strand
TCTGTCGTAGACTGCGTTTGCCGTTTTTATCTTTGCTTTTCTCACGAGTCCATCGTCGCCAGGAAATGTTTCGAGTACAACTGCCATCTTCCATGTTCTTCTGGGGGTAGGTTCCATCTCCAAAACAAGATCTCCTTCTCTCAGGTTCTCTCTCCTTCGGTACCATTTGTTTCTGGGTAGCAGGTCTGGTGCGAAGTACTTTAGCCAACAGTACCAAAATTCTTGTACACGCTTTTCTGTGCTCCTAACGAGATCCCTTGGATTCACCTTTGATTGCTCTTCTGGCACAGGAGGTGGAAAATGATTTCCGATCAAAAGGTCGTTGGGCGTGACAGGTGGACCTTCCCAAATACCATTCGAACTGGGATAAAGTGGTCGCTGATTTACGAGGCAGGTGACTTGTGCAAGAAAGGTTCTCCATTGTTCTTCTGTGAGGACCTGGGTCTTAGATGAAACTTCCAGTGCTCTTCGTACGGATTTGATAAGACTTTCTACGATACCATTTTGATGGCTGGCCCTTGGAACATTCCAGTTCCAGTGAAACGTACAAGAAAATTCTTCACAAAGAGCACTCTGAATTTTTGGGATGTCCCATTCTTGCGTGATTTCTTTTAAATAGTGTTGAGCTCCAATGAAATTCGTTCCACAGTCTGACCAACAGTTATTTGGATTTCCTCTTAAGGACGTAAATCGTCTGAAGGCCATGAGAAAGGTATTTGTGCTTCGGTCGGTTACTAACTCTAGGTGAACTGCTCTTGTAGTCATACAGGTAAAGATAATTGCATGTGCTTCCTTTGCTGTTTTCCGACCAACTCTGATCTGTAGTGGTCCAAACATGTCGATTGCCGTGTTGCTAAATGCTGGGAACCCCACTGCGACTCTTAGCTTAGGGAGCTGGCCCATAAGTTGCTCTAATGGCTTTCTTCTTAGCTTCTTGCAGATCACACATTTTGCCGTAAGATGCTTTGCCATGTGACGTACGCCTATGATCCAAAAACGTCGTCTGGATTCGTAAACGAGGCTTTTGCTGCCGCAGTGAGCTCGTTTTTCGTGAAGGTGGACGAGAAGAAGGTGAACAAGTTGATGTCCTTTCGGGAGAATAATTGGGTTGCGTAACTCATTTGGTAGAGATCTAATATTTTCCAGCCTTCCGTGTGCACGCAATAATCCTCGCTCGTCTTCTGAAGGAATCAACTTTTTGTCTAGCTTGTCTTTGTCGAGGGTTTGTTGGCTCCATTTGAATAGCCAAAGCTCTGCTTCTGATAATTCTTTTGGTGATATTACTTCTCGATTTTTTTCTTTTGTTCTTGTGTTGCCAATAAACCTCAAAACATAGGCCATAGTTTTCCTGGCTTTTCTGAACGTTGAACACGATTTCATCAAATGTTCCATGATAGGGTTTTCAGCTGCTCGTGTTTGGCTAGCTGGATCCTGAACAAATTCGTCAAAGCTCTCTGTTGCTGTCATATGAACACATTTCGTCTCTGATGACCTCTTTTCCTCATTCTTTAGTGAGCTTTCTTTGAAGGCGGGCCACTCTTCTTCTGGCTTCCTCAAGAATTTGGGGCCTTTTAACCAGTCTTCCAGGGCTTCTGGCGTAATCCCTTTGGTTAAGGCATCAGCTGGGTTGTGGCTTGATTTAATGAAATGGAATTCGTCTGGGTCAATCGTTTCCTGAATTTCAGCTACTCGAACGGAGACGAATGGCTTGAACTTTCTAGGGCAGGTTTTTAACCATGACAACACTATCTGGGAATCTATCCAGAACATTTTTTTACAGTTGCTGATTCCGGCGAATTCTAATGCTTCTTCGCATGTCTTGTAAACTCTTGCGAGTGAGAGACATCCCATGAGTTCTAGACGAGGTGTTGACTTCTTCTTTAATGGAGACACAAATGCTTTAACCAGGATTGGCGTACATGTATAGGTTCCATTGGCAAGCTTCCATCTTAGGAACAGGACTGAGCCATAAGCTTTCTCTCCCGCGTCGCAAAATCCATGGATTTCTGGTAATTCAACTGCATCGTCAGGTTTAAGCTTTCTACTGAATTCATACTTGAGTAGTTGGTTAAGTACTTGAACATTCATCTTCCATCTTGACTGGATTACCTCTGGAAGGATGTCGTCCCACGAGTAACCTGTGCTCCACAGTTCTTGTAGATCAATTCTGAGCTCGATGGTCGTTGGTGTTACGAGTCCTATAGGATCCCATAGTTGTGCAAGATATGCAAGGCAATTCCTCTTCGTGATTGGGCTCTCACTTGAAGCAATTTCATTCTTTTTGAAGGAAAATGTATCTTTGGCTTTGTTCCACTTGTGACCGAGAAAATCCACAACAGTTTGATCTGAATGATCAATGTTCTGGTTATTCGAGTTCCACTCTTTGACTTGAAAGCAGCCTGTGGCAAGTATGGAATCTATCTCGTTTGTGATTCGCCTGCTTCTTTCTTCGTTTTCTTCAGATCCTCCAATGTCATCGACATAGACATGTTTACGGAGTTCTTCAGCAGCTTCTGGGAACCGATCTTGAGCAGCTTTTGCCAAAGTGTTGATAGCTCCAGCAGCGATGTCTGGGGCCGGTTTATCTCCGAAGTTCAATCTTCTCCACTGATAAACTTTAGGCATCTCATTTTCATTTGGTCTCCATAGGAAACGATGAAAGACTTGGTCTTCTGGGTGGATCAATATTTGGTTGAACATCTTTCGGACATCTCCGGTGTATGCTACTTTATCGTAACGCCAAGCCATTAACACGTTTAATAAGCTGTTGATGTAGTTCGGTCCCTTTTCCAGGTAGTCATTGAGGGATTTTCCGTTTGGGCCTTTCGCACTTGCATCAAACACTAGTCTGACTTGGGTTGTTCGCTCGGGCGTGAATATCACTTGTAAAGGAAGATACCATTCTGGCTGATTGTGATTCACGTCTGAAGGGGGTATTTCTGTGATGAAGTCTTGTTCTACCAGCTTTTGTACTTCAGAGTCGATTGTTTCGGTACAATCCTTTTTCTTGAAGGACTTTTCTGAGGAAATCATTCTCTTGTAAGCAGCGTCGTAGTTAGATTCATTTGGAGGTCCATTTTCTCTCCAGGGCATTCGAACCTGTACTCTTCCATCTACAATTTTGGTGGACTCCGAAATGGATTTGATAAACTTGTTCTCCTGGAGATCGCTATCTCTACACGTACAGAGTTCGGTTGGTCTCACTCCCATCAAATCTTGTGTGAGAAGTTTCTTCATGTCTTCTAGCACGCCGACTGTTCCAACATCCACTGAACTAATTCTTGTCGGCTGCTGATTTATTTGACCGGCAAGTGTTCCGATGACGTACCACCCGAAGCAATTTCGTTTAGCTATCGGCTCTCCGCTGTTTCCTGAGATCACGTGCATGTCATTGAAAGCGTCTGCAAAATCTGTACCAATCAACAAATCCACTGTTCCGCCTGATAAATGCAAATTGTTTATGATTGGTTTTAAATGAGGGTAACTTTCTAATGCTGTTCTTGAAACTGTTCTCGCTGAACTGCATGGCTTGTTAATGGCATAGGCTTGCATAGATTTCTGGACGCTTTGTTCCAGAGTCGAGGAAACAGCTAGATCGATGAGCTCCGATTCTTCTGACCTCTTTTGACCTCCTGCGAGGTTCATCGTGAGATGTGTTTTGTAACCACGGATCCCAAGTTTCCTTGCAACGTTCTTTGAGATGAAGCTTGTGTTCGAACCACTATCGAGCATAGCTAATACTTCGATGTAATTCCCGTCTTTGTCTTTTATCTTCACCGTTTGGACAGGGCAAATAGCGAGAACGCTTCGTTTTCCTTGAATATTGTAATTAGAGGCTTCTTGGCTTGCATTTGAAGCTGACGCATCTTCATTATCTTGTCTGGGCTCTGTTAGCGTTGACATGCCTTCGTTATGTAAGGATCGGTGATGACGTCGGGTGCATTTGTTGCAAGTAGTGCCATCAGGTTTTTTACAACTGTTTGTGTGATGAGCTCGTAGGCATTTTCTGCAACGATTGTTTTGTTTTACGATTTCCCATCTTCGGTTTACATCTGCCTTTTGGTAAATAGGACATGCTGAAAGTAGGTGTCTTAATCCACATTGAAGCGGGCATTTCTCATCGGTATTTGTGTCACCGTCGTTGGCGTGATTGTCGGAACGGACGCCTGAATTACTTCGGTGATAATTAGTTTCCCTTTTGATGCGCGATCGTAGGCTTGCTTCATTCAACAGCCAATCAATCAGGTTTGACACGTTTTCTCCTTTACCAGTACGTTGCATTTCGCGGCCAAATTCAACACTGTCTTTGCCATCTAATTTGGACAGTAATTGTGACATAACAAAGGGAGCCTCAGAGGAACTTGTCACAGGACAACCGTTTTGTTCCATGTTATTTACGAAGCTTTGGATTCTTGATGCGTAACGAGAAAGCGAGAATGAGTCGCTTTTGACAGGTCTGAGATTAGTAATTTCGTTCAGCAACGCGTCCATTAATTTTCTTTCATCACCAAATTCCGAGTCTAGAATTTTCCACGCCTGCTCTATTGTCGTACTCGGCTTAACTTGATCGGACCAAAAGGAGTTTTTTGGGAGCGCTTTTCTGAGACGCTGAAGTTGTTCGTCATCGTCTTGTTTATATTTGGCCATCCAATATTTGAATTCGCGTTTCCAAATGGCATACGTTTTTCTATTGCCATCCCATGTCGGAACTGATAATTTCTCAAGTCCTTGATTAACGTTCTTTTGTGAGCCTAACACTTCGGCCATTTTTGTCACTGCTTCTGCCATAACATCAAGTGCATTGTGTTCGACGGACGATTTTTTAACGCTGCACGCTTTTTGATAAGTTGCGAATTTTTCACTACAATGTAGAAAATCAACCTTGGCTTTTTTTCCGAGCTCTTGATTAACTTTCCATAATTCCTCGGAACCTTCTGTGCTAACTTCACACAACTTGTCCGCAATTGCTTCTTGTTGCTTTTTAACGCTTCTATACTTAATTTCCACTTCTTTGTAAACGTTTTCGAGTATATTAATCATTGGTTGGACCTCGAAAAGCACGTTAAATTCTTCGAGAAGGTCGTATAACGAACCTATTGTACTGTCTCTTTTTGCAATTAGCGTTCCTACGTCAACTTTAGGAGGCATTTTTCACCACTACTATCTGACGACTAAGTTGCTTATGCTTACTAACAGTGCAGTACGTTGTACTATATACTTATATAACTTATTTGCTATCACGCCGATTACTTCTAATGGATAATGCAAAAATATCTTAACTATTGTTCACGTTCATTTATCGTAGGGAATCAAAGTTCAAAAAAATTATTGAAATTACATGTAAACTGGTATTTTCTTCGAGTCTACAATGATACTTTCACACATATTTCAAGTTCGACAGTTTTCACACTTTTAGTTGCTTGTCGGATTCTCCAGCGTTGACAGTTAATGTATCTCCTGAACTTGTCTTCGACTGAATTGCTCCGTTTGTTCCTTGTTTCGTTGAACAAATAAGGAATATTCTTTTACCTTCGTTTTGGTTGACAAACTCGACTGTCCTCTGATGCTGCTTGATTCTTTGTTGTCCTGAGCCTTCACTGCCTTTTTGTCGCGAGCTTGTGTCGTTCTCTGGGCCGTTCGTGGGCTTTGGACTTGAACCATTGGATTCTTGAGCTTGTGCCGTCGTCGTCTGCTCCTTTCTTGAACAGAATTTTTGACTGAATTGGATATATGACTATCCCTTCGGAGAGACGTCAACTGAGCAAACAGATTTTTAAACAACTCTGAGTTTATTAAGTTACGTTGTCAAACTACAAAGGAAAAAAAGAATATATATTGGTTACAATTTTTACAGATAAAATTAACTAGATGAATTGCAAAATGTACGATAAAATAAGTAAAACTATAACTACTTACAATTCTGGTTGCCTTCTGTTCTCTCTGACCTCGTGAAGCGAGGCGCAACCCTATTTATTGTTTTCAAAATATGCGAAATATGTAAAAGCACGAGATTAAGCACGCAGTTATTAACTTCTTTATAAACTACTAGCCTTTCAATGAAAGTATGTGCATTATGCAAAACATAAAGTTTGTCATCAGCCATTGGTCAGTTTCGATCCGCCTTTTGTTAGTCAAATTGCTAGCGTTGAGGTCCGTGTATAGTTAGTCAATTTTTAAGTTGGTCTGTTAGAAGTCCGTTTGTCGGTTTTGTTTGCGCCATGAATAAGTCGTTTGTAAGGCGCCGTTGCTGTTAAGCTGTTGACATCTGTTAAGAGGCGTTTGTTCTAAGTTAGTGTACCAGCTTTCAAGAGTCAGTCGTTGAAAATAGTTCGTACTGTAGGTTAAGCATTGAGCAGTATCCCAGTCAATGTTGTGGTTTGTCAGTTGATGATGTACAGCAATGTGATTGTTGACATCATCGTGGCTCGTTTGTGTTCAGTCAGTCTCGTGTTCAGGTTTCTGCCAGTCTCACCAATGTAGGAAGCCTAGCAGTCGGAGCATTTGATCTTGTAAACTAATCCCTGTCTGTTGTTGGGTTTGTCCCTGTCTTTAACGTTGGTCAGTAAGTGTCGTAATGCAGTCGTAGGTTTGTGGGCAACGCGGATGTTGTAGGGCTGTAGGATCCATGAGATGGTCTCAGAAGTGCCCTTAATATAAGGTATAGTCACTGTAGTAACAGGTGTCGGGTTCCTGTTCGTTGCGTCAGCTTCGGTAGGTCGGTAAATGTTTCGTCTAATAAAGTCAGTGTTGTAGTTGTTCTTGTGAAAACACGCTCAAGGTATTTGTTTTCGTCACGTAAACTGTCCGGTGCGTCACAAACTAGTTGCGCTCGTCTCGTCAAAGTCTTCATAGTCGTGGCTTTGTGTGAAGTAGGGTTGTAGGATGATTCGTCAAGTAATCTGTCGGTATGCGTCGGTTTTCTGTACACTGTCGTTCGCAGTTCGTTGTTGTCGCGGCTTACCAAAACAGTCTAGAAAAGGAAGTTTTCCATTTTCTTCGATTTCTTTGGTAAACTGGATGTCGGCGTTCTGTTCGTTAAGGTGGTTATGAAAAGTATCAATTTCGTCTTTGTGAATGGCGGTAAAAGTGTCTTCAATGTATCGTAACCAAAGCGGTATCGTTTGACGGCAAGTTGCCAGGGCGTATTCCTCTACGTGTTGCATCACAATTTCGGCGACAACAACAGAAACAGGCGACCCCATGGCTGTTCCATGCAACTGCTTGTAGTGTTTGCCGTTGTACTGAAAGTAAGTCGATGTAAGGCAAAGGTTCAGTAAGTCCATGATGTCTGCTGTCGGTAACGGTAATTCAACGGTCGATTGTTGGATAGCGGTCTCGGTACACTGTAAAGCCAATTGAAGTGGAATACTGGTGAACAGTGATTTCACATCAAAAGACACAAGTTTGTAATTGTCAGGTATCTGTACTGTCTTAACAGCATCAATAAAGTTCTCTGTAGATTGTAGTTTGCGTCTTGAATTTGTCAGTAAGGGGTTGCAGTATGGTCGTCAAGTACTTGGACAGTTGATACGTAGGGGACCCACAGAAAGAGACTATAGGTCACATTGGTATACCAGGTTTGTGCAGTTTCGGTAGACCGGAAAGTTTCGGTGGTTGTGGCACTGAGCATCTCAGTCGGTAGTAGCGTTGAGTGTCAATAGCATCAGTCTTCTTAAGCGTAAGTATTTTGCTGTTGAGTTTACGTAACAGTGCTGGCGTCGGGTCGCGTTTAACTTCTTTGTAAGTCTGTTTTTCGCTAACAAGTGCGTCCATTTTGTCGAAGTAGTCAGTCTTGTCCATAACAACAGTTACATGTCCTTTATCGGCTGGTAGCATAACAATGTTATCGTCGTTTTTCAGTCGTTTCAGTGCTTGTTGTTCGTCTTTTGTCAAGTTGTTGTCAGGTATAGAGGCTGATTGTACCATGGAAGCAATTCTGCTTCTGATGTTATCCTTGGCAGATTCTGATAAGTCTCGTTGGCGAGATAGAACCGTCTCAACACTGGATACAATAGACTCGGTCGGTATCCGTTTAGGCGCCACTGAGTGTTTAAGTCCGTAGGACAGTACGCGAGTCTCAGTTTTGTCTAAGGGACGGGAAGAGATGTTCCCGACCCAGTTATCGTCGGTTTTCGGTCGGTTTTTGTCTTTATTGCATTGAAGTCTTGTCAGTTTTCATTCTTGTTCAGAACGAACGCAGTCTGTCGTTTTGTCGGCTCACCTATCGGCGATGGTTGTAACAGTGTTAAGTCGGTATTGTTAACAGTTGTTTAAGTTTGTCAAGTTGTTGTTGTAGTTTATTGTTGCAGTAGTTGAGTCTTCTGTGACAGTCATTTATCCGCGCTTTGACCAGACGTCTGCAAGTGGATTTGACGATCTGGATGGCCTCTTGTGTGTTCAACGGAGACTTAATATTGTTGTCGCCGAAATTGTGATGCAACACGTAGAGGAACGTGCCCTTGCAACTTGCCGTCAACTGATACCGCTTTGGTTACGATACGTTGACGACACTTCTACCGCCGTTCACAAAGACGAAATTGACGCTTTTCACGACCACCTTAACGAACAGAATGCCGACCTTCAGTTTACCAAAGAAATCGAAGAAAATGGAAAACTTCCTTTTCTAGACTGTTTGGTAAGCCGCGACAACAACAAACTGCGAACGACAGTGTACAGAAAACTGACGCATACCGACAGATTACTTGATGAATCATCCAACAACCCGACTTCACACAAAGCCATGACTATAAAGACTTTGACAAGACGAGCGCAACTAGTTTGTGACACACCAGACAGTTTACATGACGACAACAAATACCTTGAGCGTGTTTTTCACAAGAACAACTACAACTCTGACTTTACTAGACGAAACACTTACCGACCTACTGAAGCTGACGCAATGAACAGGAACCCGACACCTGTTACTACAGTGACTATACCAACCCTTTAAGCCCTGATAGTGCCATATGGCACAAGATGCAATTACATGCTCAATATTCAGTCAATTTGCATGAAATTTGCACAACTAAAAGATCTTGGAAAGATCTGCACTTTGAAGGCATAATATTAGGCCCCCCTCCTACACAAGACTTGATTTACCACCCCTGCAATTTTTGGAACCTTTTGTCTTTGTACTTTTTAGACCAAGTTAATATCTGACAACAAGCTATGCACTGAGAGCTGCAAATTAAGCTATAGTTAAGGGGAGTGCCCAATGTGTACAAGGAACAGAAAAATTTTAAACATTTTTATTTTTTCATTTCGGGCACTTGTCAATCCAATCTGTGGCCTCCTCTATTTCTTTTGGTATGATTTATAGCATACTTCAGAAAATACCTTTCAGATGGTATATCACATGTGGTCTGCTGGTTCATGGTTACCGATTTAGAAAAACTTGCCATTTCCTTTAGGGCTTAAAGGGTTAAGGGCACTTCTGAGACCATCTCACGGATCCTACAGCCCTACAACATCCGCCTTGCCCACAAACCTACGACTGCGTTACGACACTTATTGACCAATGTTAAAGACAGGGACGAACCCAACAACAGACAGGGAGCAGTTTACAAGATCAAATGCTCCGACTGCCAGGCTTCCTACATTGGTGAGACTGGCAGAAACCTGAACACGAGATTGACTGAACACAAACAAGCCACGATGATGTCAACAATCACATTGCTGTACATCATCAACTGACAAACCACAACATTGACTGGGACACTGCTCAATGCTTAACCTACAGTACGAACTATTTTCAACGACTGACTCTTGAAAACTGGTACACTAACTTAGAACAAACGCCTCTCAACAGATGTCAACAGCTACCGGCGCCTTACAAACGACTTATTCACCATGCAAACGAAACCGACAAACGGACTTCTAACAGACCGACTTAAAAATTGACTAACTATACAAGGACCTCAACGCTAGCAATTTGACTAACAAAAGGCGGATCGAAACTGACCAATGGCTGATGACAAACTTTACACGAGTCTTTCAGCCAATACCATCATGGCTAAAGTGACCAATCACTTTCAACGGACCAAACTTATAACATCATCGACTGACAAACACTATTCACTTGACTCTGAAGATGACTTCCGCTCAGGTTGTCGAAACGTCAGTCACCAACAACAGTTTTTCTCAGAACTACACTCACCGGACGAAATGCCTACATGTGCAGGAATTTGAAACGTTTTGACTGCAGCTTTTGTTATGTACTTGTACAGGGATTATATAAAAGCCACTGGCAACTAGCATGCTGATTGGGAGGAGACCATAATGACAGCATACAACAGAAAATGAAATCTATTTGCACCTGTATATTTATACCAATAAAATAATGGTACTGAGAGATTAAAACTAGGATTGAAATAGGGTACTGAACAGGTATATTACTATAATGTACTACTACAGTCTAATGCACATGTTCTGAATAGCAGGTTGATAATTTCAAAACTTATAACGCACAAATATCTATACAAATATATTCAAATGTGTCAAAAGGTTCATAAGACTCTTGAAATACTGTGGATGTTACCAACCTTGTATACTTACAATGCAGACCCTACCTACAATACTTACAGTAATTACAATAGTTACACTACTGACAATACTTGCAGGAATTACAAAAATGTCACAACTTACAATGCATGCATACAATGTTACCAACCTTGTGTGTTGAGATAGTAATGTCTCCAAAGTGGACGGAGTTTCTGCAGGCCTCCAACATCCCAAAGAGTAAACTTAAGGCTGCGATGTTCAACAGTCTCTACATTAAAACCTGACCAAAATAAAATGAACTTAATTAGTAATTTTAAAAACACTGCATTGGTTTGAAGGTTTTGGGGGTTTCTGCTCTGGAAGAAACCAAAATTCCTTAACTTTTCTTCGACCACAAATAAATTTTACTGTCTACATTTTCTCATAATAACAAATTCAAACCAAGAACAGCTGCACCAACCATTATTAAAATTCATGATATCCTCCTAACAGCAGTATAAAAAGAAAAAAGAAGAAAAGAAAAGAGAATTACCAATCGTTGTGATAGGTGAGACAAACTCATCTTGTTTCATTTTAAATAAAATTGAAGTCTTTCCAGCTCCATCAAGTCCCAAGGCAACAACTCTCATCTCCATTTTAGGTCCTATATGCACTCTGTTGTCTTTTGTGAAGGCCACAGGGATAGCAGCATCTGTATCACACAGGCTAGCAATGTTGGTAAACTGTTCCTGTTGCTCCTGTACTGTTTCCAAGAGACTACGAATGCTGTTTCTGGCTTCGATCACCTAGAGAGACAGAATAATAATAATCATAATCATAATCATAATGATCATAATCATAATAATAGTTCCTTATCGATTTAAAAGTCGTTATCTGTAATGTTTCAGCGGAGCTCCTCGTATACAATGAGAGCCTCTCAAGCATAGCAGCGCAGACCACAAGAGGGTGAATGAGACTTCGGTGCAAATCCATGACATTGTAGTACAGTATAATAACTATAATCCTCTCCCTTTTTGGTTGATAACAGTTGGTAAAAGTTATAATAATAATTCCAGCGAGCACTTGATCTTACTGCCATGGCTAAAATTAGATTATTTGTTAAGTATATATGTGTGTGTGTTCGTGTGTGTATCTTAAGGTTTAAGTTAGCTGTCGTAAGTCCATATTGTAATTATTTATATTAAGACCTGTTTTTTCTTAAGTGAGGAGACCTGACCTAGTATAAGCCCTGTGGTTTCCTTCAGGTCTCCTCGCCATTTCAATTTTCTTTTCTGTTAATCTTATTAATTACTGTAAAATATTTGTAGCAACTAGAATTTTCTTTCGGTATTTTCAAATTCCACGTTTTTGCGTGCCGCTACCTATGGGAATTACGTAACCTACATATTAGTATTTAAGCGATCATCATGCATAATTTGGTGTCTCTTTGCCAGCGCTTGTTCGCGGCTGGCGGTTAGTTTTTTCCCGGTTTCTACCGCGCCCGTTACGGACTACAGTTACACTTTAGTGAAGTTAAGAAATTGTTGTCAAGAGATTTATCCTGCTGGACTCGTCACAGTTTGTAAGTTCATTTTCCTCCGCTTTAATTTGCAGTTATATATTTGTACTTAGGTATTTTGTTTTGTTTATTTTTCAGTTGAATCACTTCACTTCACTTCACTTCACTTCACTTCACTTCACATCACATCACCTCACTTCAAATCTTGTCACACCCACAACTACGCTTATTTTTTCTCACGCCTATGCGAACCATGATTAAAGACTGTGCATTCAAATTGTGGCATCGATTTCTGTAGCGTTTATATCTACAATATTGAATATATGGCAAATAAAAAAATAAATGAAATGAAATGAAAATCAGTTTGGCAGACGGTACTCCCCCTTCGTGAAATGGATTTCAACCTAAATAAGAGAGAGTTTTGTGATGCAATCAAACTGCCCTATGATTGGCTGGTTGATGATATCCCCTCCACCTGTTTATGCGGCGATAGTTTCACAGTAGACCATGCAATGAATATGATATGCAAGTGAGGTGGGTTCATTACCCAACGTCACAATGAGCTGAGAGATTTAGAAGTTGAACTCCTGAGTGTGGTATGTAGTGATGTTGAGATTGAGCTCGTCCTTCAAGATATCTAGGGAGAACAGCTACAGTAGGAAGGGGTTCTAATCGAGGCCCAGATGGGAGATTAGATATCCACGCACGCAGGTTCTGGGATATGTAACAATCAGCACTCTTTGATGTAAGGATCTGTCTCCCTAATGCTGATTTGTATAGGGACCTACAACTCCAACAGATATACCACTGACAATCACGAGAATGAGATGAAGCACCTATACTTGAGGAGGGTCTTGGACATTGAACAAGGAACTTTCATAGCCCTTATATTTACGTCAACGGGCGATATGGGAAAGGAGAGCTTGCAATACCATAGCAGACTAGCGTAGCTGATCTCCATCAAGAAAGGAGAAGAAAACAAAAACAATTTCCTGGATAAGAGCAATGACATCCTTCGCTTTATCAAGATCTGCACTAATCTGCCTTAGAGGATCGAGAGCTAGAAGAAAAGCCTTTTGTGACTTTAAGAACATTGATATTGACATTGAAATCCAAAAAGGAGCCATAAAGTTTATACATGTATTTAAGAGTACCATCGGCATCACCTTGTAAATACAAACATTTTATATTATTTTTTGTTAACAGTATATTTCCCATTCTCTATCTGATGCTATAAAAATGAAGTTTTTGGTATGTTTTTTTTATATTTATACGGATTGTAATTGTGAATATCACTTCTAGCATTTTAGTAAATCATTATTAAATTTTTAATTGAATGTCAAATGTAATCAGATAATTACTTTGGTTTTGTATTACACTTTGAGATTGGCTGAGTAGTCTAACTGGTTTGGTTTTGGTTTTACGACGCTCAATTGAAAACTGCTCTGACTGCAGATAATGAGGTTTAACTGTTTCAGTTGAATGAATGAACAAGCAAGTGAACCCGCAAATGAATGAATTAACCCACCCACACAAACTACTGAACAAATGAATGAAGAAATGAACAAAGATACAAACAATAATGAACCAATGAGAAAATCATTATTTTTCATATGTAAGGTCTGCATACGAGCCTAGTGGCTCATCAGGCCGGAGCTTGTCCCGGTTTCAGTAGCATGAAGCGACTAGGAGTATTTCTACTCCTCCCTGGATGGCATGCTAGCCCATCGCAGGGTTATCCCCAGCACCATTTATACACCTGGGTGGAGAGAGGCACTGTGAGAGTGAAGTGTCTTGCCCAAGAACGCAACACAATGTCCCCGACCAGGACTCGAACCCGGAGCACTTGCTCCGGAGTCGAGCGTACTAACCATGAGGCCACCGTGCCCCCACTGTTTTCATTATGTACATTCTAGCTAAGTTCATTCCCATGGGATACACAAAAAACATTCAGTAGAAAAGTTCCTTGGACTAGCTGTCCATCACATTTACACAGAGGTAATCTGACACAAGGTTCTATATGGATGCAAATGTCTTTACCTGCAGTAACCAAATTTAGAAGATCAAAAATTATACACAATCACTGACTATGAAAGTGTCTGCTTAAAATACTGTCAGTACCTCAGAGGCAAATGACTGCAAGAATTTCTTGTTAGTAATAGTTGAGTAAAATCCTGACCCACCTCAGCATCACTCCTCTTCAGTGCCCTCTCACACTCCATGCACACTGATGTAACTTGTGACATTAGGACAGCCATATCTTCCTGTTGTTGTCTTAGTGACAGTAGTTTCTCTCTCACATAATTGTTGACAACAGCAAGTCCAGCCTCTTCTTGCCTGTTGACTGTCTCTCGCAGATCATCAAAATATGCTCGGACTTTATTTCTGGCATCTTCCGCAGAACCAGAAATGTGGTGTGCAGTAAGAATGCCCTGTCCTTCCTCTTGCATTACAATACCACCTACAGAGTAATTTACACAGTGATCCATGTTCTTTCAAGTTCAAGTTCCCTGTATTTATCCAATCTTTTCAGGTGTTTTGCAAGAACTTACTGGTAGGGGTAGATAAATAAAATGTTTAAAAATTCTAGTCAATACACAGTTTTTCAAGAATTTCAAGTGAGGTCCAAATATAAATTTAACAAATTATATTTATTTAGGAATAATTATTGACTCAAATAAATCAGTAAAATAATTTAAAATTGCAAACAATTCTGCAGACAATAAAATAATTACAATTATTGTAGTTTGCAGAAAAAAACAATTCAGATTGCTTGAAAGACAGAACAAACCTTCAATTGCCTCAATAACAGAAGACAGCCTCCCAGCCAATCCATCAACTTCGTCAGTGAAAGTCCTGACATGTTGTATAACATTAGTCACTGAGTCACGCATGTTCTCTGCCTCCTTTTCCAGCAGAGTATGTTTATGTCCTTGATGTTTACCATAGTCACGACACACAAAGCACATCAATGAATCATCTTGACAGTCTTCTTCTAAGCATGTGAACTCTATCACATGGGTTGAATGTTGTGCACACTTGGGTTTCTCCTTTGGTCTCTCAGAAACAGGAATTCTTCTGTGCTTCTCAAGGGTTTTGGTTGAATGTGTGCTCTCTGCACAATCACTACACAAGTTAGTGTTACAGACAGTACAATAGATATTAGCTATATGTTCATCATTTTCATCACATCGGACAGTGTCATCTCTGCTCTCATTCTCGCATTTTGTCAATGGTTCAGGTAACACTTGAAGTCTCTCAAGTAATTCTAACAATGCAAAGTTTTTCTTTAGACCCCAAACTCCTGAGTCACCCAGTTCTGTAGACTGTCTATCAAATGGGCAATAAAGTTGGTGTCCTTGTACAGGAAGGCGTGTCAGACAGTCATGACACACTGTGTGTCCACACAATAACAGCCTTGGAACTTTGTCACCTTGAAGTGTAAACACATCTTCACACACACGACACTCTAACACCTGAAATTAATAAATAAATTCAAGGACTAATTCAGGGACTTTTCAAGGATACAGCAATTTTTCAAGGACTTCCGAGGCTTGTGTAAACCATAACTTCATATGCTGCATCATATTAGTTTTGTGACACGCATTCATAAAATACTCTGGGAACTGTCTCAAAAGCCATCAATTGAACCAAATAAAAATTATAAGCAAATGCAAGCATATTTTTGCACCAAATGGAAGCTATTGTGTTTATCCTTCAAATATATATTTTTTGTAACATGCACAGTTTTGAAAACTGGGAAATACCTTTCAGATACTACCCAGCATGACATGTTTTGACCAATCACATACAAGCAAAAATATTTGATGGATTGTAATGGCCAATTCCCTCTATGAGACATGCTTGCAGGGAATCATGGTACATGTTTTCTTAAATTCAGTCCAAGATGATGAATACAAATACCATGATTTCCACCTTGTGACAGTATGACAGACGGCTGCCCCCTACATCATCCCAAAAGCCAAAAGTGTACAACCGTTAAAAAGAAAACTTTTTATCAGTGTGTTCGTATTTAAGTAAGCTTAACATAAGCTAAATAATAAGAAACATCCTTCTTCATACGAAAATAAAACGGGAAACACATTGACGGTGTCTCGACATGCTCAAGTTTGTTTAGCTTACAAATACATGCTAATTTTAACTGATGTATTTAAAATACACGTATACCCACATTTTGCCGGGTTTTTGTCTTTACTACCACTGGTGAAGAAGCTGCCATGATTTCACTACACTTTATTTTCGCCGCTTTCTAGTCAGCTGTTTACTCAGCTTCTACTCAGCTATGAAGTTCACCAACACAGAACTGCACAGCGGAGTACCTACCGCTATACAAGCGCGAAAGAACCAGAACCAGCAGCAAGCGACGCATAGTTGTACGAATGCAACCGCTGCGCAATCAAATCGAATCAAAACAAAATGGGGTCAGAACTTCATGCTAGCCTACATATAGAGCACTTTCCATATATGGGTAAAATGATACACCACTACCATATATGAGTAACTCTCCTACAACACCTCCATACACCTTCATACCCCTTCGTACTCCTTCATACTCCTCCATACACCTTCGTACTCCTTCATACTCCTCCATACACCTTCATACCCCTTCATACCCCTTCATACTCCTTCATACTCCTTCATACACCTTCATACTCCTTCATACACCTTCATACTCCTTCATACACCTTCATACTCCTTCATACTCCTCCATACACCTTCATACACCTTCATATTCCTTCATGCACCTTCAAACTCCTTCATACACCTTCATATGCCTTCATGCTCCTTCATACACCTTCATACTCCTTCATACGCCTTCATACACCTCCATATACCTTATTACTCCTTCATACACCTTCATACGCCTTCATACGCCTTCATACTCCTTCATGCACCTTCATACTCCTTCATACCCCTTCATACACCTTCATACTCCTTCATACCCCTTCATACACCTTCATACTTCTTCATACTCCTTCATACCCCTTCATACACATTCATACTCCTTCATACGCCTTCATACCCCTTCATACGCCTTCATAACCCTTCATACACCTTCATACTCCTTCATACGCCTTCATTCCACTTCATACACCTTCATACTCCTTCATACTCCTTCATACACCTTCATACTCCTTGATACGCCTTCAGACTCCTTCATACGCCTTCATACGCCTTCATACACCTTCATACACCTTCATGCACCTTCATAACACTTCATACTCCTTCATACACCTTCATACACCTTCACACACCTTCATACACCTTCATACCCCTTCATACCCCTTCATACTCCTTCATACTCCTTCATACACCTTCATACTCCTTCATACACCTTCATACTCCTTCATACACCTTCATACTCCTTCATACTCCTCCATACACCTTCATACACCTTCATATTCCTTCATGCACCTTCAAACTCCTTCATACGCCTTCATATGCCTTCATGCTCCTTCATACACCTTCATACTCCTTCATACGCCTTCATACACCTCCATATACCTTATTACTCCTTCATACACCTTCATACGCCTTCATACGCCTTCATACTCCTTCATGCACCTTCATACTCCTTCATACCCCTTCATACACCTTCATACTCTTTCATAACCCTTCATACACCTTCATACTTCTTCATACTCCTTCATACCCCTTCATACACATTCATACTCCTTCATACGCCTTCATACCCCTTCATACGCCTTCATAACCCTTCATACACCTTCATACTCCTTCATACGCCTTCATTCCACTTCATACACCTTCATACTCCTTCATACTCCTTCATACACCTTCATACTCCTTGATACGCCTTCAGACTCCTTCATACGCCTTCATACGCCTTCATACACCTTCATACACCTTCATGCACCTTCATAACACTTCATACTCCTTCATACACCTTCATACACCTTCACACACCTTCATACACCTTCATACCCCTTCATACCCCTTCATACTCCTTCATACGCCTTCATTCCTCTTCATACACCTTCATGCACCTTCATACACCTTCATGCACCTTCATACACCTTCATACACCTTCGCACACCTTCATACCCCTTCATACACCTTCATACACCTTCATACTCCTTCATACGCCTTCATTCCTCTTCATACACCTTCATGCACCTTCATACACCTTCATGCACCTTCATACTCTTTCATACACCTTCATACACCTTCATACCCCTTCATACTCCTTCATACTCCTTCATACACCTTCATACTCCTTCATACACCTTCATACTCCTTCATACACCTTCATACCCCTTCATGCACCTTCATACACCTTCATATACCTTCATACTCCTTCATACCCCCCTCCATACACTTCCATACACCTTCATACTTCTTCATACTCCTTCATGCACCTTCATACACCTTCATGCACCTTCATACTCTTTCATACACCTTCATACACCTTCATACCCCTTCATACTCCTTCATACTCCTTCATACACCTTCATACTCCTTCATACACCTTCATACTCCTTCATACACCTTCATACCCCTTCATGCACCTTCATACACCTTCATACACCTTCATACTCCTTCATACCCCTTCATACACTTCCATACACCTTCATACTTCTTCATACTCCTTCATGCACCTTCATACACCTTCATACACCTTCATACACCTTCATACCCCTTCATAAACCGTCATACTCCTTCATACACCTTCATACACCTTCATACACCATCATACACCTTCATACACCTTCATACACCTTCATACTCCTTCATACACCTTCATACACCTTCATACACCATCATACTCCTTCATACACCTTCATGCACCTTCATATACCTCTCTACACACCAGCACACACACACACACACACCTTCATATACCTTCATACACCTTCATACACTTTCATTTACCTTAATACACCTGCATTTACCTTCGCACACCTTCATATACCTTAATATACTTTCAAACACCTTCATTTACCTTCTTACACCTTCATACACCCTTATACACTTTCATATACCTTCGCACACCTTCATCTACAGTTCATTAGTTTTACAATGATATTAAGTATAGTTTACCGTGGGTTTCTATAAAGCAGCGCGCAAAGAAAGACTTTCCCAGAAGGCACCCTTAAAGAGTTGACTTTTTTCCCCGTGTCAAAACGAGACTGCGTGTGAAAACAAACATATGAAAATGTTTTCGCCTACAGGTTTATTTTCATGCGAATTAAAGTCATTTTCACATGAAAGGTTTTGTACGAGGGCTTGTTTTGAAACGGAGACACAAGGTACTAACTCGAAAATAGCTTATTGGGTGTGTAATAGCTGGTAGATCTCCCAGTAGACTTACACGCAGAAATGCGATAATAAAGCTAGATTCCACTCATGAAGTTAAATGAAAGGAAAAGTAAAATGAAAGAAAATGAAGGTAAATAAAGGTGGATGAAGTAAACGACAAAGGAAAATGAGGGCGGATGAAGTTAAATGAAGGGAAATGAAGGTAAATGAAGGTGTATGAATGTGTATGGAGGCGAGAGAAGGTGTACGAGGATGAATGAAGGTGTATGAAGGAGTATGAAGGTGTATGAAGGTGTTTGAAGGGGTATGAAGGTGTATGAAGGTGTATGAAGGAGTATGAAGGCGTATGAAAGCGTGTGAAGGTGCATGAAGCTGTATGAAGGTGTATGAAGGTGCATCAAGGTGCATGAAGGTGTACGAAGGTGCATGAAGGTGTATAAAGGGGTATGAAGGTGTATGAAGGGGTATGAAGGTGCATGAAGGTGTATGAAGGTGTATGGAGGTGCATGAAGGTGCATGAAGGTGCATGAAGGTGTATGAAGGGGTATGAAGGTGAATGAAGGGGTATGAAGGTGCATGAACGTGTATGAAGGTGCATGACAGTGTATGAAGGGGTATGTAGGTGCATGAAGGTGCATGAAGGTGTATGAAGGAGTATGAAGGTGCATGAACGTGTATGAAGGTGTATGAAGGCGTATGAAGGAGTATGAAGGGGTATGAAGTAGTATGAAGGCGTATGTATGAAGGTGCATGAAGGTGTATGAAGGAGTATGAAGGTGTATGAAGAAGTATGAAGGTGTAAGAAGGTGTATGAAGGATTATGGCGTATGAAGAAGTATGAAGGTGTATGAAGATGTATGAAGGTGTATTATGGTGTATGAAGGTGCATGGGGGTGCATGGAGGTGTACGAAGGTGCATGAAGGTGCATGAAGGTGTATGAAGGTGCATGAAGGTGTATGAAGGTGCATGAAGGTGTCTGAAGGAGTATGAAGGTGTATGAAGGGGTATGAAGGGGTATGAAGGGGTATGAAGGTGTATGAAGGTGTATGAAGGGGTATGAAGGGGTATGAAGGTGTATGAAGGTGTACGAAGGGGTATGATGGTGTATGAAGGTGTATGAAGGAGTATGAAGGTCATGAAGGTGTATGAAGGTGTCTGAAGGTGTATGAAGGAGTATGAAGGTGTATGAAGGGGTATGAAGGTGTATGAAGGAGTATGATGGTGTATGAAGGTGTATGAAGGTGTATGAAGGTGTATGAAGGTGTATGAAGGAGTATGAAGGTGTATGAAGGGGTATGAAGGTGTATGAAGGTGTATGAAGGGGTATGAAGGTGCATGAAGGTGTATGAAGGGGTATGAAGGAGTATGAAGGTGTATGAAGGAGTATGAAGGTGTATCAAGGAGTATGAAGGTGCATGAAGGTGTATGAAGGTGCATGAAGGTGTATGAAGGCGTATGAAGGAGTATGAAGGTGTATGAAGGAGTATGCAGGTGTATGAAGGCGTATGAAGGTGTATGAAGGAGTATGAAGGTGCATGAAGGTGTATGAAGGTGCATGAAGGTGTATGAAGAGGAATGAAGGCGTATGAAGGAGTATGAAGGTGTATGAAGGTGTATGGAGGGGTATGAAGGTGTATGAAGGTGTGTGAAGGTGTATGAAGGTGTATGAAGGTGCATGAAGGTGTATGAAGGTGCATGAAGGAGTATGAAGGTGTATGAAGGTGCATGAAGGTGTATGAAGAGGAATGAAGGCGTATGAAGGAGTATGAAGGTGTATGAAGGTGTATGGAGGGGTATGAAGGTGTATGAAGGTGTGTGAAGGTGTATGAAGGTGTATGAAGGTGCATGAAGGAGTATGAAGAAGTATGAAGGTGTATGGAAGTGTATGAAGGGGTATGAAGGAGTATGAAGGTGTATGAAGGTGTATGAAGGTGCATGAAGGGGTATGAAGGTGTATGAAGGTGTATGAAGGTGCATGAAGGTGTATGAAGGCGTGTGAAGGAGTATGAAGGCGTATGAAGTAGTATGAAGGCGTATGAAGGTGTATGAAGGAGTATGAATGAGTATGAAGGGGTATGAAGGGGTATGAAGGTGTATGAAGGTGTATGAAAGAGTATGAAGGTGTGTGAAGGCGTATGAAGGGGTATGAAGGTGTATGAAGGTGTTTGAAGGGTTATGAAGGTGTACGAAGGTGTATGAAGGTGTATGAACGTGCATGAGGGTGTATTACGGTGTATTACGGTGCATGAAAGTTTATGGAGGTGCATGAAGGTGCATGGAGGTGCATGAAGGTGTATGAAGGTGCATGAAGGTGTATGAAGGTGTATGAACGTGCATGAAGGTGTATGATGGTGCATGAAGGTGTATGAATGTCCATGAAGGTGCATGAAGGTGCCTAAAGGTGTATGAACGTGCATGAACGAGCATGAAGGGGCATGAAGATGCATGAACGACCATGAACGTTTATGAATGTTCATGAAAGAATATCATCTTACCCATATATGGAAAGTGCTTTATATGCAGGTTACCCATATATGGAAAGTGCTCTATATGTAGGCTAGCATGAAGTTCTTGCCCAAAATGGACACCGGGTTGCGGGAAAGAGAACACTTGCTAACTTTAAAAGGTGGATTCTCCGCTGAGTTTGTTTGGATCGTCTTCGATGTTTCTTATTTTTTCTTTTGACACTAACTGTTATAGACTTCTTGTTATGTTTTTAGTAATGAGATTGACCAGACCATCGTTGTACACCAGTGTACCTGTGACAAACGAAACTCAAGATTTACCAGGTCTGTAAGCTTGATTAATTTGAAAATTATGAGACTTTACCTGACATGTGCATCCATTTTAACGATCTTCGTTCAATAAAATACAGTTTTAAGTGTTATAAGTCCCTGGAGTGATCATAAGCAATTCCTTGCCTGGGATCATTTCATATTTTTTTGAACTGCCGGAGTAATTTTTATTGTTTGTTCGTTGTTTTTAGGAGAGTTTTATTCATAGGGTTAACCTCTAGACTCTCCCTTTCAAATTTATGTAGTTATATATGAGTTTGAATAAACATGTATGTATGTATGTAATACCCATGCACAAATGTTCCCATGCACACTGCGGTTTTTTCGACCCTTACTGACCTGGTTGACCAATCACATTAAATTCCTAAGCAATAGCCGATGATTAATTCTCTACTAAGTAGTAAGGCCTTAAGCATAATCCCGGGGTGGCACTAGTAAAGACTGATGATGATCAAGATGATAATGATGATGAGGTAGCAGCTGGTATACTAAAGCCTTTTTTCAGGCCATCTCGATCATACCCTGAGAAATTACTTAGCTTCATTTGCGGATTAAAAAGTGACTATGTACATGTGTTAATAAATTTGATGTTTATCTAATCGATGAAACCTCACATTGAAATTGCAGTCAGTGTAAAACTCAGACTGTGGACTACAGACTGCAGACTATGGAAAATGTAGACTGAGGGTAAAATGCAGACTGCAGACTGTAGACTTTTTAACTGGATCACCGAGAGCTAACTGTAAACAAGCTAAACAGAGCGTTATTCAGGCTAACCTTAGTGATATTCAGGTTGACCAGAGTGCAGATTTTCATTGCGATTGCGATTAGCGTGAGTAATCCTGTTTATGATCAGCACAATGAAAATAACAAAATATTTACTTAAAAAGTTTGTAGTCAGTATTTACCCCTGGTCTGCAGTCAGCATTTTACCCTCAGTCTGCATTTTAACCCCAGTTTGCAGTCTGCAGTCCTTGTTTTACATTGACCGATTAAATTTGTTATCACATGATCACCAACATAAAGAAAGAAGACATTACCACCTTTGATCATCAGACATGTGGAAGTATGCCTGTTTTGGTTGTAATAGTTGGGTCAATGGTATGCATGGTTATCTGATAATACAGGTTAGGATGTTTCAACCTTACAACTCGAAACACTCTCCACTTGCAATGCAGTGATACATTTTCACTTGTAGACAATGATAATGGTGTACTATTTTCCTTTAGAAAATACTTTTGAGGATGCACAGCTCTCTGACATAACCTCTGTCAAGGGCCTCAGTAAATTTGCTTTGGGCGAACTGTTTGTCTTGCCACAGACTTTTGGGTAAGTGGCCTAATGTCTGTCTGTAGTCAGGCAAAGTAAAATACAGTGATTAATCTCAGGGTTTCTAGATTACAGAACCTGTTTTTATTAAATTGAAGATGGGCCCAGATCTGGGTAGTGTCGAGGAGTGAGGAGGCTAAGGACAGGGGACAAAACTGACGGAAATATACAAGTTTAGTCTGTTCCAGTAGAAAAGCTTAAAATGGTTTGGAGAAACCAACTTGCTTAGCATTAATTGGTAGGATTTACCTTTACATGTAGTTTCTTCCTTACTTTCCAAAACAAGAAAAAAATAGGAGCCCCAGTGCTGCTCCCTTGAGCGATGCACATAGCTCCCAGGACTCAAACCCTGTCTTGAACCAATACTGCTTGATCTGGAGTCTAGTGTGCATGCCTGTAGAGAGCGTTGTCAAAATGAACTGACTGCCAACAAAATTCTCCATCTACTTAAATCATGTTCATGGCCGGCTGCTCTGCTGGGCTTTTTGTGTGATTTTTCATGAACAAATGACAAATAATAATAATAATAATAATAATAATAATAAATATTTATAGAGGATATCACCAGCGAACACAAAGTTATTAGGGTGGTCCTCTATCTACATTACTAAAATTTGCTATGAGGAATTAAAAACTGATTGAGGCTCAAAAATTTAAAATTATAAGGATAAAAAATAAAAATATAAATAAACAAGAATATATTATTTACAAACAGTTCCAGCTACATATTTTTTAAACTGGTCTAGGCTATAGTCTCTAGCGTCTACAGATAAACTGTTCCAAGTGTGTACTCCTCTGTACTGGAAAGATTTTTGTCCTGTCTTAGAAGATACTTAGGTATGAACAAGTTTCCATTTGTGGCTGATCTTGTGTTGATTTGATGTTTGTCTTTAACATACTCAAACCGATTATATAGATAATTAGGGCTAGATTTATTAATAGTTTTGAACATCAATATAGACTTAAAGTATTCTATGCATTGATTTATAGTCATCCAGTTTAATTTGTAGAACAGCTCAGACGATGGGACATCTTGGGGACGCTTGATATTAAGAATGACTCTTGCCATGTATTTCTGTAATCTAAGGACCCGATCTAGGTTGTACTGCAATGTCGCGCCCCAGATATCACATGCAAATCAGCTACTTACAGTGGCAATAAAGCCACTTCAAAACAGTGTGACTTCATTAGACCATCAATACACTACCCTCTTCACTAACATAAAATACAAAGTTACATGTACATACTGGTTTATTATTCAGTCGAAGTGACCTGTAGTACAGATGTATGGACTGGATTAAAACTTTAATGACATCTATGACTATGTGCTTTCTATGTCATCTATATGTCTTAACAGTTTTAATGTCATCTATTTGCTTTTACAGAAATATATTCCTAGGTGAAGTATTTTCAAGTTATGTCAGTGTTCATAATGATAGTAACCAACCAGTTAAAGATATTGTGATTAAGGTGTGTAGCTTTTGTTTGTATTAGTACTCTTTGCACCTGTACCAGAGCAAGTTTCCTTCAACTGAACGGTTGTAATCACTGACATTGTCCTAGAACAGTTCTCATAAATGAAGAAAGCTGTCTATGATTCAATAAATTCATTTTCAGACTGATCTACAGACATCATCTCAGAGACTGACCCTGTCAGGTACAGCTAACATGCCAGTTGCTAAACTTGATCCTGAGGAGAGTTTTGATCAGGTTATTCAACATGAAGTCAAAGAACTAGGAACACACATGTAAGTCTGATCAAGCTGCTGTCAGTGACTGTTTATTTCTTTGTACAATTCAAATTTACATGGCAAGTAGGTGTTTCAGTTATCCTAAGGATTTTAGTTCATAAATAATGATTGTTCATTTATTCTTCAGTCTTGTATGTGCTGTGAGCTATGCATCCTTAACAGGCGAGAAAATGTACTTCAGGAAGTTCTTTAAATTTCAGGTGATTGTGATTAATAAGTTTTCATAATAATATACCACTTTCCCTAACTGTCTTATCTGTAGTAACAGTTTTGAGAATGCAGTCAACTTTCAGAAATGTATAATATTGTATGATTGTATAATTTGAATCAATCTAAAGTCATTTATAGGAGTACCAGTATGTCAGATTAAAGAATGAACTGGTATGCTTAAAATTTTCTACTGCTAAATTAGCAGAACTTTAATTTGAAGTTGAAGTTTAATACTGGAACATGCATGAATAAACTGCCTTGCAAAATGGAGGTTTGGTGCCTAAGACATCCAGTAGCTTCCATTATTGGCAGCCAGCTCCTGGATGGAGACTGCTCTCATTGCTGGCAAATCCTGGCAACCCAGCCATGAGAGAAAAAATAGGCCCCCTTCACACTGATGAAACAGCAGAAAGATAGGGGAAAGGTTGAGAAAGGGGACTGGTGGAAGCATTTTTACAAAATTATGATGACCACAAAGGTAACACTTGTGTTCCTTGTTGTTAACTCTTTTGAATTGCATTTAACTGTATCTAATAAGTCAGGGTTACCCCTTGCAAGCAATGTGCATGGGCCACAGAGGAAGTGGGTTCCAGTGACAAGATAAGCTCTCACTGAAAAAAACAATGCTTTCATGATACAAGTTTTTAAATGTGCATTGCACTTTTATTCATCTATTAGGTTCTAAAACCTCTTGATGTCAAAACAAAGTTTTACAATGCTATGGTAAGTAAATTATACAGCCAGTCTCCAATCAAGTGCTGTAATTTTTTATTTTATAATTATGGCAATTACCTCAGTCTTTACTTTTCACAGGATGATGAAGTGTTCCTTGAGGCTCAAGTGCAGAACATAACATCAAGTCCAATGGTTATGGAGTCAGTCAAGCTAGAGCCATCATCTGCATACACTGTCACAGACCTTAATGTTTTCCCAGTTGATCAGAAAATTGGGTGAGACATTTCATGGTAGTGAAGTAGCATCTTGTATTTAACAGAGTTTCTGCTTTGTGTCATAACTTGGTGTTCATGTTACTCTGTTTCAGTACTTTGAAACTGATGATTTATTACTTACTTAAAAAGAACCAGTAGAATACTTTGAAGCTTAATCTGTTTTTCAGCCATGCATGTAATTAGACCTTTTAATCTCCTAATTAAGTTATACGAGTTATCTTAAGGTGATCAATTAATAAAAGTATTCTTTCATTCTGACCCCCTCCTCCCTCCCCGGCCCCTAGGCTGAGAATGTTGTTGATACATTTAATTTTAAGACTGAAGATTTGCTACCTCATTAAGATATACTCGTCCGTTATCTACCTATATGCTGTATTGATGTAATGAGAAAAGACAAAATGAACAATTTTGTTGTCACTTGGCTAGAGAGGAGACTGGTACAAAAAGTATATTTGGTCAGGGGTCATACATGAACCCTAACGACACCAGGCAGTATCTGTACAGGCTGACTCCAGTAGCACCCACTGACAAGAATATCAAGGTATAAAAAATTGGATGTCTTGACAATGTTGTGAAATAAGTGACACTATGTGGTGTACAATGTTGAATTTAAACATCAAATGAGTGATGTAATACCTATACATACCTTAATCAATAATATTAACTAGTTGACTTTTTACATTATTGTTCACTTAATTTTCAGAAGTTTTCACATCACAAAATACCTGTACTTAAACAAGTAATTATTTATGTATTTATGCTTAAGACTTCTTGTTTATTAAGTCTTATCTGTGAATTGCCAGAGGACTTATGTTTTGATTGATAAACATATTGAGACTAGCTGTGTCTAGTCTATATGCACTGGTAGGTGCCATTAAAAGTGTTATTTGGATAAAATATAAATGAACGTTTTTTAAAATCACAGGTGGCTAATGTTGTTGGGAAATTGGATATTGTTTGGAGAACAGCTTTTGGAGAAAGAGGAAGACTTCAAACTAGTCAGCTGCAGAGAGTGGTGTGTATGATACCAGCTGTATAAGAACTCATAATAACAGAACAAAGTAGTTAATTTTATTTAGTGCTAGTAACAAGTTGCTGTTATATTAAGTATAAATCAGGTGAGTCTCAGCTGAGAGTGTTTGGTGTGCAAGAACATGCTGTTCTTTGCTAGGCTGCCTGTGTTCACACAGCACAGATATGTAGAAGTGTGAACTGCAAAGTACCATCATATTGTGACATGAACCTTTGAGTACACTTTGGCTGATATGTGTCTAAGTTTCAGTGGACATTGATAATTTCCAAACTAGGTTTTGTAGTCATTTTTATTTTCCAACATTTAACATTGATATTAAAATTACTTTGTTGTTCTAGTCTCTCCCAGTGTTAGATATCAAAATGAGTGTCATCCAAATCCCAGATGCAGTATTAGTGGAGAAAAGGTTTCCATTGAAACTTAAACTAAGAAACACATGGTAAGGTCTTTCAAAGATGTAAAAGTTGTTTTTTAGTGGGTCATGACCTCCCCCAACATGGTACTTGTTAGATATTTTAAAAAGTGAAAACAATTTTCTCACAAGGACACATTTTGTGGGGCTGGCCACATTTATTTTGTGGAAATGTATAAAGAAATTGATTCCAATAACAACAATCGCCCATAGTCTGATAGATCTATATTTAAATGCACTGCTTGATTTACATATTTGGAATATGTCCCACCCCTGCTTTAAGAGGTGCATGAATTTCGATAGGATCACTGTTCGTTTACAGGAATAGCATACCCTTTACTTGGCTTTGTTCTCTTCATTAGTGACAGGAAAATGGACCTGAAACTGTTCATGACAAAAAGTAAAGATGGCGGACTGATGTGGTGTGGTACATCTGGAAAGGTAAAATTAATATGATTGAATTTAATTATTCTATAAAAAAAAAACCTCAGTGTAAAGTACCTGTGCAAAGGCCTCTACTGGTACAGTGTACAAGACTACTTGTTTATAGCCAGAAGTGTGAGCACAAAAATAGTAACCGCTCTACACCACACCTGTGCCTCAGTGCCCCAAACCTTTGGGAGAGTAGCAGACTACAACACTCTCATCCCCATTGGCCACACTCCTTTGGTCAGCACCAAGAATGGCGACCTCTGGGCTGTTTCTGCATTTTACAGACGTTCCAACAAATCTGATTGGCTGAGAATACAAAACAAAAACTCTGCGCATGTTCAGGAAATCAAGTCCAACCAGAGGCCTCAATTCTTGGTGCTGACCAAAAGGAGTGCGGCCTCTGGGGAGGAGAATGACTACAAGTTTCTTGACCAAACTAACAGCCCTTTGCAGACAGCATCAGTCTCGACCACTATTCATCAAAATCGTCATTTTTACTAAAACTTTAAGACAGGCAGGAAGGCAGGTCTCTGTACTGATAACTGAACCATTCAGGCTTCCTTGGAGGCCATTACGGTGAAATTTACATGTTTGTCCACATGATGTTTTGATCCTAACAATATTACGTTGTCATATTCAGAGTTTAGGTCCTCTTCTCCCTGGAAATTCAGTGGAGTTACAACTTAACCTGCTTCCACTTGCTGCTGGAATGCAAGTATGTCTTGCTTCCTTTACTTGATAATTAGTCATTACTCATTAAGCAATATTTGAAGGGCACATAGCACCATGCTGATTAAAATGCCTCCCTGCTGCATTTAATGAAGTAGGAAAACAAGATAGCCCTTACACAAAAACAGACAGCAAGGAGAGAACCAACAATAAATTCAGACCTTTTTATCATTTTCAACCCACAAAGGTCCCTCTCAGCAATACAGTGTACAAGTTTTTGTCTGAAAGCTATTGAATTTTTTTTTCAGAGTGTCGGAGGCTTGCAAATTGTAGACTGCCTTTCTTCACGGACATATGAGTTGGACAACTTGTCACAAGTGTTTGTTTATTCGTCAGAACTATCACCATTCCTTCATTAACACTTGAGCTGATGACAATACCCCATTCCCTCTATAAGATGCACGTGCAGGGAATCACGGTAGTGTATGCAATGGCTTGAAGATGTTATGCGCCCGATGAGTACAACTATCAAGATTCCAAGTCTTATAGGGGGAATGGCTTATTATGTCATCTACAATAGATACATTTGTACACCCATCTGGTACAACATCCAATAACAAACTCTAAGAATGAAGAAAATAAACCGTCTTCAATGCTGGTTTTTACATTTAGAAATTAGACAAGTTAGCAAGAGAAACTGCCACGGTTCGTGGTAAGAAATGGTCATAAAGACTTCAGTCTTGAAATCCATAGTTGTGGAAGTTGCCCACAGAAAGGATAGGTTCTAAACGCATACATTGAATACATTGTTCCAAACCATCATAATTAAATACTTTATTACCACAAAACCATTCTACAGATTCTTCTTTTCAGGGAATAGTGCTTGATAAGACAATGAAGTTTACAACATTTTCCTCCCAAAAAAATCCCAGATGATTTGGAAGTTATCAAGGGTATATATTTCCTTGATTACATAATGTTATGCAAGCAGCTAATCACAAGTAACTAACAAGTGAAAAAAATTATTTTGGGATGATCAAAGTCAGTGTCAAAGAAAAAAGATCACTTGTATCATAGTACATCAAAGAAACCAATGAATCCACTCTGGGAAAGGAGAGTGATCTAGGATCAGAGGAATGCACCCTGTTCTGTTCAACACAATACATCTGAAATAGTGTTACCCTTACCTATGAATGAACAATAACCCTTACCTATGAATGGACAATAACCCTTACCTTAGCTAGAGGCTAACTAGAGTTAAGAAGCTAAACATAGCAACTCAGACTCCAAAATTTGGAAAGAAGACAGAGAGACAAAGAAAGTAAATTGTTAATAGTCTATTGGTACTGAAACAAAATCAAACATAATTTACTTGTATGTACTGGCATAAAACTATTTACAGTAAACAGAGAACTTTTGGATTGAAAGAATAAATTGTCAGGACAACAGAGTAATTTTATGTTTACTGTTATTCAGTTTTTCTTTCAAAGTCCCGTTCTTGTAAAGAACACTGGTCTTAGGACTTTGTATACAAAAGACAATCTGTTCATAAGGAATAATTTATACAAATGTGGCATTATCTATGGTTTGTTTATGTTAAGTATTGCTGATGTGTCACTTATCTTTGTCTGTCTTCAAATGTCAAACCCTACTCTTCATAATGTACTGTAGTTACTGATAATCTTTTTCCTGTACAATTTAGCTTCAACTAGCGGTATCTAGTATCTTACACAACAAGCATACAGTTTTGTTCTCATAACCAGTCTCCTACTATTAATTACAAATAAAATGTTATCAACTGCAAACTAAGTAATGCCTTTTTTGCCTGTACCTTCATCTTTTCTTTGTAAAATAAAATCCAGTTGATTTATGATGGAAGGGACAACGTTTTACTATTAGGGTGTGTCATTAGTTGAAATGATTGTCTTTACAGTGAATGTCAAATCTAATTTTTAAGCAGAATATATAATCTCTTTTATAACACAAACACATAATTTGTTTTGACAAGACTGATTCTACAGTTGTAGCAGCAAACACAGAATGTGAATCACTATGCAAGTCAAGAACTGTCAGACATGAGCTGAGTATCAACCAGTGTCTGAAGCATGCCTTAGCCAAGATGCACAATGGCATCATGCTTCTGCAGCATCTTTGGTACATTTTCTATCCTTATGCTAATTGTCCCCAAACAACCAAACACCTGTAATATGGTAATTTTTTTCCAAAAGTAGCTTCTAGTTGGATTCCTTCTAAAATATTACTAGTATTTCAATGGCTATTAATATTTCTTTACACAAGAAATGCAGTTTCTTCCTTCCCCTTGGTAAAATACCAATCCTCAATCATCAATTTTAAGAGGTACTTGAAAAACTGTTACTGCAGGGCTGCAATCCTACATTCTGATACTGATAACCTCATCCAGACTACTAAAGAGCGTAGCTCAGATGTAACTGCAACATGCCAAACATCAGTGGCAAAGAATGTGCTGTTGCATTATAGCTGTGTTGGTTAACAGTTCACTCAATGCCATTTTGGGGAAATGAGATAATTTACCGGTACTCACTGACATGACTATTCATTATTGTAAGGGAAGCCATAATATAAGCCGATAAGAAATTATCTCAAAATGTAAACAGATCTAGGAATTAGATAAGAGGATATTATGGCCATATTACTTCGCAAAAAATTTTCAGATCTGATCCCAGCTTCCACAGGATTAGGGTTGTAGTTAACCTTGACAACTGGACTTGCATTGCCTGCTGCCTCATATCCTCAGCAGGGGTGTATCACCTTAAGTAAAAAAGTGAAAATGTTAGTTTTGATCTAATTAAACATTTTAGCATTTCTTCATTTAAATATGTTGACTACACAAAGGAAGGGAAAATAAATTTCACCCCCTCACACGTCTGAGATGAGTTGCTTTTGCTGCTTGCTGTATGTCACTATTTTGATCAAACCCAACAATGAATTAGCATTAAGAACTACATAATTTCTTGTTTTAATATTTCTCTATGCAAGTTTAGTAAGAAATTAATTTTACACTTAACAGACCAACAAATTCGCACCAACGAAGGGCTAACGCTTGAAACATCAGCTTTCGAATCTCTTTATGGTGGCCAATTCACATTATCAACTTAGTTGATAAAACCAAATTATCTTGTAATATACTCCCACTGATGCAGCACCACAGTTTCTTTAGAAACTTCCCCCCTTCAACAAAATTGTTCATTGTTATATGGCAAGGTAGTCATGAGGCAAATTTGTGTAGTCTGATTGGTTCTTTCTTGGTCAGGATTTTGCCATATGGGCTGTTTTCATAGAAAGGGCCATGAGCAGTGCATTTTTTTGTTTGAAATGTGGCAAATAAAAAATTTAGTGTCATGTAATAAATACTAACCTAGCTTGCTCAAGCCATACTAGGGAATATTGGCCCTCAGTCACTTTTGTATAGACTGAGTGTAGCGGAATCCATACTGCCATGATCTCAGGCAAATATTCCCAAGTAAAACCATCATGCTCCCTTAGTAAGAGGTAAGCATTATAGTTCACTTTTATTGAACTTGTACATGAAGTGATATATGGATAAAGCGGTTCATTCTACAGTGCTAGCCTGTTGTCGTT
>OZ026608.1:132380-184880 GCA_964020085.1 Micromussa lordhowensis | reverse complement strand
AAGATTTGATGATGACAATACCTCAACAGCATTGAAATCGAAATTGTCTGAAAACATCAGTAGGAAAAAATTAGAAAAATTACTAGTTACTAAATGATGATAACAGGACCCTGAAAATGGAGCAACCTAGGTAAAATATTTGGTCAATGGGATCTAGAAATGATTCATCCTTAGCCAGGATTTCTGCCAAAAGTTGACCAAAGAGGAGCAAATTACTCGGCCTACATGTAATCCTAGAAAAATTATGAGCAAAAACCATGACCAAGAGATGTTGTAATATATGAACTCCCAAGTTCCTGTATGGACAAGCCTATCAACAACTCAACCTCTGCCACCTCAACTTGAATTAACTTTACTCATATCAATAACTACAATTCACCCTTGTCACACGGCGGCCATATTGGATATGACGTACGTACTTTAGGCATGAAATCGAGGCGATGCGTGGTAACTTACCATCTGCTGCTTCCGTGAGCAATGAGGTTTGGCACAATAATGTCCCTGTCATCACTGGCTCGTTTATCGAGAATTTTGCTCGAGAAAACCTTCCGATAAAGGCTTCATTATCACGAGGATATAGATTTTTCCACGAAAGTTTCGTACACGACACTGAAGGTTAGTTGGCATCAATTTCTCCAAAGCTTTTTAGAAACACCATCTTAGATCAGTTGCTGTTTTATTCAGTGAGAAACTCATCAAATGAGGTAGGATGTACTATTCGTTCCCGTTGTTTTCGAAGCATGAAAAAGAATGAGGAGCCTCACTGTATTTTGATCAGTTTTGGGCCGCAGAGAGACGTCCCAGCAGCTGTGCTGCGGGTAAGGGGTTGTGCCATCACACCATAGGGGTACTGTATACACTGTCCCACTACCAACTCCTAGGATTGAGGAGCATTCCACCCATTGTTTCAAAAACATCTTTACCTCAGGTTCGTATCAAATGACTGTGATTTTCTTCAAGTTCCATGGGGAATAAATTCAGTGCCAGTCTTCACCGGATTATAAACCACTTTCATAAATGGCGACTGATTATAAGCTTAAATTCTTTTGCAAGGAAAACCTTCCTAACCTCATTTTGAAGTTGGTAATTCAAAAGAATTTTTACTGTGAAACGAGGTTAGTAAGGCCAATTTAAATGCATACAAAATAATTTTGAATTGGCAGCCATTTATGAAAAGGGTCTGTTACCAGTGAAAATGCTGATAAATTTGGATATGCCTTTCACACTTTTATTTTCATTTTAGACATGGCATATTCCCAAGAGATTAGATGGGATTAAGCCAAGACCATTGACAGAAGTCATTGTGGAAAAACTGTCATGTCCAACAGACATCCAACCTAAGAAGAAACGGAAAATAACTGGTGTCACACCAAAGCTGTATAAATCATTTAAACAGTCACTAGCAGAACTGGATGTACCAGCAGCTCTTGGACCCCTCATTAAGGATAGTAGTCCTGAACCTGGCTTTTTGAGAATTTGGCCTGAGCAGGGACGGGACACTCCCTTGGTTCATTGTAGATTTGGATTAGTACCAAAAGGCTCTATTTTGTCATATCAACAACCACTCACTGCAAAGAAATCCTTAAATTTTAATTCTGATATTTCTGCCCCTGATTTCAATTTTCCTACCCTTTCATTTCCACCCATTGTGCTAGAAGAGAATCAGCAACTCCATTTCGATACTCTTCAAATTACAGATGAACAGTCAAAGGAATTTGAACTTCAAACAAGGGAACAGTCATTCAGCAAAGACTGGTATCGGTTAAGGAAATTTCGCCTTACTGCATCAAATTTTAAAAGTATTTGCTCTAGGCAAAAAGATTTTGAAGCTCTTGCAACCAGATTGTTAAAGGGAACAAAAATACAAACAGCTGCCATGAAGTATGGCTTAGAACACGAGGATGAAGTCGCACAGTTTTATGCTCAAAATTTTGGTCGGTCTGTTTTTAAAGTTGGTTTTGTGATTAACCCAAGAGTCCCTCATCTTGGTTGTAGTCCAGATAGGAGGGTATATGACCCTTCAGAGAGTTCACCTTGGGGTCTGCTTGAAATTAAATGCTCCATGGCAGAAGAGCTCAAAGATATAAAATACTTGAAAAAAAATCCCACTACAGGAGTTTACTCCCTAAAAAAGAGCCATCAGTATTATTTTCAGGTCATGGGCTTTGTAGGGCTCACTGGTGAGGGGTGGTCTGACTTTTTTGTTCAGTGCAAGAAGGAATTTCATTATGAACGGATATATTATGATGCTGAGTTTTTCTCAAACATGATGGAAAAACTTAATTTATTTTATTTCTGTTACTACCTGCCTGCATTAGTGGCTTCAAAATAGTGGAACCCTACAGCAATCAAAATACAATGGATGGTTGCTAGTTGTTACCACATGTTAGTAGTGTTTCACATTAGACTTACCGTTGCGAAACAATGTTATCTTTGATTGAGAATTACAAAGGGCTTATACAACTGAAAATGAACTTGATGATTTACATAAAACAAGCCTGTTCGACAGCCTTTGATGTAAATGTGTTTATTAGCTAAAGTACTTTTTTCTAGTATACTGTAATATTTGTTGCAAAATGCCACATACAGCTTTTAACATTCTGAACAGTGTTAAAGATCACAGGATCCAAAATCATTCAAAGAGTTTGATGTTTGTCATAAAGTAAATACTATGGAAAGTACATGTTATAGTAGAAAGATAAATTAAAAATACAGCACTGCTGTCCACAGGATAATCCTGAAGTGTAACATTTTTAGAAAGCAATTTTTGCAACCAAGATAAAACAAGGAACATGATAAAGTACATTTTCTTGCTCAAGATTTTTCATAAAATAGAGGACCATAAAAATTGGTTATGAGGCATGCCACTGTCCACAATTGATTGATACTACCAGCCATTGACAGTGGAACAATTTTGTCAAAAAAATGAAATTCTTTAACACGTCGTATGGCTCGTTCAACATGAACTCTCAGATTATGTATTTGTTTGCTCTTTGCTAGTTCCTTCTTAGTGAACTGACCCTTACTGCTTAAAAATGCAGGTATAGCTAACTCACACCCAATGGGGGTCAAGAGGTCCTGGATGGTAAACCGTTTATCAGCAAAGATCTGATCCCCAGGTTCCAACAAATCCAATAAACCAGACCTTTTCACAAGTCCCTTTATCTGAGATGGAGCCTGCAAAAAGAACACTGACATGGATGACCTCGCCACTTGGGGAGATAACAATGTTCCCTTTGTATGTAGTGTGGCTTTTGTACATGTTTTGTAGGATGAGTAGAACTCGCTGTTGAGGACTAAACGTGATGGTGCCTCTGTCTTGATTTCAGAAGCATCAATGATTCCTCGACATCCGGGGTAGATCTGTTTAAAACACTCTGGCATGTGTTTGTAAACCTGAACAAATTGATTACAGGTCATTACAGGTGAAGCTTGCTTATCTTGAAGTCGTAAAACACAATCACTATAACCTGGAAGTTTTTGCCAACATCTCGACGAATTCTTACAATCCAGCTTTTCTCCGTATATTTGTCGACTGGAAAGCGATGGAAGGTAATTCCTAATCGACCTTTTGATCTGTTATTTGAACACAAGGGCACACTACAATGATCTCTGTTTGAACTCACAAATAAGACACGCATCGCCTCGATTTCATGCCTAAAGTACGTACGTCATATCCAATATGGCCGCCGTGTGACAAGGGTGAATAATATTATTTGTTCATCATACTTGCTTACAAAAAACATCAAGCACTGGTTATTGAAAAGAGCACAACATTTTTTCCAGTTCCGATTTTAAATACACATACCTTGCTAGTGGGTACAATTATGTATGCAAATGACTGCGCTTACACCACGTACAAAATTATCTTATGTATTAAAAGAGATTTAAATCAACTAGTTAACATTGCCTCTAGGCAATTGAATTCTCAAAGCCCCTGACTTTAACACAATAAGTCAAACAGGCTCTAAGTACGTAAGTCAAACTCCAAATAAAATCTACTTACAAATATGAACATGAGGACAAGGGCAACCAAGTATGATGTGCGTGCCATCCACATGCTGACAAACCGAAAGTGGTCTCCAGTCACAACATTACGTAAATAACCTGCGCAATTAACATCACAATTGATGTTACGATATGTTTACTCATTAGTGACCATAAACTTCCCAAAGTAACACCCCCCAAAGTAGCGACCCCCCTCTAATAAATCCCCCAAAATAGTGACCCCCCTCTTATAAATTTCCCCAAAATAGCGACCCCCCTCTAATAAATCCCCCAAAAGTGGTGAGCCCACCCCCAACGACCCCACTTCCCGGAAAATAGTGAGACCCAGGATCAGTAATATATTTATTTTTCCAATCAATAGCCCTGGCTTGCGTTGTTCAAAAGGTGAGTAGAACTATCCACAACTGTGCAGCGATCGTTCGTCTACAGAGGCGCTGCATGTTGGAACAGTCTCCAAAAGACCTTAAGGAGGTAGCGGACGTTAGAATTTTTAAGAGGAGACTTGTCCATATGCTTTTAGCCTGATTTTTGTTTTGTTTTGGTATTATTTAGATTAGCTAATAATTTTGTTCCATTCTTTTTGTATATTAGTTAGTCTTAGTTAGTATATTGTGGCTGAAAAGCCCTGGGAAGGGAGCTTCAATAAATTGTATGTATGTATATATGTATGTATCCACAGGATAAATCACTATCCAGCGGATAGCGTGGTTTGCTTTGTCAACACTTATCCACTATACAGCAATTTATATGATGGATAGTGTTATCCAGCCTTTGAACAACTGGCCCGGGTTGTTCGAAAGGTGGATAACGCTATCCACCGGATAAATCACTATCCAGCAGATAGCGCGGTTTGTTTTGTTAACACTTATCCGCTGGATAGTGATTTATCCGGTGGATAGCGTTATCCAGCCTTTGAACAACTGGGGCCAACTGGGCCTTTGAACAACTGGGCTTTTACTAAAGGTAAAAGTTACGCATGGTTACCTGATTTAAGGTACTCTAAAAAATGGAAGGTAATCCATGAAGCGTTGTGAAATGTCAATTCAAGCTTAATCAATGAATGTCACGTCGTGTGAAAAACAAAAGCTGTCAATGACCCGTAAGACTTTCATCAAGTAAGAGGAACTTAAGCTTTTTAAAAAAAAAAAAGAAAAAAAAAAGAGGAACTTAAGCTCAGTCATATTAACTTTATATAACACTCTTTGCTCCCTGAAAGTAACAACCTTATTGTTTCACGACCAATCAGATGCGAGATCAAGCTGTAAAAGGTAACTGCCAAACTGCAGCATGGATTAGCCACGACTTGACATAAAACAACAATCTCGATTTCTTCTTCCATGACAAATCTTCAATTTTACCGTTTTCTGCTTACGTATAAGCAAAGAATACATATGACGATAGTTTATAGAAAGGTGATGTTGAATCGGTGTTGTGAATTATACGGGTAGCTATTTCTGGGATTTAGTTTTGTTCCTGTTTGAACAAAGAGTGCTTCGGTGCCAGAACACGAAACATAATACAAGAATTCTCTGGATCAAAATGCCACACAAACTGTTAGGCTCTAAAAATTTGGTGCTGTACAATGATTTTCAAACTTCACAAGCTGATTTCCTCAGTCTGCAGATTTCATAGCCTTTTGAAATATTGAAATTTTTACTCTTTTATTTCAGAGAGCTGCTGTCTAAGCAAAGAGTCACTGTGACTTCATAGCTGAACAGTGTTCCGGTTTTAGTTGACGCAATTCGCCTATGAAGTACTTCTCACTGTTCGCATAAACATCCTATTTATCACTCCTTTGGTTCTCTCTGAAAAAGTGCTATTTTTTTACCATAAACCAACACTAGTCACTTGATTCCGTCAGTTCAAAAACCAAACTACCAAATAGACCTAAAATCAAGTGTAAATTGTCAAAATTTACAATGGTAAGCATTGGCCTCATTTGTCAGGTGCAGGTTTCTCAGCTACAAAAAAAGGATTGAAAACAACCAATCACAGCCCACTAGCATGACCTTGTAAACTGCATGTGAAACAAACACCAATCAGCATCGCTTGCGATTGGCTCATTTTTTTGCTTTCAGACGCGCTGTCTAGCCGTGTCTGATCCTGAAAATGATAAAATTTAAGATTTGTTGTCAAAGAAAAAGCCAGCTTGTTGTTTCATGTCAAGTCTGGACTAATCCATGCTGCGGTTTGGCCGTTATCTTTTGCGGTTTCATCTCGCATCTGATTGGTCTTCCAGAAATTTTCTCTGGTGTCCAATGTTGTACAGGAAAGACTGTAACGGTGAATGATTAGTAAAAATCAATTTGTCATACAAGGAGAGACATCACTAAAGGTAACTCAAGTTATAATCAGTTATTGCTGCCATTTGCTTTTCTTAGAAGAAAGGTTAACAAGAGTTGCCCAACTTTGGAAACTTCTTATGTCAATTGCACTTGATATTGTGCTCAAGTATTAACCAGGTCTCTGTTTAAGAACTTTTAAGCAAAATATCAGGAGTCATGCAACAATCAGTCAGAAGTCAGAAATACAATCTAGTTAAACCACGCACACATACACAAAGTTAATTACCTTTGTTGTCCTCATACTCTGCCAGTCTCTTGACACTTGACATTAATACATCATCATAACCAAGGAATTCATCCAACAAGAAGCGACTCAAACTGTCCCCAAAACATTCTTCCACGACTGGGTCTGAACAAATTAATAATTCATTACAGACACTGCACTGATTCGGGGAGGTAGAGTGGCTTAATGGTTTGTTTGTTGTACTCTAGATTGAGCAGTCTGTCTGATGGTCATTGTGTTCCCAGGAAGACACTTAATTCTCACAGTACCTCCCTCCAACCAGGAGCATACATGAGTAAAGGTGAATTGTGGGGCAACCTGATAGAATGCTGTGAAGAAACCTGAGATGGACTAGCATCCCATCCAGGGGGCTACTCTTAGTAGATAGGCTTAAGGGGTTTTACTTCTAGAACTGAACCTAGTCTGAAAGTCAATAAGGATGACCACCTTGGGAGTGGTTAAAAAGAATTTCTCATATTACCAGTGGTTATGAAATAATCAAAAAGAATACTATGTTTCAGATCATATGGCCAAAGTATTGACACTAGATGTGACACTATTTTCTAGTAATACTTTCTCTAGAGTATGTTGGTGCCCATGATTTTTGCTCAGTACTTTGGAGAACTCTATGAGGATACACTGGATAATTTTGTCAGTTTCTGTAAGAACTCACACTGTACAGTTTGGAAGGCAACAAGAAACTTACCACAGTCGTGAAACTGACAGAAATTATTGTGGACACTTGTATGTGTCAGCTATTTGGTAATTAGCCATAAACACGTGTTACTTGTTTCAACCCAGGGTCCGACATTACAACTGACTGGTGGCCATTGCGACCAAAAATTGAGCGTTGGCGACCAGAAATTTAGAACTGGTTGCCAGCAGGCGACTAACCTTTTGTCCCCTCGGCATTTGAAATTCCAAGGTAAATGGGCTTTTTTTAAAAGAAAGCATAAAGCTGCCGTGGAGAATTGTAGTAAAACAAAGCGACAATTTTATGATCGCCATAATTACCCGGCGCCATATTGTTTCAGCGGCTTCTCGCAATTCTGATATCGCGGGCGAAAATGTGACGAGGCAAAAATCGTGACTAGTCGTGACGAATAAAGCATCAGCCAAAACATGCGCACTTAATTAATCTTTTAATACTTTACCTAAATACCAGTAAACAAAGTAAATGCCAGTAACAAAACAAGAGGCCCAAAAGTATGGCCACTTTTAACTAATGAACAGTCTATTGTGCAGTCATTATCCAACCAGAAGCCAAGAGCTGCTTCCGAGCAATCGAGTTGGCTTGGTTGCGTTTTTGTTGCGTTTCGACGAAGAACAGATACTTGAGTTACACACTTGATTAAATCTAAGTATTGAAAGAGGGCCCCCATATGTCTAGTACACAGAACTTTACAGGAGACCAGTATAGTTCCTGCTAAATGGAAATAATAAGAGAAAGAAATCCGAAGCCTTCGCATGAACGTTGACAAACACGCTCATTGAGATGTAGGACTATGTTATCGTTACACGGCTGTTGTGAGCCTCTCCTTTAATAGCTGTATGTAATAATATTGTGTTAAATAGAAACATTTTGCTTAATTATAGTAAAAGAAAGTTTAAATTTTGTGCTTTTACTATAAATTAACGTAAACTAAAACTATTGAAGTAAAACGAAAAATTAATACAACCAAACCAAAAAAACTAACACTTGTCATTGGCGACCAAACCCTTCCATTTGGCGACCAAAATTTTTAGGTTAGTCGCCAATTGGCTCCCTGCGAACCCCTTATGGCTTTCTGTTCCCATTTTATGCTTGCGTGTCTCCAAAACTGCAGTGACCATTATTATCTTTCCTTTTTCAAAGATTAGACTATTTGTTTCTTACCAAGTTGAACAAGCAAGACAGGAATACCAAGCTTTTTCCTGGATTCTGAAGACAGCCTTAGAAATCCATACTCCAAGGCATATTCTACAGCATATTCTTCTTTCTTCTCACCTATAAAATTTTCAAAATGTGTGGACTGAATATGTTCCTCCTATCACATTCGTGATAACCTTAAAGTGAAACACTTGTTAGGGGTTACATGCACATTTTTTTAGGTCAACAGTATCGCTCAAGGTTTAAATCACAGTTTCAATAATATCTTAAATTCCTGTATTATTGAGCACAATGCCCAACTGAAACCATTTTAACTTATACATTATTTTAAACTCTATGAAATGACAATTTCTTGAAGCCTACCTTCAACTTTGATTGGCGCTAACAGTTCAAAAGCACTTGGTACCACCGTATCCCTTACAGGAAGATGATTCTTTTGTGGTGCACTATCAGATGAATGATCATACTTATTCCCCACAGAAGATGAATTATCACTTGACTTAACATTGACTCCTAAGTGACTAATATTTACATGGATGCTTTCAGTAATGTTGGAATTAGTAAAGTTTGTTCTTATTGTATCATTTTCAGATAATCTGCTAACAGCTGCAGTACTTCTTGATATGACAACTCTGAGTACTCCATCTCTGGGCCACTTGTCCTTAACATGGTCCAAACAGTTTATAGGAGTTCTTGAAAAAGCATTATGTATGTAGCCAAGGATCACAAAACAAGTGATTGCCTAAGGAAAGACAATAAAATGTCACGTAATGTTCTTTGTGAACTGATAAAACGCAACAGTTACAGTATTTGTTTGTTTTTACTAGAAAGTTCTAGCTTTGATAACAATATTCTGCATACAGTCGAACCTCCCGTAAGTGACCACCCAATAGGTCAAGCCCTGGTGGTCGCTTATGGGAGGTGGTCGCTTAGGAGAGCTTTGACCATATTGGGTAAAATTTTGTCTCATTAGCATATGGTAACTGCAGAGACCTACCCCATCTTTTAAATGTTGTATTCATGTGAAAGGTGAATTTTGAGAGAAAAAAGTCTGGTACTTGCCATTTAGAAATTTCCATCTGTTGTATTACCCAGGAATGCGATAATGTTTCACCTTATTATCCAATTTCTGCTCTATTATCTTTCAAATGGTCACTTACTGGAGGTTAAAAACAAAAGAAAATTTCAAAGTTTCATTTCTAAAAGTGGTCGAGGTTGCTTATGAGAGGTGGTCGCTTACAAGAGGTTCCAAATACATTGATTTGACTTGGAAACTTTTGGTATTTTGGAAAACTGGTCACTGAGGAGAGGTGGTCGCAACTGGAGGTTCAACTGTATTTCAAATTACATTTAGTTGGTACAGGTAAATGCAATGCAACTCCAGAGCTTGTGAGACACAGACTGCCGATCCCTGTTAATCTTTTATCCACCACATTAATTTGCAGTTTGGATTTTCTCCAATTGACAAATTATTGGGAAAGTTAATGCAAAAAAATAAATAAATAAAACTTCTTCTTCACACTTCATTCTGGTCAGCAGTACTAACCCCATGTTAAGTGTCACGAAGTGTCCTTCTTTGGAAACAATTTGATTTTGGCAACCAAATTTCTCGACAGATAATTAGCTCTAGAACTATATCAATAGGCAATGTTTAAACCTCTAACAACTGAATAGTGTTTTTCACATGAACATTATTTTTATCTTTGCTGCTTTGGGAATTCATCTATGTTAAAGCTTAAAACATAAACATAAAAATTCCTTAAGTATAATGTAAACATCCCTATCGGCTGTTAAGAGAGAGAGGGCTTTTTCACATGCATGCAAATAAATTATTCCCATCACAGGGTGGAAATTAATTCACTGGACTTCAGCCAAACCAACTAAGTGAAAGTAGCTTAACAACAAAGTGTTAGAAAGGTGCAAGTAAATGTTTTTTTATTATCTGAAGGAAAATCAGATGTTATGTAGAACAAATTTATTTTAGCTGCCAGTGATAAACAGATTCTTCTGCATCAGCTGTAAAATAAAAGTTATTCGTCGATTGCACGAAATGGTATTCCTTGGTAGGTTTTATTGCTCACTGAAACAGTATTGAGCAGGGAGTCACAAACAATCTGTCGGCAGGATTAAAACTTAACTGGTATCTTTCGCGATATTCAAGGAAAAAACTATTCACATCGTTGTCAAAATCACGCAATCTGCTCTTTAAAATAAGCTCAGTGTGCTAAACTAATTGTACCACAGAACATCGTTCATATCCAACTTTATGATAAGAAAAAAGCTCTAAATAACACCTTTCAATAGTATGGGTAAAACATAATAAATATAAATACCTTCATGAGCACTCCCATCTCCAAAAGTAGTCGAACAGGCGGAGGAAAAGAACGGGCATACATGAGCGCCATTTTGAAAAACAGGGCGCGGAATAACCTGTCTCGGGCGTTTATGAGAGGGTTTGTTCCCTCCACTGGCATGTCGACGATCAAAATAGCTCCAACCAGTATTTCAAGTCCCAAAAATCAGCAGCCTTGAATGTCTAAGCAGTACACTGCTAAAATATCTTTTCATCTTTGTCACCATCGAAGTGCCTTCGCAATGTAGTTCATGTTTTGATGACGTATTATCGCCCAGATCTCTCACGGTCGCTCTAACCCAGGAGCTCGCGACGTACCACGTGGAGATCACGAGATGTCGTTGTTGTTGTTTTTCAAATGAAATTTCGACACTTTCGATCATTGTTCGGTATCATTTGTCTGGATGGTCAAGATGGACGTCAGCCCTAGATCAGTTTATTTGCTCGCATTCCTGGCGTGTGCTACCATCATAAACCATGTTACAGCGAAAGAAAGAAGTGCGACCGTTTTGATTCTTGGAGGAGGAATATCTGGAATTGCCGCCGCTAAAACTCTGAGTGATCTGGGAATCAAAGATTTCATTATCTTAGAAGGAACAGATAGGATTGGTGGAAGAATGAGAAAAATGACATTTCATAACACTACCATTGAACTTGGAGCAAACTGGATTCAAGGGGTCAAGGGAAATCCCATCGAAACATTAGCGCTAAAATGTGGATTGCAAGGAAAGCTTGAAAATAGATCATTTATGATTAGAAATGAGAGTGGATTTAACACAACTGAAAAAGGAAAGATGACCCTTCTGAAACATGACGAAGACATCATTAAGAAGATGCAAATTACGCGCAGAAAGTTAAAATATGAGGACATTTCCGTCCGAGTTGGTCTGCGACTTGCAAACTGGTTACCTTCCATTCCAGAAGAAATGGCTACAGAGTACTTTGAATACGACTTTGAATATGCAGTCCCACCTAAATACGTGTCACTAAGAACAAAGATAGCCGACAATGGAACCATTCACTCAGTAGGCGGGGAACAATTCTTTGTTACAGACTCAAGAGGGTACGTGCATGTTGTGGATTGTTTGGCGGGCATGTTTCTTGAACCCAAGGACTCGCGGTTGCAGTTCAACACAACAGTGAAGGAAGTCAAATGGAATAGTGACGGCGTTTTTGTTACTTCCGACAACGGTGACGTGTACACCGCAAATTACGCTCTTGTGACGTTCAGTATCGGTGTACTTAAAAGCGGACTTATCCAGTTTACACCCGAACTTCCTAACTGGAAATTAGAAGCGATTTTCAAGCTAAATATGGTCATATATACCAAGATTTTTGTGAAGTTTCCCTGGAAATTTTGGGATGACGAAGAGTACATCCTTTACGCTTCTAAAAGAAGAGGTTACTATTCTATGATGCAGAATTTAGAAGCCGATTCTCGTCTACCAAAGGGAACCAATATACTTCTGATCACAGTCACGGGAGAAGAGTCCGTAAGACTAGAATACCAGACCAACGAACAAACCAAACAAGAAATCATGGAAGTTCTGAGAAGTATGTATGGCTCAAATATTCCTAGCCCAATAGACATTTACTATCCAAGATGGGGACTTGACAAGTTTTTCTTCGGCTCATGGGCAAACCTACCAATCGGAATATCTAGTGATGATTACGTCAAACTTCAGAAACCCGTCGGACGCGTGTTTTTCTCCGGCGAAGCAACTGACGAGCTGTACAACGGGTACGTTCATGGCGGATACTTAACAGGAGTAAATCAGGCTGAAAAGATTGCACACTGTATACAAACTGGATCCTGCTATAATGAACACAATATTCATTAATGCCACTTAAAACTGAACCAGTAAAATCCACTGTCCAAAGAGAATATGGCAGATCAAAGAATTAGCAATTTCTCAGGGTGTATGACAAATTTTACATATCTACTTTTCTAGGCAAGGGGTGATTTCAAAGAAATAACAAAATGTATTGTGGATTATTAATTGGATCATTGATTTCCTTTCTAATCGTTCCCAAAGAATCAAACTATCTGAGGGCTGTTATTCAGAGTGGGGTTCAGTGCCCTCCGGAGTCCCTCAGGGAACAAAATTAGGCCCATGGCTGTTTCTTGTACTAAATGACTTAGATGTTGATGATTTAGCTAATGTATGGAAGTACGTTGACGATACGACGGCATCAGAAGTCGTTACCAAGGGCAACCGCAGTTGTGCCCAGGATATCGCAGATAGGGTCGCGGAGTGGTCTATGCAGAATAGAGTCAAACTCAATAGCGAAAAGTGTAAGGAACTCAGAATATCTTTTGTAAAGAATGAGCCCCAGTTTGCGCCTATTGTGGTAGATGGTAAAGATCTAGAGAGAGTGACTAGTGCAAAACTACTAGGTCTGACCATATCGAGCAACCTCACGTGGAACGAGCATATTAGTGACGTAATCAAGAAAGCGTCAAAGCGTCTCTATTTTTTAGTGCAGTTAAAAAGATCAAGAGTTCCTCGACATGATATGTCCATTTTTTACACTGCCTGTATACGCTCTGTTCTTACTTACGCAGCACCTGTCTTTTTTTATGCCTTGCCAAAGTACTTAAAAGACGAGTTGGTGCGAGTTGAGAAGCGGGCAATGTCTATAATATGCCCAGGTCTGCCCTACCAGGAGGCTATCGAATTAATGAACATCGTCCCTATTGTAGATTTCATTACGAGGCTATGTAGTAATACTTTCGACACCATTATAAAAGTCCCTGAACACCGTTTAAACAGGTTAATACAATTCAGTGGACCGTCACGTTATTCCCTAAGGTGCAATAGGCGCATCATCGTACCCAAATGCAAGACAGATCGTTTTAGGAACACTTTTATTATTAGATCCTGTATAGATAATATATATACGTAGATTGTTAGTCCTTTTATCTTTTTTTATACTTTCATATTCACTGTATTTAGTTTTTATATACATTTTATTAGTTATATCATATGTAAATACGCAATTCAGCCTTCGGGCTGCAATGTATTGCTTATTAAACTATCTATCTATCTATCTATCTATCTAACGAGTTGCAGCGTTACACGAGCCAAGTCAACCTCGGGTCGTGCGAGTAAACCACGAGTCATGCCAGTTTTTTTCCTTATTTTTTATTTTGTTCCGAAGAAAAAGTAAAATTGATCACGTGACGCGATAGTGTTCGTCCGCCGAGACACCAAGGCACCTTAACCAAGCCACGACGGCAACGGCAGCGAGGAAGCCACCAAACAAAAGGTTTAATGAGCGGAACAATGGCTGTGCACGTGCGTTATAAATCTTTGTACATTTCGTAGCCGTCCAAAACAACAACGTGAAATAACTCAGTTCTGCATATTTTGGAGAACGCGAACGGCAGCAACTTATTTTTCGTATTTTAATTTGGAATTCAACGCTGGCATTATACATTTAGCTTGAGTAAGTTCTGAGAGAGAAAGGTGCTCTGAACCAATCTATACAGCTGTGAAATTCGAAGGTAAAATATAAAACTAGTTTTTACTGGACGTCGTGCTTGGCGACGTCGTCATTGCTTAAGGTCCCTTCAGTACGTCTTGCTTAAGCTTAATATGTAATGCCACGTTCTCCAAAATACGCAGAACTTAGTTATTTCACGTGGTTGTTTTGGAGAGGACGGCTAAGAAGTATACAAAGATTTCTAACGCACGTGCACAGCCATTGTTCTTCTCATAGTGCCTATGGTGCCCGTCCAAGGAAAATACCGGGAGTGTAGTACTCGTCAGAGAAAATGTTTCTGTAAACAAGCGGGCTTATAGAAAACAAACAATTGAAATTGTATTAAGACTAGGTTTACACTAGAGGAAATTGTTCCGGATTCGTGATGAATCCAGGACGTTTTAGTACCGGATTAGTTTTGCCGTTTACACAAAAGTGGATGAATCCGACATAAAACCTTCCCGGTTTGGTCGTGTCTCCAGAGATTTTGAATCCGGAATCTAAAGTGGGAACTTTGAATCCGAAAACTTTTGAATCCGGAAAGTTTAGTCGTGTAAACGATTTTTTCTCGAATCCGGGTATTTTTCCGCCTGCGATCTTTTGAGTTTGCGGTAAATCCAAAATGGAGGATCTTGTGCTAACACTGCTTACGGTCTCCGGTTGCATGATCTTGTTGCAGGTTCAGGCGATAAGTTTTGTTATGTGTACCGCAGTATTTCTGAGGAAACGCAAATTATTATCGCAAGGAAGTTTAACGTCAGCCACATTTCTTCACCGACGACGTAGATGGCAGGATCGAAGACCGAGACGGTTTTGGGTTAGGCCAGGTCGAACAAGTGCCTGGTGGGACAATATGTTGGATAATGTCACGGTAGCCAGCGAATGGAAATAAAATTTCAGAATGTCCCACCCTACCTTTATGGAACTTTTTGAAGATCTTAGACCCCTACTTGAGAGAAAATCAACTAGAATGAGGCGTCCCATATCAGTTGATGTTCCCGGAGTTGCCGTTGTGTGTAAACGGTCAGGAATCCGAATATCCTTTCAGTGTAAACGCCTACAAATCCGGATACTCTAAATTTGATGAATCCGGAAACATTAACGAATCCGGAACAATTTCCTCTAGTGTAAACCTAGTCTAAGTGAGTCTGTTTTCTTTTTCAAATTTTGCATTTCGCTGTCGCGGCTTTCATCTAAAAAAGTTTAAAATAATTCAAGATAATTTTTGAACTGTCGCGCGGAAGAAAATTTAATGGTGAACAATAACGACAATAGAGTGTTTGTCTCGAAACTATCGGTCTGATAGTTGACCCTTGGCCGGTGTATGGCATTTGCAGACTGTAGACTACGGACCACATTTAGGCCTAAATAGCGCTCTGGTTAGCCTGAATAGCGCCCTGGTTAGCCTGAATAGCGCTCTGGTAAGCCTAAATAGCGCCCTGGTTAGCCTGAATAGCGATCTGGTTAGCTATCGGTAATGGAAATGGGAATGTAATACACCGCCCTTTCACGAGGCAACTGACGAGCCGTACAACGGGTACGTTCAAGGCGGATACTGAACAGGAGTAAATCAGGCTGAGAAGATTGCACACTGCATACAAACTGGATTTAATCCCGCTTAAAATTGAACCCGTAAAATCCTCTATTAAATAGAAGATTACTGAATATCAACGAATCATCATTTTCTTGGGGTGTATGACAAATTTTACATAATTACCCTTTTTAGCCAAGGGAAGATTTCAAAGAAATTTAAACATGTGTTGTAGACAAGAGAGTGTGCTCTCTCTCGCTACGCAGTAAAACATTCCGCCATAAGCTTTGGAATAAAAAAAACCGTTAGTGTAACTTATGAGAAAACAAGACAAGTGACTTGATTCACAATGCATTCGATATATTTTCAAAAATAGCTTTGTTTTCCACTGATATGGAATAATGAATATATATATAATGGACAACGAGTACTATGGGTACGGTCCTAATTGCAGAACCCAAAAAAGATAAGATTCAAAATTCTTAAAAACACGTATTTCATCCGTCTCTACTGCTTTCTTACTCCCGACTTAAGGAAGCGGTTGAAATAAGATCCCGTGTTGAAATAAAAATGTAAAATCCCACAAAAAGGAATGAATCCGACTATGGTTGATCTGCTCCAATGACAGTTCTGTCAGAAATAGTACATAGTATATTTAGTATATTTTGTTCATCTTGATCAATCAATTGATTAAAGCATTATTCCTAAAAATGAAAGCTTTAAAATGCTATATTATATATGATATAAAGAATACAATAAAACAATATCTTATGCAAGTCTACGTCTTTTCATTTTGCGCGACGAGGAAACAATAAAACTCTTCTAGGAAGGGACTAACAATAAAGGGTTGTACCACAGGGATCCACAAAGATCACCGGATACAACAGATACTCCAAAGTACTTGGTCTTGTTAAAAGTAATAAACAGGAAGAAGTCCAACAAATGGCCTTAAGACCCCACCATGTTTGGTCCTTCAATGGAGTTCTGTTATCGCAAGTTTTTAAGTATGGCCAGCGGCTTCATAACTTGTTTAAGTTTCTCTGATCTCAGTGACCTCTGTGAACAAGTTGATAAGTTGTCTCCTGGAAACTTTGCTTGATAGATATCAGGATAGGACTTCTCAAACTAACAAAGTAAAAAAAGCAGCACCATTGATCTCTGACTTGTTTTAATCTTCAGTTTCAGTTTCAGTTTATTAACACTTATTCCAGCATAATTAATTTTCAAGAAAAGAAAAGAAAAAAGGTAAAAAACAAAAGCTAGCTTACATGTGCATTAGGCATTAATTTGAAACAGTGCGTAGAGGCCAAAGAAGCAGAGCTTCCGAGTTGGCCAGTACCACAGTGCAATTACTAGTGAGGGCCGGTTATGTACATACGTAATAATTAGTTAACTGCGGAAGCAAGTTGTACCAAATCATAGAGAGCAGGAGGTGTTTCCTTTTTTTGGAATTGAATTTTATACACAAGGTCGGCATTTTTTAATTTAAAAAAGCTCTCTAATTTTAAGATTAATTTTCTAACAGTGTAAAGTACATGTATGGTGCAGGATTTTATCTTTTATTTGCAAAGAAGATGCACCGAAGGGTTTATTTTAACTTACTTTGATTTTACTTAATTTGGTTTGGCATGCAGTGCCTCAGCTCATTAACCCATAGTTTAGATACGGAAATATAAGAGTGTAGTACAATTGTTTGAGTGCATTTATAGGCATATAATGTCTGAGCTTGAATAAAATTCCAATGTTTTTCGTCAGTTTGTTGTTAATTTGTTGGAGCTGGGCATCCCATTTCAGGTGTTCATCAATAAAGACACCCAGGTATTTGATCTGGGATTTTTGCTCCATATGACAAGTTATTACAGTGATATTAGTTTTCTTCTTTGGTGAGGCTATTACCATGAATGGATGTTAAGTGAGATGAATCGGCAAGACCGCGCTTCGGGTTAGTTGCCGTTTCTTTCTTCTCACCCTGTGTCTCACTAGAGAGCCTGTTTAATACGGCTGAACAGGTTGAGTCAACATATCTCATACCGCATAGAATGCAACTTAGAGACGTCATATAAAGGATCCAAACGGAGAAGTACTGGGTTAATCTGCTGGCGGACCTGGCGGGTACTGAGCATGCGTTTGCAAGGTCATCAAATGATCTGCTTGTAAGTCACGTTGCTATTTTTTCTGCTCAAGTTGTTGTGACCAAACATCAAAGTGTATCTTGAGAAAACGTACCTGTTTCAGTTGTTTTTTCTTGTCTTTCGCGTTTAAACTCTCATCATCGACGATTCTGTTGAGAAGGTCCTTCAAGGAACGTTGTGATGTAATTAGAGATTGTTCTTTGTACTCTTGTGGTGTGACCCGTTCACAAAAGGACACAACGGGGCCTTCAGGTGGTACAGTAACTGGCTAAAAAAAAAGTTATCAAAAGAAAAATATATTCAAAACGATAATAGTAATGAGCACGACTGAGAAGCATGACATGAACTAACCTTGTTTTGTCGACAATTTCTCAGGAATAAGAGTCGCTGCTCAACTTGAAATTGAAGTCCTTCAGGATTCTGCGATATCGATAATATTACAGGTAATCAAATGGTTTAGCAGAAGGAAATACCTCTAGTGGGTTCCTCTTATCAGTAGAACCATGGACAAGGCTCGGTAATAAACAACACTTTAATTTGTACCTGTGGTACATGTTGTCCAAAAAACAGCTGCATGATGGTACTTATTAAAAGAGTGATGGGTAATCGCATCTCAACGAAGCCACAATGAACATGAGGCAATTTAAACTCCCACTTCATACAAAAGGCTAGAGCACTAATGAATCTCACAAAATTCAACCATAAACTAACTTGAGACAACCGACCGTTTAAAGTCTTTGAAGCTGTTCGAAAAATGTCCGGGTCTTACCTTGAAAAATTCAGGAAACGTTTCCATCATAAAGTAGACAAGCCTGATTGCATCCATGTCCGAAGAAACACCACATATTGCACGACTAAAGGACTGAATAAGCTGTGGACAATAAAGAGGGAAGTGACAAACAGTAACAAATCAATCAATATATGAATCACAACTAAGCACAAGCCTTGAAAATATCACAGTGGAACTTTTAGTTCTAGCAAGAAGGGAGACATCCCCGAACATTTTGACGGTTATAATACCCCAAATGGTTACATGCCCAACATTAACAAACCAAGAACGGAATTGAGCAGAAACAAAACGTATTATAAAGCAATTACCGATTGAGCCTCACTGCCGAGTGAGCTCAAGAAAATTATGCCAAAAAGGATTTTTTTCTTACATAAACGTTTTTAACCTTAGTAAGTAGTAGTATTTTTGTAAGATTATCCAATATTATTGCATAATCTCATATATACATCGGTCATGTTGAAGGTTTGATGTCGCATTTACAAAGCAGCAGACAAGATGATATTCCAAATGTAAACTGGCTTTGCTTAGTGAAATGCCTTCTAAGCGGCTCAAACAGACCAAGGAACACAGGTAAATAACAGTGCATTTATTTTGTAAATGATTATGTTATTGCTGATACAGTGTTCGGGTCTCCCGTGCTTTGGGCGAGCAAGAAGATTTAGAGGTTTAAAGCTGCCTAAAGGACAAAATGTAGGCTTGTTCTTTTGTTTTTTAAGTGGTGAATAAAATTCCAACATGCGGTGTTATAGTGATCTCAAACTCTTCGGTCTGCGACATTTGCGGTGCTGTGGTTTCCTGTTTGACCTGTTGGTATATATGAAGTATATACCCCTGTTTAGCATCCAAACTTCGTTAATCCGTGCTAAGTTTAACTTCAATATGCTTCAGCTGCCAATCCGAAAAAAACTTTTCTAAAAACTTTTTTAAAAACTTTTCCTAATTAATCCTGTATAAGTTTTAATTCCTGTATTACCCATGTAAATATTTCTATTCGCAATTCTTGTATATATTCCCCCTTTTGTAATTTTTTGGTATATTATTTTATTATTGTATATTACGACAGAATAGCCCCGTATAGAGGAGTTCGTAATTAAAGTTTACCTGTTACCTGTTTACCTGTTTTCATTAATACACGACTTGACAAGTAACTTAAGATAGATTTACCTCTGCCACGATGTACCCAGCTTTTTTAGCTGATTTACAGGCAATGAAAAGCGTTGTGATGTGTTCATTACCTGGAAAATTGTTAACGCTGTCCGAGACAATAAAAAGTTAACTAAGGTTAAAGTTCGATTTACCCTGTAATCGACCATGGTTTACGTCGGTAACCAAGGTTGAGATGACAGGTATATCAAATCCACTTGTGGTCGCATGGTGTCTCGCACCCCGTGGTAATCTCATCTGGTCGCGTTTCGGACAACGTTTGTTTTCATGGCAAAAAAGTAAGCCAAACCGTAAATAACCGTGTGCGAATTAGTGCAGAAATCCGGCATGTGCTAAAACTCAGACGATGGATTCTGAACGATAGACTCTGGAAGATAAACGATAGACGATATGCCCATTTTAAGGTTGAAGCCAGTGGCTTTTGTGACGCAACCTGTGACAATTTTTTCACGCAATCTTTATAAGAACGAGTTGGCTCGCAATGTCACATGAATTATAAGAGATTTCACTATGAGCATGACGCGGTCGACGGAAAACACATGTTATGTACGTGCTTCTCTATTTCCACCGATTTCCCGAACAGCGACAGGTAATCGAGTCAAGTGTGGCCCGTGGGGAAGGGGCTACAAGCCCCGGGATGACCAGGCCAGTTTTTCCTTTGACACAAAGGAGCACGTACAATTTGACTGAGCCTGAGGATGTTCTTAAATGTTCTAGGATGTTTTAAAATGCTGCAGCAATTTTTTTCTTTGGGAGGGGGGCATACGATTAGCGCTAACGGTATGGCCCCAAAAATATAACAACACCAGGAGCCCATGACCCGGAGCTTCCATCTTCCATACTGACCCTCCAAGTCAACTCTGTCCCTCATCTGTTTGTTTTTAGAAGCACCTCCCACGGGGATTTTCGCGGGTGTTTTTACAATAAGATTTACAATAATTTGGTTTATCAACTGAGTTGATGTGAATTGGCCACCGTGAATGAATAAACGAATTTTACGTTAATCACATAGAATTCTACGAAAGATTAAAAACGCCGTTTACCGTTTACAAATATCTGCATTGGTTCAGGAGATATTTAAGTTTGAAAAATGAGTAAAATATGCAAATGAGATTACTGATGACGTCATACACTCAACCAAATATTGCATGAAACATAAAAATAGCGCTATCTCGGTCAATTTGCAGCAGAAACCATTGAACTTGGTAGCCTAATACTGTAGTTCTAAATGCAACACATCTACAGCTATAACAATTTCCGTTCCCATGGCAACCCACTCTTTTCCAGTCCCCTCTAGCCTGATATCAATATTTAGTGATTTTAAGCTTGGAAAACATTAAACAAGGCCATGAACTCAACCTAATGTGTTTATATGCTTGCTGGATTATGCAGATGAGGCACCATTGGCAAATATCAATATAGAACCCTAAAAGTGGTCAGAAAAGCCTTTAATATTGTGGAGGTCTGGAACCTAGTATGTTGCTATGGTTACAAAAATTGTTAAGCTCATATTGCGGAGCACCACTAGTAGAATCTTACTGTACAAAACATTTATCATACAAAGTGACTGAGATTGGTTAATTTGCATATTTTAAAAACTTGAATATCTCTGGAACGAAAAGAGATATTTGAAAACAGTAAACAGCATTTTTACTCTTGTACAGACTACTTGTTTATGTCTTAAAATGGCTCAGATTTGAAGGATGCGATTTTCGTCATAGTAGCACTTTAAAGACTTTATTTCAGTGTCAATAGTATTTAGCTTAAAAAACTAATTGGGGACACTGTGTAAAGAGATTCGAAAGCTGATGTTACGAGCATTAGCCCTTCGTCGGAGCGAATTCACTCTGACAAAGGGCCAACTCTTCATCGGAGCGAATTCGCTCTAACGAAGGGCTAACGCTCGAAATGTCAGCTTTTTAATCTCTCTACGGTGGCTAATTCACAGTGACATTAGCACAAAAATCTACAATTAACAAACCAGCCTTTCGCTCCGAAGAAGGGCCAACGCTCGAAACGTCAGCTTCCGAATCTCAGTTGATAAAACCAAATTGTCTTGTAATACTCCCCACCAACGCAGCACCACAGTTTCTTTAGAAACGTACCCACTTTATTAAGAAAATACACGTTCACTGCTCTTGTGGAGTCAAGTGAATGATCTTGTCGATGGGACGTTCCAGGACTGCGGACTTGGTTTCTAGCCTGACTCTCCTCACAAGTCCGTCTCTCTTCTTTAGTTTTTCTTCCAGGATGCGACCAAGGGGGCACAAGTTTTCTACTACGAGTATTATGTCTTCAGTTTCAAGGCAACACCTTTATCTTTGTACTGATTGCCTTCTCACTTATAGCAATTAAACTCCCAGATACTGAGTTTTAAAACAAACTCCAACTAAATGCATAAAAGCATAAACTCACAAGTACGCATTACGGACTTATTTTAAATTTTAGCTCTGGTTTTAAACCTTAGTTGTAGTTTTATGTACTATTCTGTATTTAAGACATTTAAGATATATTTTAGACTCCTCTAGGTGTTTGGAGGCATCCTCTTAAAATATTAATTTATTTCACATATTATTACCAGTATATTATTCTTTAAAAAAAAAACATTCTCTTACCATTTCTTTGGTGGGTAATTCATCACTTAAGGAAATCACGTGATTATCCATCAGCTTAACCATAAATTTTAGCAGCATTTGCAGTAATTCTCTGTTCTTAACTGGAATCAACAAACAGCAGTACTGCAGGGAGCATATGGCTGTCACCTTGCATTTAAACAAATAATCTGAGAAACAAATCAAAGCTGAAGTCAGTTGTTGTAACAGAGTAGTGTCACATCTTGGTGGGAGATTAGTAGTGTAGATATACACCAGGCACAGTCAATCAGTAAAAATCAATATCAGAAATCAATTGATTCCATCAATATCAATTGCCAATTGCTATCGATTGATATCTGCAATAGCAAACAATCAAACTCACAGAATTTTTTTATTGATTGCTATCGATTGACAAAAATCACTAACAATCAGTAATTCCTGTCTTCATGAATAATGATTGTTATTGATTGATAAAAAAATTGACAAATAATAGATAACGCTGCCATCTTTAAGCAAAAAATAACAAACTTGGTTTGGCAGAAGCTGTTATTTCTAAGAAAGATGAAAACCCCAAAATGATTTTGTTAGTTCTTTCTGTTTTTGTTATTTTGTTTATGATTGTAAAAGATATGCAGGCTATGAAGATAAAATGACTCAATAATACATTTGACAAATTTTGTCAATCATTTTATCAGTGAAACTTGTTAAAGCCATAAAAGGGCAAAAATAATTTCCATTAACAATCGATACCAATTGAGGAATCAATCATTATCGATTACTATCACCAATCAATCAAACTCACAACTTTTTTCTTGTTTGATTTTCATTGATTGCAATCAGCAATTGATATCATTCTTCACTTGATATTGGTTATTATTGATTGATATTGATTATTGATTTATCGATTGACTACGCCTAGATATAAATCATATGTTTAGTGGGTTAGTGGTGGAGGAGTTAACATGTGAACAAAGTTTCTTTACCTACTGTCTTCTGGAAGACCCTTAGCAAATGTCTTGGGACAAGTGGACGTTTATCTTTATCATCAAAGAATTCCACAATAGCTTTGAACACATCTCGCTCAAAACCTGCATACTTCGGAAAGCTTTGATTGGAGTAATCACCATTTGGCCCTTTAGAAAATACATGTAATTACAATCAGATAATAAACAACCTTTTTAAAGTGTCTTCAGTGAGACATAGTTATGTGCATGTAGAGATATAAAACTTGTATGTGATCTATACACTCTCAAATTTTAGTACAATGTTCATTTTAAAAGGACAAACTTACAGTGTATGAGGCACTTCATTGCAGATATCAACCATTGGGGCAAGACTTCTATGGCTGATAGAACAAAACAAGTTATGCACTAACAGAAATATGCAGTTTTTCACAGTTTTTTAATAGTAACTTACAGTAATAATAATAATACTAATAAAAAAAAAATAAAATAATAATAATAATAATAATAATAATAACAACAACAAATATTTTAACAAGATGACCCATCAGCATATTTAACACTGTTATTAAAGGGGTTCTACTTGCTTACTGAGCAGACAAGATGAACTTAATCCTGCTCTGTGATTGGCTATCCAAGTGGGTAAGACAGGTTCTATCTTGCCTGCCCAGGACTACTTGCTGTTTCTTACAAGAAAGTGATGTTCCTTATACCTAATAATACAATTGAGAAATTACTCAGTTCTGACTGGATTACTGGCTTGTGGACACATGTGCAAATTACAAAAAAACATCTCCAAGTCAGTACAATAGCTGTCATCCAAGTTATTTTTAAGGCAGTTAAAGTTCTCCCAAGGTCTTCTGAAGATTGTTGAAGGCATTCCTACATTATGAGGTGTGTTGTGAATATTTTCAGAAGATTAACAGAGGCAAGAACCACAAAGGAAGCATGGGGAACAATGACAGGTGTACTATTACATACCTCTGGGGATTCTCTGAGCTTGTGAATTGAGCCACACGCAACTGATATCATGGCCTTCAATTTTTAGGGAGTTCACAAATAAATCATCAAGATCCATTAGCCTCTTTAAACTAAAAAGAAATGCAAATCAGTTACATTACAGTCTAGAAAATACTAACAATGTAGAGATCTTCTACCACCTGGCAAATCACTTCTCCCTTTCAAAGGCATTCAAAGTTGTATAGATATTGCACTAATTTTCTGTGCCACTATTTGCTAAGGGTATCCATCCCCCTGCCAAATGGGAAGTAACTGAACTTGACCGATTCTTTAAATTACAATAACACTCTGAAGCTGTTACTTGCAGAGTTGCAATGAATACATCAGTTCTTCCCTAAAATGTTGCATGGCTCCACCAAGTGTTTTCCACAGGGTCATATGTTGTCTACTGTGTCAATAACAATCAACAATAATAATGATAATAACAATGGTTTATTAACAGCCTATCCAAACATAAAATGGCTCTACACCTAACTAAAAATAAGTACTGGGCCAGTATCAATTATAATAATGAAATTCTTCAAGCCTGAATTTTTTATTTTGTGTTCAGGCTTAATTTCATCAATTTGTAACTTAGTTAAAGGAAATAAACAACTTTACTGTTAGAGGGTGGCATATAACAGTGGATACTGATAAACTAGTGGCTTCTTGTCTTTAAAATTAACACAAGATAAAATATATTAAAAAGTATTAAGAGTAAACTCTGGTACTCACCGAGTGGTAGCAATATTCCACCAGACTTCACCGACCTCTTTATCAGTCAACGAGCGTCGGTTATGAGCAACAAATGCTGCTGGATTCATTATCACTTCTTCAAGATCGCTGTCTTCCCTACAAATTCTTCTGCGTTTAGCTGCACTTTTGACTGGTCCATGAGCCGGATCAGTTCTCGTGGAACTCAAAATATTTATTTTATTGACTAGGGGTGTTCTTGAAGGTTCCGCAGTAAATGGAGTGGATCTGAGATTATACTTATGTCCTTTTCTTACGGATCGCGTGAGCCTATCTTCTTGTTGCAATTCCTTGAAATCAACTCTTGTTTCATCTTTGTAAACAGTGTTCGAATGCTCAGTTTCACTAGGTACTGTTTCGTTCTTGGCGTTCTCAATTTTATGTGCTAGAGCCTTTTCATTTCTCGGGGAGCGGCTTGTCTTATACGGTGAATAGCGAACATTGTCTGTAAACCGATATAGATGGTTGTTGTCTTCGAACATTCCATTGTATTGCTTTCCGCGCGCATCCGTTATGATACCATTTTTTAAGAACTTTTGACACAATTGCACAGCTTGTTGTCGAGTAACATCAGCTCCAAAGTTGGGATTGCCTTTTAGGAATCCATGAAGCCAATCCAAAGCCTCAAACGCCACAAACACATCTTCGAAAACTTTCATTCGCCATCTTCTTTTCTTTACAGGAACACTACTTTTCATCTGTTGTACAACATCGTTCCACTATCCCACAAAAAGAAGCATCATACAAAAAAACCTTTAGAATTTCTTCTCCCATTTACCTTAGAGTAATCCGTGCCAAATTTCAAAGTTAAATGTAAGAAAAAATTAGGTTGTACATGGCCATGTTGCCTTGTTGGACATCGACCCAAAGCAAGGCAAGGTCGACGTCGTACGAAATACTTACAAGTTTCGTGGCTGAAAATGGACCTCTGCTTAGTTTACTGCTACTTGTTGTGTTGGTATTCATTCCTCATAACTCTAGAATCACTTTGACATCAAAGAAACCCTTTTTTTGCCCTCAGAGACGCAGGGAGCAGACAAGAGCGAGAAGCCATTTTGAAATCTGCTCCAAAATCTTATCTGTGCAGTGATTGGACAAGCAATGTAAACAATCAAGGAGGGACTGGGACCCAACAAAATCACCTAAGTAGAGGGGGGAGGGGAGGGGGCGAGGGGGCGGTAGCTTACCATTTGTCAGAATAGGTCGAGACATAGTTAGTAGAGGGGACTATGGTTGGGATGACCGTTGAACAATGGGAAGCGTTTTTTCAAAAATCAGCAAACCAGGCGAAAGAGAAGGCGCTTACCATTTTCAATTCGATTTCACGTAATTGTTTAGGCTGACGAGAGCTGGAAACTCAAATGGTAAGAAACTTGCTCCGTTCGGAAAGGAAGAGAGGATTACCTCTGCGGGATAATTAATGTTCCATTTGACTTTCAACCGAAATTACCTGATCTCTTTGCTAAATGGTGAGCACAATATTTAAAAATACATTATTATGTATGCATATAATTGCCTTTAATTTAAAAGATTACACCAGATGGAAGGCCATTTCTTCTGGCGAGTTCAAGCTGGACTCGGGAGTAACCTCTCTTATTTTATCTCTTTACCAGTAACTTTGTCTGGGAGAGTAGAAAAATTATCAAAAGGAAAGTGAGACTTCTGATGAATCAGTTACAAACAAAGCGTTCTTGCTACTCAGCTACTATTGTGCTGAAAATAATTTTTAAAAAATTAATTTCCTGACTTTTCTCTGCCCTTGGAAAATCGTTTTTTTCTGCCTTTTCCCTCTCCGTGACAATTCTGCCACTATTCGACTGCATAAAGAAAGCTTTTCCACTGTTGCAAGTCAAAACACTCCAAAACGCTTCAAGACGATTGTCGCTAAAATGTTAAGTTCAACTTCGTTCCCATGGAAGGAAGAAATCCACAGGAAATTCTTTATAAAGTCGGTGTGAGTACCGTGTGATCATATCTCCATAGTCGTTAAAAGCCTCTTTTCATTTCGTGGAGTCCAAGTTGTTGGTGCTGACAAAAACAAAAACGTGCTCTGGGAAAGAGAATGGAGAACTAACTCTGCACTAACACGTCAATTCTTCCTGTTTTCTTTATAAGAAAACAAACCAATTGGAGGGAGACTATTGTCCTGGAACACCGGTCAATTGATTGGCTAACGTTTACGCTCAAAGTAAAACAAGAAGAAAAATGTGTTGCGCAAAGTTTGTTAGATAAAGAAGCTAAATAACTATTGTTTTTTTTGCGCTGATATACGTAAAAATCGTAAAAAACCATACGTTTCGAGGCTGCTGCCTCTTCATCAGTGGTTATATGCAACTGTAAATTGTGCGCGTGACATAACGATAAAAATCTGAATTTGAAGTTATTTGTGCGCGCAGATGAAATAAGCGCGCGTGTATACATTCACTGCAAATCAAATACAATTTCGATGTTACTAGCGCGCATTGATTTGGGGTGTTTATAAGAAAGCAAAGTCGGTATTGAGTCCTCCTGGATGCACTCCGTTTTGTGCTTGAAGATCATCTTGGCTTCGAAGAGGCGCCTATCTTGGGTATCTCGGAAGCCAGAACGGATTACGGACACCAGCATATCAGTACAGGCATGTCTTGGTGATGCAAAGTGTCGACCAACAGGAAGATCGGTGTTGGATTGTCGTGTAGAACGCAGGTGTTCTCTAAAGCGATCTCCTAGGCGTCTCCCTGTCTCCCCGATGTAGATCTTGTTGCAGGTACGACATTTGATAACATATACCACGTTCTGGCTTATACAGGTGTACTTTGAATTGATGTTGATGCATCCCCCAAGCGTGTTGATCGTAGGTGAAGCGTTGGTGTGGGCGCAAGTATTACATCGCGACCGACCACATGGAAACGTACCCCGATCTTCGTCAGAAGCAGTTGTGTCGTTCAAATGGCTTCTCACCAAGGAGTCACGCAGGTTGGTATGATCTTCAAGCACAAAACGTTGCATCCAGGAGGACTCAATACCGACTTTGCTTTCTTAAAAACACCCCAAATCAATGCGCGCTAGTAACATCGAAATTGTATTTGATTTGAATGTATACACGCGCGCTTATTTCATCTGCGCGCACAAATAACTTCAAATTCAAATTTTTATCGTTATGTTTATCGTTATGTCACGCGCACAATTTACAGTTGCATATAACCACTGATGAAGAGGCAGCAGCCTCGAAACGTATGTTTTTTTACGGTTTTTACGTATATCAGCGCAAAAAAACAATAGTTATTTAGCTTCTTTATCTATCGTTTACGCTCTACGTGTTACTAGAATACCTGGGTATTCAAACATATCGAAAACGTTTAAACGAGCAAACACAGGAGAAAACATGGCCTGCTCTATTTTTCGTTTATTCTGCGTTGTTAGCAAAGGGAGAAACTTATCATCTTTTATAACATCGCCATCAAATTATCGAAAAGAAAACGGAAATGGTTCGGTTGATCACTAATCAGGTCAGTAACACAGCAATCCAACAGGTGGTTGTGGGGTTAGTTTCACAAACAACCTTAACAGCTCCAGTTTTGTTAACAAACAACTGGTTTTCTTTTTCCCAAGCTCCTTTCAACTGGAACTCTGCATTTTGAATCTGGTCGATAGAGACCATATCAGCAATCAAGAAAATATCTTTTATGTCACGAAGAGCATTTAGAGCTTCTTTCAAGTTCCCAAAGTCTTTCCTGAATGTGACCCTGGTGATTGTTGTAGTGTATGTTGTTTCTACTGCGATTCCTGCAGCTTTAATGGACTTTCTCTTCCTCATTCCATAAACTTTATACCGGCTCAAGCTTAGGTGTTGCTCCATTTTAAAGGTGTATTCAACCGCCTTCGTGGAATAGTCAGCCAGGTCTGTTTGAAAAAAAAAAACACAACACGAACTAACTGCTATACACTAGTTGCAGTAATTTAAAACAACACATCTGAATTGATTGCTTTCTTTTTAGAGATTGTGTATTAAATAAGAGAATCTGTAAAAAAATGTTAGCAAGCTACTCTTCTGAATGTAACGGTAATCTGTCCTATATGATAAACTCGTCACTTAGTTGATTTTACTTAAACTGCATTTGTTCACTCATTAGGTACGAAACAAGCAGCTGTTATCTGTGGGGAAAGTTGAACATGCAAAGTAATCAGGTATGCTTACCCTTTGAGTAAATTTGCATTTCAATAGGATAGTGGTCGCTTACAAGTGCTGCCTGAAATAAATCAAAATACGGTAGTTCATTGCATAATTAACTGAATTAGACTGCAAAGACACCTGAATAATACACAGTATTTCAAGGTCTGTATCACAGTCACATGATACATAACAAGGTCTGTATCATAGTCACACGGTACATAACAAGGTCTGTATCACAGTCACACGGTACATAACAAGGTCTGTATCACAGTCACACGCTACATAACAAGGTCTGTATCACAGTCACACGGTACATAACAAGGTCTGTATCACAGTCACATGATACATAACAAGGTCTGTATCACAGTCACACGGTACATAACAAGGTCTGTATCACAGTCACACGGTACATAACAAGGTCTGTATCACAGTCACACGGTACATAACAAGGTCTGTATCACAGTCACACGGTACATAACAAGGTCTGTATCACAGTCACACGGTACATAACAAGGTCTGTATCACAGTCACACGGTACATAACAAGGTCTGTATCGCAGTCACACGGTACATAACAAGGTCTGTATCGCAGTCACACGGTACATAACAAGGTCTGTATCACAGTCACACGGTACATAACAAGGTCTGTATCACAGTCACACGGTACATAACAAGGTCTGTATCACAGTCACACGGTACATAACAAGGTCTGTATCACAGTCACACGGTACATAACAAAGTCTGTATCACAGTCACACGGTACATAACAAGGTCTGTATCACAGTCACACGGTACATAACAAGGTCTGTATCACAGTCACACGCTACATAACAAGGTCTGTATCACAGTCACACGCTACATAACAAGGTCTGTATCACAGTCACACGGTACATAACAAGGTCTGTATCACAGTCACACGCTACATAACAAGGTCTGTATCACAGTCACACGGTACATAACAAGGTCTGTATCACAGTCACACGGTACATAACATGGTCTGTATCACAGTCACACGGTACATAACAAGGTCTGTATCACAGTCACACGGTACATAACAAGGTCTGTATCACAGTCACACGGTACATAACAAGGTCTGTATCGCAGTCACACGGTACATAACAAGGTCTGTATCACAGTCACACGGTACATAACAAGGTCTGTATCACAGTCACACGGTACATAACAAGGTCTGTATCACAGTCACACGCTACATAACAAGGTCTGTATCACAGTCACACGGTACATAACAAGGTCTGTATCACAGTCGCACGGTACGCAGCACGGTCTTTAGCACGGTAAAAGGGCAAATGATTTAAGGTGTTAACCATAGTCTTGTTAATGCCCAGATGTTTATCATATTGATAACTTCCTGAGCTTGATTCCATTGTGGCATTCAACATGGCATCTCCAGCAACTACAAATCTAATAAAAAATAAAAAGGCAATGAAACAATAAAAGCAATCGATTTCCACGACGGATCACGCAACCAATCGCCCGCTTTCGGCAACAGTCAAATCCACAACAGAAAGCAATGCAAGACTATAACAGTATGGCTGACTAAAATTCGTTGTCAAAACGCGAAAAACCCAGTTCATTATTCGCCCCCAACCCGCCCAGGTAACTTGTCAGTTTGCTCTAACAATTATTCCAGAACCCAATTAGACATCTGAGTGAAGAGCAGCACAGTGAAAGCAAAGCGTTCCCAAGGTTACAGCTCCCTCGCCAAGGTTATTAAAATGCAACCTTTGCTGGGCGTGTCAGATCAAAGAGTGTTGTTATATTTCGTACGGAATCAAGAAGACTGAGGATGCATTAGTGGAAAGACGCTCTCTTCGTTACTGAGGTGAAAACAACTATCGTGTATCGGGCGAGAGGACTGAGGAGGAATACCAAAGCGATACTCGCAATATAAATAAGTCGAGAATGACACGACGAACAGACATCGCCTCTCTCTCGTAATGGCCTGTTGATGATAGTTATTGATACAACAACACGAGCAAAAGTATTTTGTTGCATAATTATTTTAGTGCAAGCTTCATTTTACGTGGAATTTTAAAAAGCCAAAGATATTCCTAGAGCCTTCGTTCCCAACTGATCAGTGACATGGTTGCTTGTCGCGAGGACGAGAGGCATTGGGGGAGAGGATGACGTCACGAAATAAAAACCCACCTGTCATATGCGCAGTGTCCTCCATTCACCGTGGTGTCCACGCAATCAGAAATGAGCCAGTGAAAGCGTTTATCATTGGCCAACTGGTTGGTCTTCCAATCTCTGTCAGTCATGTAACTACAGGCGGCGTTCAAGTCTCCAAGAATAACAACATTTGTAATGGATAGTTGCTTGATGACGTCATCATATACAGCAACAAGCTGCTGGATTTCCTGATTAGCTTTGGTTGGTGATGTATGGATAGCGACCAGGACAAAATTGGAAATTCCTGCAGATAAGGAAATCACTTCACAATAAGCTAGGTTTAAGTTCAATCTCTTTTAGTCCTATTTACAAAAAAAAGCATGTTCGAGATGGTGAAAGGGTCCTTTAACACAAAGAACAACGTGGCATGATTTTACAATAATGATGGTAGTCTATTTCTCACATATCTAACTACAGAGATATCTTACACGGCTAAATGGCTCCCCAGGAAGCCTTAGAAATTTACTTACTAGTTCGCGAGGAATTGAACTGCACAATGTATGGTTCCCTTTCAAACGTATCATTTTGTAGGTTTTCTTTGCCGTCATCATAAACATAAGTATGTTTAACAGATAAAACGTCCTTCCTGTGGTAATCAAAGCCAAACAAAGTCAATGTACTTTGAACAGATAGTGACTATATTGATACCAGTGTCTATTCTACCGCAGCCTTGAGAGACACATTTTAAGACTGGGGGAGTTTAACAAAGAAGTCTGCCAAGGCCTTCTGACGTCACTCAGCTTGAATTAGAGAAATAACCGACACACCCGACAATGAAGGACTTGACGGGCTGGCCTTCTCTTGTTGTGAGCCCGAACCCTTCAATTGGAAACAAAGTTCATCTCATTTTAGTGTTCGGTATTGTAATTCAAGTCACCGGCACAATAAGTAGTCACAACTTTGTAAACAATGGACTAACCTGCAAGTGAATATATGAAATATCACATGGACTAACCTATACAAGAAGGCATACTGCTCTTTGCTGGATGTTCGTCCAAGTCGTGGACTGATGGTGATACTGTACAGATCGTCGATCGAATCCCCGCAGACTCTGCAGAATACATTCAGAGGCAATCAATCAAGTTAGCAAGAAACACGCGTAATTGAAATGCAGTTACATTGACATATGACTTACTCACTTGTTAACCAATGACAACAATTCCACAATTGCTTTTCCAGAGGAGTCTCTAATCTCCTGAATGAGAATGACGTCATAACGAAGAATAATCTGCAAAAGAGTTTATTATTCTGAATTGATATCATTTCACGCTGACTAGTAATGTAATTCTTTTTAAGCGATGACGTATTGTCGCTTTAAGCTGGCGCGCAGCATTCTCACCGTCTTATTTCGCCCCGCGCTTATGTCGCGCACGATTTCACGCACAGGTTTTACCTTCCTTTTACTTATAATTACGTTTAAGCATAAGTTTGTCTGTTTGTTCCAATTTTCTAGGAACAACTTAAGAAAGTGTATTTAAATGTATTTTACGTCATCGCTTCTCCATGCATTGCGTGTCGTATATTTAATATGTTTGTATTATTTTGTAATTGTGATACATTGTGGCTGAAAAGCCCTGTACGTGGAGCTTCAATAAAAATGTATCACTACCTACCAATACGAACGAGCGCCAAGCGACAGGAACTGTAATCACCGTCCTCAAGGTATCCACGCCTTCTCGCTTGTCCGTGTTATTTTCACGTGGCTATTCTTTTCACCTTTGTTGCTTTGGAAATTTGTTTGTGATAAAATTTAAAAGCAAGGCTTGGTGGTAACGTTTATTAGTCTGATCTCAACGTGCATACTGTTGCAGTTAAATCAAACAACAAAAATATTCGCGGATAATATGGATATTATAACAAGCCGACTCTATTAAGTAGACTTTTTAGAGGTTTGAAGAGACGTCATTGAATGTACTGTCAAGTATTAATCATCGCCATTTGATAACCCGGTTATCAAATGGCTGGAAATTTAACGTGAAATTCTGCCAGAATTTCACGTTAAATTCCAGCTGATGACACCGTCCACAAACAGAAAAATCGTTCCACTGTTCCTTGCATTTTTTCGCCGTAGAGAAGATTTCGCCAATAATACAGACCATGGTTTGACTCAACTCGCCTGATTTGCCGTCGAAGCATAGCAAAAGGTATGTCTAGGTGTAACCCTCATGAGATTTGAAACGTTAAACTCATACAAAATACGTGCTACTAACCTTAACCAGAATTTCTGGAACTCCCGGGGTCGCCATTTTCTTCGTACCGAATGTTCGCACGTTGAAAGCTGCAAGCTTCAGATTGGATGGTTCAGAGATCACACATCGCAACTTTTTCTGAAAACTTGACACGATGGTACTTGCATCGCTTCTTTCCGCATCACGAAACTCAAAGGATGTCTGAATGTTGTCTTTATCCAGTGAGTCTTGGTTAGTGAACACCACGGAACACACCGCAGCAAAGTGTAGCAGGATAATGAATACCATGTTCCCTACTCCAACAACTCACCAAAACAAAGCTGTTCAACACTCTATAACAGGTTTTATCCTAACCCTGAAGACTCTCTTGATTGGCGTTAAATAAAAACGGACGTATCACATTACACAGCACTTGCTATTTTACAAGGAAAACACGGTTAGAAAAACAAACACGACCAAATAGAATTTCTCTCTCAATACTGAAACCTAGTTACTTCACACCATATCTCCATGTGTCGCTGCTAGTATCGTGAAATTCTAAAATTGTACCAAGAAAATTGTTTACATTTTGAAAGAAATTCTACTCCGATAACTTGAACAATCTAAATTGTGTTTACTTAGAATGTAGAAACAAAAAATATTCTTGGGAAAGATTGAAAAAGTTAAAACTGTATAAATAAACACAACTTATACAATAAAACACACTGAAAAGACAAACAGATCTACAAATACACCAAAATTAAGATAAATACTTTTATTTCAGATTGCCTAAATTATACAAAACCATTTTCAAAGTTCTACCTACCTACTTTTTTTTTAATTCTCAACAATTACTTTGCCATTTTCTGTCGGTCATTAAAAGGCGTGCCGGAAATATTTCCCAAGCCCCGTTATATAAATACGTATATTTCGTTCGAAGATAAATCTGTATCTTCAGCCACCAACATAAAAACTAAAGTCAGTCCAGTAGTGAGTTAGTGACAAACTGCCTCCTCTGTAGGGTAGTGTTAAGTACAAACAAAGATTAAAATCCTCTGGCTCGAGCCTTTCAATAAAATGTAGTTAAACTTCTGATGTTTAACAGCTCTTACAAAATACACGTGATCAAACCTAAAGGCAGGTGGTGAAATGATGACGAGGACAAGAATAAGGAGACGGCCCTTGATTTTGGTATGACCTCTTACTCACGACGCCACAAGATACTTGTCTGCTTAAAAGCTATTTATTCCTCCAAACACCTATGCTGCATTAGCTATCAAGCAGCGGCGAAGTCGATGGAGTTAAATGTGTCGTTTTACAAGATAAACATGTAAAATTATTTTTAATCATTTTTATCTCTCAGTTCGTTTGCCGGTGCCTCTATTTGGACTGACGCTAAGATCATTAAACTTATTCTTCTCACGTGATTTCCACGAATTTGACACGTGACAAGGGCAAAAAGCACCAGGCCACTGCTCCGACATCCGGGAATCATTTGCTTTTAGGACGACTTTGATTGGGTAGTCTCTTTATTAGTGGTTTGTCATAAACCCAGTTTTCTCCAACTTCATGGAACAACTACCAAAATAATAATAAAATACGCCATTAACTCGACCGATCGAATAAATCGGAACTTAGACAAGAAAACTCATCTTTTGATCGAACGATAGATCAGTCAGTTATTAGACAAGAGCTTACCTTAGTTTCCCACGTTAGTCCTTTCTCTTTTCGCTCTCTTGCTTCACCTCGCTGACGTTCCTCTAACTGAAATAAAAACAATCATATGTCATATTTCAGTCGATCGCTTTTCTTTGTAGTGATCACACAAGACCCAGGTCTGTTTTAATCTTCGCTAGCTTGTTCCAGACTCTTAGATTGTTATTTGAGCCAACTGATTTTGTGGCCTTTGATACATCACGCAGTCGGCGAAGAGCTCAGGTTTATGGTTGTGATAGAAAGGTTGAAAGTGTGTCCTGTCCTGAACCATAACTGGCAAAATTAGGTTAGTCTTTCTTAGGACAGTAACCAGCTGACGAACAACAAAAACAAAAACAAGCAAGACAAAAATTTTCTTTCGGGCCAAGTGGTCCATACCGCCAGATCTTATTATTTAGTATTTCTACTCCCCCCTGGATAAGATGCTGGTCCATTGCAGGGTTGCCCTCGTCATTACATTTGCCAGTATCTACTAATACACCTGGATGAAGGGGCATTGTCAAAGTTAAGAGCCATACCTAAGAAAACAGCGCAAATATACCTTGTGTTTGGAGGCAGTTGCGTTTTCTACATCGTCTTCTTTTAAGCTAATTGTAACATCTTTCCATAATCTGCGCAACAACAGAAAAGAAAACAATGAAGACATTTAAGAGGTAACATAACTGCAGACACCATGAGACTGAACTAAAAATAATTGTGAAGCTTACCGTCTGGATTCGTTTTCTTGCTGTTTGGAAATTTTTTTGACCATTTTCATCACTGTTGGCATGGTTGTCGTATCAATAAATAATTCAGGTTCCTGAAGTCAAAGTAAAAATACTGATCAGAGAAACAAGCATTCGGCTGACAGCTGCGGTTCACTGCAGGGCAGGTTTATTTTGACAAATGCGCAGCACATGTTGTAAATGTGAAGAACACACAAAAGCTTGAAGCAAGGCGCGGCAGCTATGACGATGTGTTCACTGTTCCAGTCCTACATTCAAACCAAGCTGACGTTCAGCTTTAATCAAATCAAAGCTCTTTACCTCAGTAGTTTCATAAGTTATGTTTATGTCCATTCTTATTGTTTCTTGGTTCAAACTGGCTACATTCTCTAGTTCAGCCAATAACTTGTTCCGACTTAGAAGCTTGCACTAAAGTATGTTAATAAAATGGCGCTTACCTCCCGGTCAGGATATTTAGCAAACATTTGTCCGTTCCACTCCCCTGTGATAGACAGAAAGGTCTTTTTGTCTTCCGGAGAGCTGAAAAGACAAATAACATTCTTCACTGTATACAAGACATGTACTACATTAAAGTTAAGCGGCAGATGTGTGTTACCTTCGCCTTATAATTACTATACTCACATTACTTCACAGGTGATCCGATGTTTCTTTCCACCGTAAAACGGCTGAAATTGCACAAGATTGCCATAACAATTAACAGAACTAAAAGGAAACATTAAGCCACTACGTGACTCAAACTTGACGAAATCCCAAGCGAAATCGCGTCAGGCAAACATTGACGGTGATCCACTTACCCGACAATGAAACTGTACATTTGCTTGATATCCAGTCTTGGAGCAAGTTATGTTCGTTTTCCCTCCTATTTCTATCCAAGGAACTGTTAAAATGGATCTACAACAACAAATAGTCTATCAGTCCATTTAACTACGCTATATGTAAAAGACAGCTTGTGGCAAGTAATTTACGACAACGAAATACCTATACATACATACAGGACTTTATTTTGAGGGGTTGAAAAATAAAATACAAAAAAAAAACCCTGAAAGGGAGTTTAAAGAAGCCTACATAGCTAGCTGGATTTCACGCGCGAGTGCTTTTGTACTGGAAGCCGTGATCGTGAGTGGCGAAGTCGCGAGAGGATTGGTGATGATTCGAGTTGAATTTCACTTGCGGAAGCTTGCAAGCAGGCTCACCTTTGAGTCACGTGCGCGAGCGGTGAAGAGCAAAGCGATCCGGCGGGAAGGAGTCAATTTTTCCCGTCGCCGCTCGATTTCGCGCTCGTGACTAGGCCGCGCGCGCTTGTGCTCCAACTTGAGCCTGCTCGTAGGCGACACTCACGGCTTCCCTCGCGAGCTACGCCACCAAACATCACCCACTCACGAATCCCGCCAGCTACGCAGGCTAAGTTTTAAAAGATGTGGACCCTGTGTAAAAAAAAACTCCCTAAAGTAAAATATTTGCTAAGTTAGCACTCAGCAAGTGCTGTGTTCAATTATTGTTAGGATCACGTTACTGTCACCTTCCATAGCCATTGGGAAATGTTAAGACGTAGTCCTCATCATACGGCAGAACAGACACACAGCCTGCAATAACAAAACAGCAAATTAAACTAAATTAGACTATTTACTAAACACATAAAGTAAGCGAGCAAACTGCTTATAAATGGAGTGCCTAAAAAAAACGGAAAAGAGTTCACCTGTATATCAAATATGAAGCACATTTGTTACCTTGTCCAATGTTTTCTACTCCAACTGACAATCCCAAGAACTTTGATTTGGTCCAAATATGCGCGTTGAACGTAATCTGTTTACTGAAGTTCTCTGCATAGAAAGCAGAAACTAGCAAGAAAGACAAAGAGTTATTGAAACTCAAATTTCATCGCATGCGTTGGAGTATAGCTGAAAATGTTTGAAAGTTTTTACAAAATAGCTTAATATCACCTTATATTAACGTGAAATTTGATTGCGTTCGATTAGCACTCACTTGGAGGATGATGGGATACTTGCTCAGCAAGGAAAGTGACGTCATCTTCAGAAGCCCAAGGCACTGGACCATCGACTTGACATTTCTACAAAAAAAAACGTCAATCCTTGTTCTTTTATTATCAGAATCCTGGGCGTCTTCTACCCTAGTTAACTATTTTCTATTTATTTCCATTTTCTTCCAATTGAAGATAATTCAAGCTAAGCCACAAAGACTATGTTCTACACTAAGCGATTAGACTTTCATTGCTGTTTTGGTTCACCTCTGTTCTTGACGTCTCACATTCAGGTAAGACCCAGAAACAACGGAATGTCTCTCCCAATATAGGATTGTACGGCTTCTTTGCTACAGAACCCTGAAAAATAAAATAGCAAAATCTACTTAAGAAATTCATGCACGATAATTCATTAAAACATAGAAACTGGGACAACCGCAAATTAGTCAGTGAAGAATAATGTAGTGTTAGGCGATAATGGCAAACAGCATAACAGGTTTTACAAAGTGCGTTCTGTTTCGCTCGAAATCGTTACCGAGATGATGATGTGGCCACGCTATTTAACAACATGACATATGCTGTGGCGACAACCTCACGGGAAAATTCGCAAAGTGCTCAGGCTTTTCTCTGATTGGATAATAACAATCGGGAAATGTTCGGGTTCCCGACCGAATGAATAACGGCAAGAAAAACAAACAACGTACCTTACGGCCAGCATGGAAAGCGGACAGATACCATCTTAGGACTGCTACCATACGATCTTTAGGATCCGAATAGTTCACGATACTGCAAACACACAATCAGCAACGAGAATACTCAGAACCCCAATTGAAGGAAGGGGGGGGGGTCACTTTTGCTGTGTTAGGTACTGGACATGACTTAACTCCTATATCAACGAAATCATCTTTATCAGACTTTAAATGTTTTCTCCACTTGCAGGTTGTATATCCAAGTCCATATTACTTTCTATCCCAGACTTTTCAAGGAGACAACCTAGCGCTTATCATGTAATTTCCAGAACTTTTTCAGGCCTGTGCAAACCATGAAAAAGACTCTTTTGTGCGACTTGCTTGGTCGTTAAACAATAGGTCACTTCCGAGTTCCCTTGTGCCTCTGTTTCAAAACGAGTCTATGTGCGAAACCGTTCAAATGAAAATGAGTTTGATTTGCATGAAAATGAACTTGTAGGCGGAACTCATTTTCATCATCATCATATCCTTTATTTAAACACGATAAGGTTTAAAGCTCAAAGCTTGTGGGGTCGTGTAGAAATAGTTACAATATAAATCTATATTAAAATGGTAATAACACTACTTACAGAATAAAATGTAAAATACAATTAAGCATAAAATGTAAAATACAAAATATTTAGAAGCATTCATATTCTTCATATGAATGGTTTCGCACTTAGACTCGTTTTGACACGGAAGCAAAAGGGAACTCGGAAATGACTTATCACTGATAGGATGTTTAAGAGAAAAAAAACTGAACAGGCCGTTATTGACACAATTGCAACATAAGACCCAGCTACCTTGAAAAATCAACAGCTCTAACAATGGGTTTAATTATTTAAGTGGCGGAAGTAACTACAGCAAGTAATTCTATAACTTACTCAACAAACAAATCAGGATGTGCAAAGAAATCTGCATACATTTCCAACAAAGATCGTCTCTCAAGAATAAACGTTGGTAAAACAACCTACACAGAGGATACGACAGTATGGTGTCAGTCAAAATAATAATGGTATAGAAAAATTTCATTTGCTCCTTCCTTCCTTCGTTCACTCATGCATTCATGAATACTTATTTCTTTCTTTCATTATGCCATTCAATCAATACTTTTCATCTATTTACCGTATTTATTTATTTATTTATTTATTTATTTATTTATTTACCTATTTATTGACTTAGTTATCTGTACAATGTAAAATGCACAACCGACAAAGCGATGTTATTGTCACCGATACTGAGTTCACGTTACCTTTGTCAAGTCCATTCCAAGACGCACTTGAGATAGCAAATGTGTAATAACACTGCTGTGTTTGTCAATTGCATCAACTACAAAAATAACAACGTGGTTCAATGTTAGGATTTCATCATTGCGATGAATCAAAATCCCTTAATTTCATTGCTGTACAAAATTTGCTTCTCCCAACAGAAGGCTGGAGAAGTTTCACAAAAACTAGCTATGGAAAAGCTTTGGTCCAAGAGCACTCCTCGATTGTTTTTACATGTACGTCTCGGCATTATTACAATCAACCTTACCTTGATTTGTTTTCGCCATTTCTACTGCAAATTCGTGATGAAATGTTTTCGAAATTTCGTATTTGAGCCACAAAAAATACGTCAGATTTGTCGCCGTGGCGTGGCTTATGACGTCAAGGTTATGAAGATCACATTAGCCAAGCGAGGAACAAGATGTCTACTGACAACAGCATACAACCTTTATTAACCTCTATTACCAATGTCAATTTCAAATAATAAGCTTGTTCAAAGAGGACAACAAAACAAATTTGATTTACGGGAAGTACAATCTCATTATCTATGTATGATTTGTCAATTTTCCGGCGGAACTAAATAAACTAGCGGTATGCGAGGCAGGCCAGTTATTTGACGATCCTATTAATCGTGCCCTGGATTAATGGACCATCGTTTGAATCTGTACAAATAGAACTCGGATTCCTCGGGGAAAAAAAAGAAATTTACGACAAGCCTGATCCTTAGAACACAATCATCGGCGCAATGGTCTCTTCAGACTCTCTTTTGTTACGTGGAGTACTCCGGCTTTTGAGTTCTTTCCAGTAATTTCTTTTGTAAGCATAGAGAGGAAAGGGAAGAAGGCATCCTTGACGTGTTGACATTAAGGATTGTTCCGGCAAAAGCTTGAATTAGAGATTCGATATCTGACCAACCACCGGTGTTGTATTTATACATGGAAGTCTCTCGATCCCTAGCCATGTGAGGTAATGTCTGTTAACAGCGAACCAACCAACCTTAACTGCCAGTATACAAGATTTATATAGCACCAGTATCCTAATGTTCAAAGGCGCTTTACGATATCAGAAAAAATCTAAAACGTCATCTAAAAATTAAATACATTAGTCTAAAATAAATTGCAAAAAGGCTTATTAGTTGGACACAGGCGAACCGTGATTTTTTTTTTATTTCGAATGGTAGAGCATCCATTGTGTGGGTGCTGCCACCGAGAAGGACCTGCGCCATGTGTTTTACAAACATATTTTTACTAAGCGGTTATACTTCAGTGGACTCTGGGTGCATTCGACTTTCTAATGTTCGATACTTCCACGGTTTAATGCCATCTTATTTTTGGGACAATAAATATTCATCTACATAGCAGTTTTGTGACCGCTTTAGCAAACCTTAAATATGTGTGCGTTAGTTTATGATGACGGAAATAGGTAACGCAAATGCGTAATGTATTCCATAAGCACAATTGAAACATTTGTTGATTTCTCTCCTTGAATCATATTCCATGCATAGAATTAAAAACGTATGCTGTTGTCATTTTCCTCTAAAATATGAAACAGAAAGACGCATGAACGACTGAGCCCGGATATGACAACTTCCCAGCCGGTCATCGTGACCAAAGAAAACAGCAGATCAGCAAACTCATGAAATGTCAAAGGGTTGAATCGTCGAAGTTTCTTACATGTGACAATAAGACCTGTTTGAAAAGCCGCGTGTATGGCCGGAAGAAGATTCTTCCCTTCTGCTGCCGGGTTTCTTTATCAGCCTTTTATCATAGTCGAATTCAGACACAAAACTACTGAAACCAATGGTTACCACAGGCAATAAAAACTGACGCGTGTTGATGAGTCAACACGGATACAGACCATGTTTAGTGGACTCAATGTCTAGAGAGCGGCACCACGCTGAAGCACTGATTAAGCCAAACAATTCAATAAACACTAAAATCCCAGAGCGTAAGCCGCAGTAACTAGTTGTCAAAGAAATGTTTGGGACGCGTCTCTTGGCCAGCCAGTCCCACTCATCACTCATATGCGAGTTTCCCTCCCAAGCCAACTGGTGTTCCTTCCATTGTCTCCCCAAAATTAAAAAGGTTGAACGGGCAATACGACACGAATATAAAAATGCATTAGTAGCTCTTAAAGCGAGTAGTTGCCAGAAGAAGCACTGGTATCCTGTCTGCAATTTCGATATTATGCAGGTCTAGATTTTCTATTAAGCTTATATTATGCTCTTATATATCCATTTTTGACCTGCTCGACATTATAAGTTTTTTGACCTAGTAACTTTATAGCAATCTTTGTTTTATTGCTTTCTTCACTAAAATGACGCAAATCCATAACTATAACACAAGGGTGGCTGCAAAACAGTCTTGTTATCTTCCAAAAGCAAGAATAAATTATGGAATGTTCAATATAAGATTTCAAGGCCCATCAATATGGAAGTCTGTCGAAGAAGATATAAAAATATAAAAATCATCTCCAAAATTCTGAACATTGCCGCACTTTACGCTCTAATGACTGTTTCAGCTTCTTAGATCACGCGTCCACCACCTTCCAACTCAAGATTAAAGAAGCCATTCATATCTTATGGGAAAAACGTACACTTAATCATCAACTCTTTCATGTTAATTTAAAACTTTCTTTGTAATCTTTTACATTGCCATGTCTTCTTTTGTTCTTATAGTTAATTAGCATTTTGTTTCACACTATATATTCTACTCTGTACTTTGTACTGATTTAAACTGAAGATGACAGAAGTTTCTGTCGAAACATGTATTTAAAAAGTGTCGTCCTGTTTCTTAAAACATCTCTATTATCTTATTACAGATTATTAGATATGTGTACATCGGTCTTCCTGGATACAAATTCCGTCTTGCAATGTAAGAATTTTAGCCTTCTGTTCTGTACATAGGGTTTAGAGCCACCTTAAATTTCAAAACTTTAAGGTGGCTCTGAACCCTATGTAGCTATTATTTAAAGCTTTGCCAAAAGTTGCGTCTTATCATGCTTTTCACCGTGCGGTTTATTTGAATTATAAACCCCTAAAGCTGTAATTAAGGGTGTTTTAGCAGGTCATACTGTTTCTATGGTAACCCATTGTGTCACGAAAATGATATCAGCGTGTTCACCAATGATTGGGCAATTTTTTGATACCATGATTTTAGCATCAAGTGATATTAAGTGATAAAGAGTGGTTATAATGACCCATCAAAATCTAACTGCTGGAACCTCAACTTTGTTTAGTGATATTTTTGTGAATGTGTCTATATTTGTTTGTTTTGTGTCCCTGTCCAAAACATGTAAAATATCTTTTCTTTTAACTTGCTCTCTGACATTTTTAAATTAAGTTATTTCAGGTAGCCTGCTTTGATATTACATTGTAAATTCTTCTTCTCTTCTAATCCTACTGTGAAAGAAAGTTGTTGCTGTTGTTGTTACAATAATTAACACTTAATGACTGGTCCCGAGGGGAACAGTGAATTTTGTTTCCCGAGACGAAGTCGAGGGAAACATTGAGATTCGAGGGAAACAAAATTCACTGTTCCCCAAGGGACCAGTCATTAAGCGATTTGTTATATAGCAAAACAAAACAAAAGCAAATTTTGAAAAACGCGCTGAGATTCCAGCGACAACATCAGGCCACGTGCAACAGCGGTCAACATTTCACGGGTAACAGTGAACTGTTTCCCGTTTGACGTCATAGTTTTCGCAATGTTGCCCGCTCATGGCACTTGGCGGGAAACAGTTTCATTGTTAGATGTCATGTGACCATGAACTAGCCAATGAATGGGCGCACTGTGGCGGGAAAAACGCCAGCTATATAACAATCTAAGTTATCAAAGGCAAATGATATATTAGACTTACGGCCTCCTCCTGTTGTGTCCCCATCCTCTATTTCAAACTCATCTAAATCATATCAAGAGAATATTGTTATTGGAATAAGAACTGTTTTCATTGCTTTAAGTTTAATCCCTTGTTGGGTCCCCAGTATATTTTCAGAGCAGCTAAGCTATGCTCTGGTAATAATTTCATCACAAAAGATCTAGTGAAACTGATGATCAATCCCCTGAATAACAAGAGCCCAGCAAGAAAGTAAGATATATTGTCCACGAATATCATGTGAACACCTCGGCCAGATAAGATTACTAGCCCCTTAATCCGTAACATAAGGTCTACATTACACAGACTGGTAGGTCAACAAAGTCATCAAATAAATAGATATATTTATGTTACCACCTAAAATAAAAAAGTAAGTATGTAAGTAGAAAGTTAAATGTTGTTGAAAGAACCCATGTTACAATAAAACCCTGCCAATGCGACCTTGTTTATTTTGAACTTTCTCATTATTTCTAACTCAAACCCTTAGATTTGCCTTTGTTTTTTCAGTCATCTACTATCAACTATATTGAACTCATTATATTTCTAATTTCCTGTCATTTAAATGGCTTTAGTTTCTTTTGGACTTAAAATCAACTCTGTTTATTTCAGACTTTATTCATATTTGGTAGATATCAGGCCGGAAAACATCTGTCACAGCTGTAACATTAAAACTTGGCCTTTTCATCCTATTTTAATCTTGTTCTGTGTTCCTCTTACATTCCATCATATTAATTATGTACTGAGTTTCATTCATGGTAATTATTATTGTTAATGTTGGAACTCAATTCACAGTCTGTGACTCTGGTAAATATGTTGTTTGTTTTACAGCAAGCTTAACATCATAGATAAGCCACCACATTTGTATGCAGGTATGTTATTTACCTGTCAAATTACGTACATGGGATAAAAAGAAAATCAACTTAAATATTTTCCTAATGGTATGGTACAACGACTTAATCATAGCATGACAGAGATGCCACTAGACCTGGTTTACTGGACAGCTTACACGTTTGAACGATTTACTGAGGGGCTGCACCACGGATGGATCATAATAAAAGTTAAAACAGTCTCTGGCTAAAAATATTTTAAAACACAACCTTTTGATTTCCAAAATGGCAGTCTTTGACAGGTGTCACCAAAGAAAATGCTACTCACCACGATCCATCCATTTCTTGGATGCAGAGAATGGGTTACTCTGGGGAGGTGAGCTAGAAAGAAATAATAACTCTGTTTCAACTGTGGAGGCTTAGAAAAATGGTGCAAATGAAGGCTTTATATAGATATATATTATGTATAAACTGAATGTTACACAGTCCGATGAAGTGCTGATTTGCAACCTTTGGTGTTCTCCGATCATTTTATCCTGATTCAAATCCAAATAATAAGCATGCACCCACCAAATTTCCTGAAATTAGCAAGAAGAAAACAGTGCTTTCATTCAAAGCTGTGCCCTGCAACACATGGACACATGGGTCTTTGGTGCTATGGGTGAACTTGCCTCGTGTTAATCCATAATTCACCCACAAAGCAAACATTTTTGGGTATGAAGAGCACGAAAACAGGTGACTGAAACGTAAATGAAAGCCCTGTAGGAAGTTCATATATTTTGTGAGGTTCAAAATGGCATATCTCTCACAGTGACACAAAGGTTTCATCACCAATCCTAACAGAAGGCACAACATGTGTCACACAAATTACCCAGCACACCATCATAAGTCTCCCTGTATTTCATTACTCAGCCAGAGCATTCAATTGGTATGTGGAAGATCATGGGTTCAACTCATATTAAAGACAACTGAATAGCGTTCCTTACTAATAAAAAGGTTCCAACTAACCTTGATGGAGGCGATTCTAAATCATGATACTCATCTGCATCAAAGAATTCCACGTCATCCTCATCTTCACTACTTGAGTATGATGTGAACGGCACCACATGTCCATCACGGGTGGGTGACACAGAGTAACCAACTTGTGAAAGTAGGTTGGGCATTTCTAATGGTAGGTGAGAGGGAACATTTCTTACAGCTGTTGAGAGTTCATGGTTGGATTTTGACGTTGCTTTAGAAGGTTGTAGATCATATCCTTCATCACTGGAAACTGAAGATGTTTTGTCCCTAATATTGAGTGAGGAATCACTCTTACTGGGCTTCAGTGTTCTTTTTTCTACTGTGGATTCTGTGTCTTGCTTGTCTTTGTTATCACCTGTACTGCTGTCAAGGGAAAGGTTTGACATCTTGGCAGAATAGTGATCATTGACTACAGGCATCATTGGCTCATCGCAAGTTAAAGAACTCTCAGCTGATTTTTCACATTCTTCCTGGAATAAAAATTCCATCCGAGATGTTATGGTACATTTGACTTGCATATCAACCAACTGCCCACCCTTGATGAACTATATGTAAACTCCTCAAATAACTGCCTGTTAGAACCACAACATTTGAATTAAAACCCAAGTTATGTTATTCCCACTAAAAAGAAAGCCAAAACAACTTACAGTAGCATAAAACTGAAACTTGCACAATACTAAATAAAGCAAAATGTACACAAAGAATACACTCAGTAGTGGTTATGATCATAATGTAATGACAGTTACCTTCAATGCATACATGTGCTTCAAACAACAATTCATTGATTCTAGCATTTTCTGTGAAAAAATTGTAATCATACAGCACTGATCAATGACTTGATGGATTCAAGTATTATGAAATAGATATTACTGATTGTGTCTCAATAATGATTTTGATCAAACCATGATTAAATCATGACATGAATGAAAAAAAAATTGCACCAGTTACTGTTTTATTGCAAAGTTGCAGGCCACCATTCAAAGAAAATTATTGGTGAATAAATTACTTTACATATTATAGCAAGTGGATATCAGTGTGGTAAAGCCGTAACTAAAAATGATACTGGTGAGGTGATATGATATATCATAGCACTTCAAGGTTGAATTGTCCAATCAAATAGACTGTAATAAACTGGTTTGACCAATCGGATTGCATTTATATTTTAGCTCACGCCTTTACCAAATATGGTGCGAAGGATTGCTCTGCAGTTTTATCAACGAAATGGCTGCTCTAAGATTTGTGAATGTCTCCAATGAAGATATTTCTCACTTTCTCAAAGAAAAAGAAAACAGGAACATGGCAACAAAAACGTCTCAAGATGTAGCGTTGTTCAAGACCTTTCTCAGGAAAAGGAAACAAATGACCCAGAGGAACTGACACTGCTGCAGTTTCCCCACTTTCTTGTATGTATTCATACACTATTATTTAAGGCAACTTTCTTGTACTTGAACTTGGTGGCTTGATATTTTTTAAGCACATAATATGTGATAAACAAATTGAATTACATGTTAAGAGCATGATATCGTTTTTATTCACAGGTTTTTAATACTTGTTCAAAGACTCACTCGTTCCTGATATGGTATTAAAAACTTGTGGATAAAAACAATAATAGGCTGTTAAAAGGTACATGTAAAATCTATATTTATTATATAGCATAGTGTATAGTGTACGCACATAGTGTACGCACTGGTCATACCTACATGTAATTCCTATTTAGCCATCGTGCTAAAATTCTCTATATACACATAAAATAATGTAAATAACATGACTTGTGTAGTTTTATTAATTTTTAGCTGCAAAAAAGTTTCCATTGAGTTTAGCTGCAAGTTCTTTTTGTTGAAGTTTCAGCATTTTGAACAAACCAAACCCTACTTAGGGTTAGGGTTACTAAAACTTGAGTATTTTGACTTTGTTTGCCTACACTTTCATTAATTCAAATTATAGCAAATTCTTCATTGACAATTTAGAAACCAAATGAAGTGTTCTCACTCATTTGTTGCTCACTGATTGTGGCATGTTTTTAACCAGCGAATAGGATCCTTTGTTGTCCTTACCGTTCATCATTTGTGTTTCTCTTGTGCTCTCCAAACTTCCCATGTGTATCCATAACTTGATATACACACGCTAAGCATGAACCATTTCTTTAATAGTTACTATATCAATATCCTATCTCATTTCTCTCTAGAGCTGTTCACTTCATGATATATCAAGAAGACCAACAATAAGAATACAAAAAAGGAAATACTGGGAATTGAATATATAGAGCCAAATTTTCTAACTGTTATCCTAACACAAGAGCTAGGAAATGAAAGTAAATGAAAGGTAACTAAAAGGCTGTGCATGTTGTCAATAATTAGGGGATGCAGTTATTGTTTCTAAACTTGAGGTATTTCTGCCATCAGAAACTAAATGCAACTGATGAATATTTCACATGATACATGTAATGATATGTTCTTACAAAGCAAGCCACACTTAATTCCCATAATGCAGACTGTTCAAATATTACCTTGAATAGATTATCATATTGATAATGTTATCTTCCTCTCATTATAAATAGATAAGAAGTGGACAATAAGGGTATGCACCTCACTTCTGAAGCTTATGGCACATAACTCGTTGTAACAAATGCACTAAAAACATTTTGAGCAACAATTTACAGACCCTAAAATAAACGCATTGCATTAACAGGTACCTGTTCAGAAAAGTATCAAATTTCATGAATAAATAATTTGAATTGAGGATGACAACATACAGTAATTCCACAGTAGGTTTGCAGTAGCAACGTTTCTATAAACTGTAAGTTGTCAGAAAAAGGTCCTCAAAAGAGACAATTAAGAGGTCTCTGTTAAGCAAAGTTGTCACTTGTAACATATAATAATTATTATGCACACAAGGTTAAACTTACAGTGGATGATTCCTTGAGAATGCCATATCTCTACAATAATAAACAAAAAGAAATGCAGCAATGATGACTTGCTGTTAATTTTGCAACTAAATCAGTGAGCTGAAATAAACTAACTCATTTTTGGCCACTGAAAACACTTCCTGTATACCACAATATTATGGTAAACTACCTTTAATTACCTACCTACCTAAGCAAATAGTCAAAAGTCTCATACTAAAATGTATGAAAATGGTCACTCGGGTTACAGAAATGTGTCCATTTTGCATATTAACTAGAGTTCAAATTATGTGGGCTAAGAGAAAATTTTATATTCCTGAGCTTTTAGTCAGGACAAACAAAATTGTCTAACCCTAAACCCTAAGGTTTTCACAGAGTGCAGTCAAACTGTACCTGTGAATCTTGAGCTCCTGTGTCAGCACTCATGTGAGTGTTTAGAGCCTAAAAGGAATAATTTATTAGTAATTATCTCTCTGAGTATTAAGTACAGTATAAGCACTTGATAAGAACAACAAATAATCAGCGTGGATTAGTGTAACCATTGTCAAGTAAACCAAGGATAATTTTCCACTGGCTTAGTGAAACAAAAAAGTTCAGAATGTTTTCTCACACATCACTGGGATGTAGGCTGGTGATAAAACTGATGCAACTCAATAATTGGGTTCTTTGTTCTTGTTTCTACCTGCCATGGACTGACATTCCCACCAACCCATCCTGAAAATGTTTTGCATTCTAAGGAGTTTGATTTTTAGTGGTGCAGGCTATTTTGCATCTTTAGCTTTTGTGCTGCATAGGTTTCCCTTTTTTTGTTTGTTGACGTTGTTGCAAGGATAAATGACAGGCTATCTGTGGTCATAAAAAAAGTACTGTATTGAAAGTATTGAGCTCAACCCGAGTCAATTTTTAATCCCAGATAAGTAATAAGTAATACCTTGACTTGCTGTTCAAGAATCTTCTGATATGCTTCTGCTTCTGCTAAGCGTTGCTCCAAATTTTCTTGAGAAGGATCGAACAGGGTCTGAAAACCAGCCATTGTTCTCTAAATTAAGAAGAAAATAATATTACATCCAAGGAGTTCTGTGATTGTCTTTGTTACATGTACAAGCCTTTAAAAATTAAAATTCAGTGAGAAGATATTTTCCAACTTTTGTCTGAAAAGTACACCATAATGATTACATAAGACCATAGCTTTACTTTGACTGGCTAGCACTGATTGTGGTATTCTTTGGTTTTTATTCAAGGCTGAAGTTTTCAAAATCTAGTCTGAGACTTTATATTCATCTTTTTATATTTCAAAGGGTGGTGTGTTTTGTACCTGAATGCTTATTCTTGCAAAGTGCACATTATATGTTAGTTTTTAATCGGCTCATTGCAATCTATAGATTTTCCTGATGATGGGGTTGCATTTAGTTTTCAGGGAAATCTGTACTTAGACCCTTTATCAAAAGGGTTTCCTAAAACAGATAGTCACACAGGTTAGAATTCCATTCCAGAAATGTTTACATGGCTCTGTCACAAAACCAACTTTAACCTTAAATCTGTTCTTGGTTGCTTATTTCATGGATTGAAATGATACTGATACCGGAAATGATACTGATACCGGAGGAATCGAAAACCAGTCAGCACACATCACTTCTGGGTGATTCATCCTAGAGTTATTGTACGTAATTGCTTCCTTAATCCCAGCAAGTAGCATGACATGATGTTTTGCTCTTGGTAAAGTAAGTTACACAGATCATTAGTTTAATTATGAATCCACTGGACCTTTCCACCGATGTTACACCTTTCCGATTTATTCATTCAAATATAAAATAAACTACACTACTCTAATTATCATGCTGAATTTACCACAACCATTGTTGCTGCTAAGAAACCAATAAAACTATGGTCACATGTGATCATTGTGTTGTAGTTTGACAAGAATTGAAAACTTCCAACCAAATGTTTATCTTCAAAACCTTTAGGAGTTAAGATTAATAAACTACATGGAGCCTATTGCACTATTGCTCATAAAAACCTTTCTTGCTTGAGAATGTCTTTTGATTGTGTCCTCTAATGCCCTTATCCAACGTTCCCTCTCCTCTGAATCACGTGCTGAAAACAAAGGATACTTATCATTAATCATACTACAGAAACCTTCAAAAGGTATTTGGCAAAATTAATGGACTAGTTATTATTAAAAATATGTTTTCACTTGTAGACAGGAAAGTCACAACTGTTTAAAACCATTAAGATTTTAATGGGCCCAGTCACTTGGAGTAAAACTCCTGCAAACTTCAATGTGTAGTTCCAAAAAATATATATACCTTCCCCACAGAATTTTTGTCCGAAGAAGCCCCCACCCCTCTGGAAATTCCAATTAAGCTTCATACATTTCTTTAAATATTTTGCTCTTAGAGAACCCCAACCTCCCTCCCCCCTTTTTTTCCAGGAAATTCCTTTCCCTTCTGTAGGGAGAGTATGGATATTTTCTGGAACTGCACAATATGAAAAGAAATTGATACAACAGTATAGAACCAGCGAAGGTATTCAGCTTAATCTTTTTCTCTTCACTGTCTACATACAGTAAAACCTGTATATAACAGCCACCCTTGGGACTTGAGGAAATGGTCGCTTAACAAAGCAGGCTGCTTAATACAGGATCGCTATACTCACTGGGTCAACATTTTTTTCATTTGTGATTTAGTACATCTGCAACGTGTTAATGATACTACATGGCCGATTATCAGCTTACAGTAGTTTTTGTACATGTTATTTCTTTATAGTAATGACAGATCGCATTTTAAACACAATAAAATACCACATAAAATGACACATGGCTTAGATTCCGTTCAAGGGTGGCTGCCTAACACAGGTAGAAATAACAAAGAAAGACAAAGATAGAACTGCTTCAGGATGGCCACGGCCACTTTATAGAGGTGGCTGCCTAATGCAGGTAACAAATACAGAGTTTATATGAGCAAAAAAATCGGGACTTTGAAAACTGGCCACTTAATAGAGGTTGGCCGCTTAATACAGGGCAGTTATATAGTTACAAGTTTGACTGTACTAACAATTAAATTTAAGCTAATTAAACTAACATACAAAATACATGGCTGTTATCACATAAGAAAGTTAACTGGAGATAATTTCTCAAAGACTAACAACTCACTCAGATAGTACAGTTTATACCCTCAGATACCTTGAAAGTGAAATGTCTTTTGATCGCAATTAATGGTAAAAGTGCTGTCATCCTCGTCATCAATTCCGATGTTTGCCCCCTCAAAACAAAAGCAATCACTCATCTTAACATGTAAAGTATCTTGTAGGCTCTGTTAAGGAACCTTGAAGCATATTTTTATTCTTTTTAATATTTTTTTACCAACTACATGTAGCTTAGAGTGTCTGAATGAGTGGCATATAAAAACTATATTCTACATGCAGTTCAGCCTCTGATCTTGTTTTTATTAAATTAACGAACAGGGAACCAAATTGATCAATTGATCAATTAAGTTAAACACCAGAATGACCGTAATTCGTCATTTGAATCAATATCATGTTAGAGTCAGGTAGCATGACAACATCAGTCACGCAACCTGATATTTGGATCAACTGTGTGACGTGTATTAACCTACATGTATGGTCAGACTGAAGTCAAACTTAATACAATTAAGTTCAAGAAACAATAGTCATGCTTTAACCGAACTTGATACAATTGAACATGAAATACTTAAAAGATCACATTTTTGAACTGTGGAGAA